>CM068373.1:168645305-169225142 GCA_034769895.1 Magicicada septendecula | reverse complement strand
CACACTTTCATCGTATATGATGAGATACAGAAGAAAGAAATTGGTAAATTCCACGCAACGTCATTTAGGAAGTTTTACACATGAAAACAACGAGGTCAATGAAACCAGTCAGATCAGCTGTTTGTTGAAGCCACCCTACTACAAGGTCACGAGCAGTGAGCGTATAAGGAGGGGAGGTAAGACATTTGTATACACTCCAATTAAGGGTGAAATGACGAATATTATTCTTTAATATTTGTTACATTTTTTCAAGTGTAATAATAATAATAATAATAATAAATTATAATAACTAAATTTATTAAATTTTTTTTGTTACCAAGCAGAGGGATAATGCGACAGTACAAATAAGTGATGTACTGAGCATTGAATATAAAAATTTAAATATACCTAATAAACTGTAAATAATTAATAATGTATTAGAAATAAGCATGTCAGGGTTGCAAGCTTGGCTCAGACAAAAATATGAACAGGTGTTTAGACCTGAATCGACGTGCACACACACACAAATGTAACTGAAAGTGTGTACACCAGTATTTTGCTAGTGTGTGTGAACGCAGGTCTATGCAGGCGAGTTTACCACCCCAAGATGAATAATTGCATAATTACTGTTTTCCGTAATTATTTATAAACTATAATTAAAGAGTAAAATCCAAAAACACAATAAAATGTAAGAAAATTTACTAAATACTGTGTACGAAAACCATGTGAAAGTGCCACACCGTACGAGTGTAATAGTGAAATAACTGTGTACCAATCGAAAGGGTTAAGTTGCAATGTCCAAAATTACAGTGAACATGTGTTGTAAAAATAGTTAAAAGATAAGTATAAGAGTATACTTATAGGACTCTGCAATTCGCAGAAATATAAGAAATAGCGAAATTGACAAAGAGTGGGGGAACTGAATCCAGAGACAGTTTCTGACATGTCGATTTCGTACCACTGCAGGTGTCGACCAAGACATTGGTATAAATAGGACACACAAGCTACAGTGATTCTCTTTCTTAAATCATCCACGGTGCAGCGGCAGCGGGAGCTTCTGCCCGTCCGCACAGAATATTTAAAATTTTGTAAATAATTTCATCCTTCCAGTTACATACAGTTATGTAACTCGATTGTCAAACCAACTGTTTTTAAATAATAACAAAATTACATAAGAAGATCCACATAAGAAGATCCATTGACGTCAGAAACAGCACGAGGAGAAGTTCCAGAGAGTGATACGACGCTGGACAACAAGAGCGAGTCGACGCTGGACAGAAGACAGAGTCGACGCTGGACAAGAGGCGAGTCGTCGCTGGACAAGAGGAGCGAGGCGACGCTGGACAAGAGGACGCTGGAGTGCGAGACGAGGACGACTACAGATGGATCAAATGATCGAGTATGATTGACGACAATAAGGTGATAAACAACTTATTTATCTCTTAATCGTACTATGAACTCAAAGACAATTAAAGACATTTCTATTCTATTTAAAAGTAAGAGCCAATGTTTATTGTAAAGTAGAATTAAACTCATAGATGTTTTAGAAATACGATTAACGTAACAAGAGCTCAAATTAATATTGAAATAAAACGAATACAAAGAATTTAAATGAAAACAACTAGTGTTTGATATAAATCAGTACTGAGAAACAAAAGATAAATTCAATAACTATTAATATTTTGAGTACATTACAATATATAAAAAGATATTTAAATATTGATATTTTGAAACACATTAATTGACTGAGCAGTCTGGAAATGAGATTTTTCTTTAGTACAATAATTAGTAGAATAGAATATTTAGTCAGTAAGGATGTATATAGCATAAGCCTTACGGCATAATAACAAATAATAACGAATGTTTTAATTCGAAGTAAGTGCTTGGTGCACAATTTTATTAATATCAAATAAATTTGAAATACCGTTACAAGTTACATAGAGTTCTTATTGCAGATACACCTGAAACCCAATTTAAATGCTATATTGTTACATAATTTGTCAATCTTCAACGTGAGACCGGTCACGCCTATTTTATGTATATCATAATGTTGCATATTAATTATCGCTTCCAACGTGGAGCATCACAAATGTAAATTATATTATATTTACAACAGTATATCGTTGCATAATATGGCGTCCCAGATCGTGGGGCTCCGCAAACACAAATAAATTTATATTTGCAACGTTGTATCGTTGTAGAATATGGCTCCCAAAGAACGTGGGGCTATACAAATTAAATTACATATAAATTTGTACCCATAAATATCGTTGTATAAAATGTCGCCCTGGACGTGGGGCACGACATGCCTAAATTTATGTACAAAAATTTGTTACATAAATTGTAGCCCATGAACATATGGCCCGATCCCCATCATTTAACTATTAAAATTATTTTATGTAGCTAAATGTTGCTCAAAAATATAAGAGTGTGTTAAATAAAAAATGTATTATATGTAATAATTATTTATATTAAACAGTAACTGAATGTAATGTTAATTGTTGTGTAATCGCACAGCTGGCGCCCACAAATAATATTGTTTGTCTATGTAACAGGTGTAACTGTAATGAGTATTAATAATAAATATTAATAAAAATAAAGAAATAAATAAATAAGTAGGCAACGGTTATCAATAATAATTGTTATAGAATTACTACTAAATAAATATTTTAATAATTATTCAACACGGCAGAACCAGGAGGGTTGAATTTAGAAGCATTTAAAAATTCGATACTAGCCATGATGGACGAATTAGTCATAAAACAAGCCGAAAAATTTAAAGAAGGGTTGAAAGAGGAGAATGTCAAACAAATAAGAAAAATAGATGAAATAAATACAAAACAAACAGAAAGTTTAGAAAATAAATTAGAGCTACAGTCCAAAAATTTTAGACAGAACACCATAAAAATCACAAAGAGTCTAGAAGAGTTAAAAATTGATAATCTCCAGTTGAAACAAGACAACATAGAAATAAAACAAAGTATAATTGACAGTAATGCGCAGTTAACAGAAAAAATAATTAATACCAACATACGTATTGACACGATCGCAGAAAATGTCTGTGGAATAATTAATAGACAAACAGAGCTAATATGTGAAAAGATAATATGTGAAGAATTCATAGTAGTTGAAAATACGTGTGTAATTACTAACGATAATTATAAAGTAATTAACATTAAAGAAGAGAAGCAAATTAAGGTTAATAAAACGTACCTTAGTAATAGCGATATTCCAAGTAAGAGACACACACACAATAGAAAGTCACACAAGATGACACATTTGAAACACTTAAGACACCACACTTACGGAGATAAATATCACTGTAGGTATAACAAGAAACGTAGTAATTTATCTAGACGAAACACTACACAAAATTGTGGTAAATATGACGTTAGGTATAAGCACGAGAATTATAAAGCGAACGATAATTATAGTATCGATAATTATAACTGTAGGTATAAAAACTACAAAGATTATTATAGGCGATGCACGAGAGCAAAACGCATACGAACTAGTAAAAAATGCGTTCGTCAAAAGCAGCTACGCGGAGAGAATGAGAGAATTATGGAATGCGACCGTTATGAGAGAAAGAGGGGAGTCTTTGTGTGGCCGTCAGGCAAAATGAAAACGTTGCACTATAAACAGGTGAATTATGCAGTCACAGCGGGACAATGGAATGTTAACGTCGCAGTAATACAATGGAAATTTGTCGCGAGGGTGAGCACAATGAATTTCCTGTGTACAACAACCAATTGTTATAATGAGGGGTGTCAGTTCAAACGACACACCGAACCGAACTCAATACCCGAAAATAAATAATTATTTTTAAATGAGAAAAATAATATTACTATTAATTATTAATAATAATATAAGAGAGTATAATTAAGAAATGTTATTTATTAAGGATATGATAGCAAATAAAAAGAAAAAAGGAATATTATTTGAAACAGTTAATTAAGAAATTTATTATTAATGGTAAGGAATGCTATTGTAGAGAAATAGTTAAGAAAGTAATGGTAAAAGATGCTATTGTTGTTATTAATATGAAGAAAGGGTTAGGAATGGAAAATAATTGCTATAATTGTCAGAACGGCTGATCAAGCGAAAACTTAATGGAGATACAAGGACACAGAAGAAAGCAAGAGTGAAAAGTCAAAAGGGCAGAGACTACTTAAGATTAAGGACTTCGAGAAAAATATCGTTGTTTTCCAAGACAGTTCCTCTGTAACCGATCATGCGACACACTACAAAGCTAAAAGAGTATTCTGTTACGGAAGTGTATTTCAGGAAAGTAGTAGCGATCAGAAAGGTAATGTTAAAGAAATGTAATAAAAGGTAATGAATGTTAATGTATTGTATAAGTAATGTATTAGATAAAGTAATGTTATGTTAAGAAAAGAGTTAAGGAAGATTAGAAGCGAAGGTAAGAATGTATGAGTAAGATAATGTAAAATTAAGGACCGAATTTACACACATACGTAGGAATGCAGAGTGTACAGAAGGAGAACAAGGGAGAGCTAATTGCAGTGGATTTTCTGGGACCACTACCACGATCAAGTCGAGGTGTGAAGCACATATTGGTATGTATCGATGTGTTTTCCAAGGCAGTCCGACTGTACCCAATTATGCGACCCACAACCAAAGTTGTTCTAAAGATACTACTGCAGAAATATATTCCGTCATATGGAAAAATGAAGAAGGTACTCAGTGATCAAGGTGTACAATTCCAAAGTGAAAAATGGGAGAGGACGTTAAGGGAAAATGGAATACAACCTGTACTCACATCCATAAGACATCCTCAAGGAAACCTTGCTGAGAGAGTTAACAAAGAATTATTTAAATATTTACGAATATATTGTCATGATCAACACAATAAATGGGCAGAATATTTACCATTTCTTGAGAAAGCCATTAACGAAAATTATAATGAAGCAACAGGATATACTCCAATGGAATTAGAAGAAGATAAGAAGCCAAACAGATTTTGGACTAAGTATATAAACAAACCTCTTAACCAAAATGTACCTGTACCAATATGTGTGAAAATTGAATACGCAAAGCAACGGATAAGAGAAAGAGGTAACAAGAGAGTAGAAAGATTTAATCTAACTCACAAGCTACAACAATTCAGCCCGTGGGAGAAAGTGTACTACTCAAAGCTAATCCAGTGGGAAAACGGAGTGATAATACGGCGAAGAAATTCTTCAGACTTTATAATGGACCGTATACGTTAAGACAGCGAGTAGGACAACACACTTTCATCGTATATGATGAGATACAGAAGAAAGAAATTGGTAAATTCCACGCAACGTCATTTAGGAAGTTTTACACATGAAAACAACGAGGTCAATGAAACCAGTCAGATCAGCTGTTTGTTGAAGCCACCCTACTACAAGGTCACGAGCAGTGAGCGTATAAGGAGGGGAGGTAAGACATTTGTATACACTCCAATTAAGGGTGAAATGACGAATATTATTCTTTAATATTTGTTACATTTTTTCAAGTGTAATAATAATAATAATAATAATAAATTATAATAACTAAATTTATTAAATTTTGTTTGTTACCAAGCAGAGGGATAATGCGACAGTACAAATAATTGATGTACTGAGCATTGAATATAAAAATTTAAATATACCTAATAAACTGTAAATAATTAATAATGTATTAGAAATAAGCATGTCAGGGTTGCAAGCTTGGCTCAGACAAAAATATGAACAGGTGTTTAGACCTGAATCGACGTGCACACACACACAAATGTAACTGAAAGTGTGTACACCAGTATTTTGCTAGTGTGTGTGAACGCAGGTCTATGCAGGCGAGTTTACCACCCCAAGATGAATAATTGCATAATTACTGTTTTCCGTAATTATTTATAAACTATAATTAAAGAGTAAAATCCAAAAACACAATAAAATGTAAGAAAATTTACTAAATACTGTGTACGAAAACCATGTGAAAGTGCCACACCGTACGAGTGTAATAGTGAAATAACTGTGTACCAATCGAAAGGGTTAAGTTGCAATGTCCAAAATTACAGTGAACATGTGTTGTAAAAATAGTTAAAAGATAAGTATAAGAGTATACTTACAGGACTCTGCAATTCGCAGAAATATAAGAAATAGCGAAATTGACAAAGAGTGGGGGAACTGAATCCAGAGACAGTTTCTGACATGTCGATTTCGTACCACTGCAGGTGTCGACCAAGACATTGGTATAAATAGGACACACAAGCTACAGTGATTCTCTTTCTTAAATCATCCACGGTGCAGCGGCAGCGGGAGCTTCTGCCCGTCCGCACAGAATATTTAAAATTTTGTAAATAATTTCATCCTTCCAGTTACATACAGTTATGTAACTCGATTGTCAAACCAACTGTTTTTAAATAATAACAAAATTACGTAAGAAGATCCACATAAGAAGATCCATTGACGTCAGAAACAGCACGAGGAGAAGTTCCAGAGAGTGATACGACGCTGGACAACAAGAGCGAGTCGACGCTGGACAGAAGACAGAGTCGACGCTGGACAAGAGGAGCGAGGCGACGCTGGACAAGAGGACGCTGGAGTGCGAGACGAGGACGACTACAGATGGATCAAATGATCGAGTATGATTGACGACAATAAGGTGATAAACAACTTATTTATCTCTTAATCGTACTATGAACTCAAAGACAATTAAAGACATTTCTATTCTATTTAAAAGTAAGAGCCAATGTTTATTGTAAAGTAGAATTAAACTCATAGATGTTTTAGAAATACGATTAACGTAACAAGAGCTCAAATTAATATTGAAATAAAACGAATACAAAGAATTTAAATGAAAACAACTAGTGTTTGATATAAATCAGTACTGAGAAACAAAAGATAAATTCAATAACTATTAATATTTTGAGTACATTACAATATATAAAAAGATATTTAAATATTGATATTTTGAAACACATTAATTGACTGAGCAGTCTGGAAATGAGATTTTTCTTTAGTACAATAATTAGTAGAATAGAATATTTAGTCAGTAAGGATGTATATAGCATAAGCCTTACGGCATAATAACAAATAATAACGAATGTTTTAATTCGAAGTAAGTGCTTGGTGCACAATTTTATTAATATCAAATAAATTTGAAATACCGTTACAAGTTACATAGAGTTCTTATTGCAGATACACCTGAAACCCAATTTAAATGCTATATTGTTACATAATTTGTCAATCTTCAACGTGAGACCGGTCACGCCTATTTTATGTATATCATAATGTTGCATATTAATTATCGCTTCCAACGTGGAGCATCACAAATGTAAATTATATTATATTTACAACAGTATATCGTTGCATAATATGGCGTCCCAGATCGTGGGGCTCCGCAAACACAAATAAATTTATATTTGCAACGTTGTATCGTTGTAGAATATGGCTCCCAAAGAACGTGGGGCTATACAAATTAAATTACATATAAATTTGTACCCATAAATATCGTTGTATAAAATGTCGCCCTGGACGTGGGGCACGACATGCCTAAATTTATGTACAAAAATTTGTTACATAAATTGTAGCCCATGAACATATGGCCCGATCCCCATCATTTAACTATTAAAATTATTTTATGTAGCTAAATGTTGCTCAAAAATATAAGAGTGTGTTAAATAAAAAATGTATTATATGTAATAATTATTTATATTAAACAGTAACTGAATGTAATGTTAATTGTTGTGTAATCGCACAGCTGGCGCCCACAAATAATATTGTTTGTCTATGTAACAGGTGTAACTGTAATGAGTATTAATAATAAATATTAATAAAAATAAAGAAATAAATAAATAAGTAGGCAACGGTTATCAATAATAATTGTTAAAGAATTACTACTAAATAAATATTTTAATAATTATTCAACACGGCAGAACCAGGAGGGTTGAATTTAGAAGCATTTAAAAATTCGATACTAGCCATGATGGACGAATTAGTCATAAAACAAGCCGAAAAATTTAAAGAAGGGTTGAAAGAGGAGAATGTCAAACAAATAAGAAAAATAGATGAAATAAATACAAAACAAACAGAAAGTTTAGAAAATAAATTAGAGCTACAGTCCAAAAATTTTAGACAGAACACCATAAAAATCACAAAGAGTCTAGAAGAGTTAAAAATTGATAATCTCCAGTTGAAACAAGACAACATAGAAATAAAACAAAGTATAATTGACAGTAATGCGCAGTTAACAGAAAAAATAATTAATACCAACATACGTATTGACACGATCGCAGAAAATGTCTGTGGAATAATTAATAGACAAACAGAGCTAATATGTGAAAAGATAATATGTGAAGAATTCATAGTAGTTGAAAATACGTGTGTAATTACTAACGATAATTATAAAGTAATTAACATTAAAGAAGAGAAGCAAATTAAGGTTAATAAAACGTACCTTAGTAATAGCGATATTCCAAGTAAGAGACACACACACAATAGAAAGTCACACAAGATGACACATTTGAAACACTTAAGACACCACACTTACGGAGATAAATATCACTGTAGGTATAACAAGAAACGTAGTAATTTATCTAGACGAAACACTACACAAAATTGTGGTAAATATGACGTTAGGTATAAGCACGAGAATTATAAAGCGAACGATAATTATAGTATCGATAATTATAACTGTAGGTATAAAAACTACAAAGATTATTATAGGCGATGCACGAGAGCAAAACGCATACGAACTAGTAAAAAATGCGTTCGTCAAAAGCAGCTACGCGGAGAGAATGAGAGAATTATGGAATGCGACCGTTATGAGAGAAAGAGGGGAGTCTTTGTGTGGCCGTCAGGCAAAATGAAAACGTTGCACTATAAACAGGTGAATTATGCAGTCACAGCGGGACAATGGAATGTTAACGTCGCAGTAATACAATGGAAATTTGTCGCGAGGGTGAGCACAATGAATTTCCTGTGTACAACAACCAATTGTTATAATGAGGGGTGTCAGTTCAAACGACACACCGAACCGAACTCAATACCCGAAAATAAATAATTATTTTTAAATGAGAAAAATAATATTACTATTAATTATTAATAATAATATAAGAGAGTATAATTAAGAAATGTTATTTATTAAGGATATGATAGCAAATAAAAAGAAAAAAGGAATATTATTTGAAACAGTTAATTAAGAAATTTATTATTAATGGTAAGGAATGCTATTGTAGAGAAATAGTTAAGAAAGTAATGGTAAAAGATGCTATTGTTGTTATTAATATGAAGAAAGGGTTAGGAATGGAAAATAATTGCTATAATTGTCAGAACGGCTGATCAAGCGAAAACTTAATGGAGATACAAGGACACAGAAGAAAGCAAGAGTGAAAAGTCAAAAGGGCAGAGACTACTTAAGATTAAGGACTTCGAGAAAAATATCGTTGTTTTCCAAGACAGTTCCTCTGTAACCGATCATGCGACACACTACAAAGCTAAAAGAGTATTCTGTTACGGAAGTGTATTTCAGGAAAGTAGTAGCGATCAGAAAGGTAATGTTAAAGAAATGTAATAAAAGGTAATGAATGTTAATGTATTGTATAAGTAATGTATTAGATAAAGTAATGTTATGTTAAGAAAAGAGTTAAGGAAGATTAGAAGCGAAGGTAAGAATGTATGAGTAAGATAATGTAAAATTAAGGACCGAATTTACACACATACGTAGGAATGCAGAGTGTACAGAAGGAGAACAAGGGAGAGCTAATTGCAGTGGATTTTCTGGGACCACTACCACGATCAAGTCGAGGTGTGAAGCACATATTGGTATGTATCGATGTGTTTTCCAAGGCAGTCCGACTGTACCCAATTATGCGACCCACAACCAAAGTTGTTCTAAAGATACTACTGCAGAAATATATTCCGTCATATGGAAAAATGAAGAAGGTACTCAGTGATCAAGGTGTACAATTCCAAAGTGAAAAATGGGAGAGGACGTTAAGGGAAAATGGAATACAACCTGTACTCACATCCATAAGACATCCTCAAGGAAACCTTGCTGAGAGAGTTAACAAAGAATTATTTAAATATTTACGAATATATTGTCATGATCAACACAATAAATGGGCAGAATATTTACCATTTCTTGAGAAAGCCATTAACGAAAATTATAATGAAGCAACAGGATATACTCCAATGGAATTAGAAGAAGATAAGAAGCCAAACAGATTTTGGACTAAGTATATAAACAAACCTCTTAACCAAAATGTACCTGTACCAATATGTGTGAAAATTGAATACGCAAAGCAACGGATAAGAGAAAGAGGTAACAAGAGAGTAGAAAGATTTAATCTAACTCACAAGCTACAACAATTCAGCCCGTGGGAGAAAGTGTACTACTCAAAGCTAATCCAGTGGGAAAACGGAGTGATAATACGGCGAAGAAATTCTTCAGACTTTATAATGGACCGTATACGTTAAGACAGCGAGTAGGACAACACACTTTCATCGTATATGATGAGATACAGAAGAAAGAAATTGGTAAATTCCACGCAACGTCATTTAGGAAGTTTTACACATGAAAACAACGAGGTCAATGAAACCAGTCAGATCAGCTGTTTGTTGAAGCCACCCTACTACAAGGTCACGAGCAGTGAGCGTATAAGGAGGGGAGGTAAGACATTTGTATACACTCCAATTAAGGGTGAAATGACGAATATTATTCTTTAATATTTGTTACATTTTTTCAAGTGTAATAATAATAATAATAATAATAAATTATAATAACTAAATTTATTAAATTTTGTTTGTTACCAAGCAGAGGGATAATGCGACAGTACAAATAATTGATGTACTGAGCATTGAATATAAAAATTTAAATATACCTAATAAACTGTAAATAATTAATAATGTATTAGAAATAAGCATGTCAGGGTTGCAAGCTTGGCTCAGACAAAAATATGAACAGGTGTTTAGACCTGAATCGACGTGCACACACACACAAATGTAACTGAAAGTGTGTACACCAGTATTTTGCTAGTGTGTGTGAACGCAGGTCTATGCAGGCGAGTTTACCACCCCAAGATGAATAATTGCATAATTACTGTTTTCCGTAATTATTTATAAACTATAATTAAAGAGTAAAATCCAAAAACACAATAAAATGTAAGAAAATTTACTAAATACTGTGTACGAAAACCATGTGAAAGTGCCACACCGTACGAGTGTAATAGTGAAATAACTGTGTACCAATCGAAAGGGTTAAGTTGCAATGTCCAAAATTACAGTGAACATGTGTTGTAAAAATAGTTAAAAGATAAGTATAAGAGTATACTTACAGGACTCTGCAATTCGCAGAAATATAAGAAATAGCGAAATTGACAAAGAGTGGGGGAACTGAATCCAGAGACAGTTTCTGACATGTCGATTTCGTACCACTGCAGGTGTCGACCAAGACATTGGTATAAATAGGACACACAAGCTACAGTGATTCTCTTTCTTAAATCATCCACGGTGCAGCGGCAGCGGGAGCTTCTGCCCGTCCGCACAGAATATTTAAAATTTTGTAAATAATTTCATCCTTCCAGTTACATACAGTTATGTAACTCGATTGTCAAACCAACTGTTTTTAAATAATAACAAAATTACGTAAGAAGATCCACATAAGAAGATCCATTGACGTCAGAAACAGCACGAGGAGAAGTTCCAGAGAGTGATACGACGCTGGACAACAAGAGCGAGTCGACGCTGGACAGAAGACAGAGTCGACGCTGGACAAGAGGAGCGAGGCGACGCTGGACAAGAGGACGCTGGAGTGCGAGACGAGGACGACTACAGATGGATCAAATGATCGAGTATGATTGACGACAATAAGGTGATAAACAACTTATTTATCTCTTAATCGTACTATGAACTCAAAGACAATTAAAGACATTTCTATTCTATTTAAAAGTAAGAGCCAATGTTTATTGTAAAGTAGAATTAAACTCATAGATGTTTTAGAAATACGATTAACGTAACAAGAGCTCAAATTAATATTGAAATAAAACGAATACAAAGAATTTAAATGAAAACAACTAGTGTTTGATATAAATCAGTACTGAGAAACAAAAGATAAATTCAATAACTATTAATATTTTGAGTACATTACAATATATAAAAAGATATTTAAATATTGATATTTTGAAACACATTAATTGACTGAGCAGTCTGGAAATGAGATTTTTCTTTAGTACAATAATTAGTAGAATAGAATATTTAGTCAGTAAGGATGTATATAGCATAAGCCTTACGGCATAATAACAAATAATAACGAATGTTTTAATTCGAAGTAAGTGCTTGGTGCACAATTTTATTAATATCAAATAAATTTGAAATACCGTTACAAGTTACATAGAGTTCTTATTGCAGATACACCTGAAACCCAATTTAAATGCTATATTGTTACATAATTTGTCAATCTTCAACGTGAGACCGGTCACGCCTATTTTATGTATATCATAATGTTGCATATTAATTATCGCTTCCAACGTGGAGCATCACAAATGTAAATTATATTATATTTACAACAGTATATCGTTGCATAATATGGCGTCCCAGATCGTGGGGCTCCGCAAACACAAATAAATTTATATTTGCAACGTTGTATCGTTGTAGAATATGGCTCCCAAAGAACGTGGGGCTATACAAATTAAATTACATATAAATTTGTACCCATAAATATCGTTGTATAAAATGTCGCCCTGGACGTGGGGCACGACATGCCTAAATTTATGTACAAAAATTTGTTACATAAATTGTAGCCCATGAACATATGGCCCGATCCCCATCATTTAACTATTAAAATTATTTTATGTAGCTAAATGTTGCTCAAAAATATAAGAGTGTGTTAAATAAAAAATGTATTATATGTAATAATTATTTATATTAAACAGTAACTGAATGTAATGTTAATTGTTGTGTAATCGCACAGCTGGCGCCCACAAATAATATTGTTTGTCTATGTAACAGGTGTAACTGTAATGAGTATTAATAATAAATATTAATAAAAATAAAGAAATAAATAAATAAGTAGGCAACGGTTATCAATAATAATTGTTAAAGAATTACTACTAAATAAATATTTTAATAATTATTCAACACGGCAGAACCAGGAGGGTTGAATTTAGAAGCATTTAAAAATTCGATACTAGCCATGATGGACGAATTAGTCATAAAACAAGCCGAAAAATTTAAAGAAGAGTTGAAAGAGGAGAATGTCAAACAAATAAGAAAAATAGATGAAATAAATACAAAACAAACAGAAAGTTTAGAAAATAAATTAGAGCTACAGTCCAAAAATTTTAGACAGAACACCATAAAAATCACAAAGAGTCTAGAAGAGTTAAAAATTGATAATCTCCAGTTGAAACAAGACAACATAGAAATAAAACAAAGTATAATTGACAGTAATGCGCAATTAACAGAAAAAATTGTTAATACCAACATACGTATTGACACGATCGCAGAAAATGTCTGTGGAATAATTAATAGACAAACAGAGCTAATATGTGAAAAGATAATATGTGAAGAATTCATAGTAGTTGAAAATACGTGTGTAATTACTAACGATAATTATAAAGTAATTAACATTAAAGAAGAGAAGCAAATTAAGTTTAATAATACGTACCTTAGTAATAGCGATATTCCAAGTGTGAGACACACACACAATAGTAAGACACACAAGATGACACATTTGAAACACATAAGACACCACACTTACGGAGATAAATATCACTGTGTGCCGGCCCGATTCGGGCCGTCGAGAATTGAATTGTGGAATATTTAATTATAATATAACGCGAGAGCAAAGGGGCGGGTGTACTGAACTTTGTACGAACTGCTAGGGCTGCGCGCGCTACGCGTAGTAAGGGTCGGCTGGCTTGGACGGTAACAGCTGAATTCAGTTTCACCGCCTGGCTCTCATTGAATCAACCGACTCCCGGCTTCCGAACAGTTACTGCGTAGTTTCTCTTCAACTATTATGGCTGGCTGAAACTTAAGCGACTCCCGGTAAGATATTTTATTATTGTATGCGTTCAAAAGTAATTAAAATTAAATAAATAATTAATAACAAGGTGTATGCAACCGTATAAAAAGACGTATGCATGTGAGTGCGACCCGACACTTCTATATTAAAAGAAAATTTACTTAATGTTCAGTATATAGCCCATGTTCCTTTTATTATTACTATAATAGTGTGAGAGGTACTGTAATTGTCATTGTCATGATAAATGTGTAGGATGTTAAAAGTTAATGGCTAAAAGTTAGTGCGTAGTTACGTAGTGAACTATGCTCATTCATGCATCAGATTGTCGGTGTGCTCTTTAATTAACTTTACAGTAAAGAAATTACTTGTGAGAACATCCGTAGAGGAAACATTATTAAGGTTAAAACATTATTAATACTGTGAGTGCTTTGAAGTTGATTTTTGGACAAATAGCGATTATCGTGTCACCACGTGGCTGACTAACCTGTTAATTTCTGTTGAAGCGTGTGAGAGGGTGCTAATGTCTTTAACTCTACGCCCTTTGATAAAGTCTTTTTATTTTTAAAAATTAATTATTCCATGGCTGACTTTTCTACTCTTTAAGCAGGTTGCAAAGACTTTATTACTGAAACTTTGTGCATTTATCTTGAGTTGGTTGAAGGCCCGTTCTGAGGTTAATTACCTGAACTTGGGTGTACATTTGTTGTGAACATCTTTCTAATTTTTATGAATTAACAGGGTTCTCGATTAAGACGGAGATTTGGCTTTGCTGATTGCTTTCCATCTGCATCAGCCATGGACCATTAGACACGATCCTGTTCGGAGAAGGAGTCGGTGACCAGATCGAGATGTAACACTGTGTCAGCACAATTAAGGTGATATGCACTCTTTTATTTTCCTTTTGGGGCCGGGCCGGCAGTGCACCTGTTTTACTGTAAAAATCTCTTGAATCCATGTGACCACGTGGCCAGACAGTCTGCTATAAAGGGGGTCAGCTGATCATCATTCTGAACATTATGAGTTAATTTCAAAGAACACTTTAATAACTGAATTACCTAACACTAAGTGCAATGCTTGTAATTGTGTGCTGCACTGGGGGAGCGTGCCAGAGATATGTGTACACTTAGACATTTTACAGTTTGCATATATTCATCATCTTACTCTTTACAAAATTTATATGACATGTTAGGAACTCTGTTCCGGCTGGAACAGAATTGAGTAAATATTAAATTCACCTTGGGTTTAACATTTAAGGGCTGGGGGTTTTTTGTTTTCTTTTTGGCTGTTTTCTGGGGTATAAAAAGGGACATAGTTTTTGGCTGGCACGTGTTGGTGCAGCCTGAGGCAGGTTAGATTCCTGTCAAACTTTGTCAACCACATGCGGGCGCGCTCCCACAGCTGCTAGGGCACAACCGTTCTTATTGTAATTTCATTTTATATTTATTTATATAGCCATTCGGGTTTTAATAGAAAAGAATTTGCACATTTTTTCTGGGCATATACTAATTAATTTTGTATCTTACAAAGATCTATACTGATTGTTTTTTTTTTACTTATAAAACACATATTGATTAACTCTTTCACTTGTAAAGCATCTCCTGATTAATTTGTTTACTTGTAAAACACATACTGATTAATTTTTTTTTGTAAAACATATACTGTTTAATTTTTTTTTAAATCTGTAAAGCATCGACTGATTAATTTTCCTACTGGTAAAGTATATACTGATTTATTGAATCCTTCTGAATGTGTAAAACAAATTAACATTTTAGAATTGTATAACAATTGTTTGAAATCAGGTGATGTAGTTTCTTTAAAATTTTTATTTAATGCTGTTGAAGGAACTTAAAGTTTCATATGCTCATGATGGGTCATTTCTCAGTGGAATTCTATACATATAGGCGGTCCGGTCATGCTTATGGGTTATGAGTAATTATCATCCTTTCTGGGGTTTTCGCTTTTATGTAGTTCAATAGAAACGGGTTGCTGATGGGCAAACATTTATCACTGCTGGTTTCTGGGCATGGTAGTAACACTGGCTGCTAGGCAGGTGCATTCCGGGGGCATTCGTGTTTCGAATATTGGTGTATCATTGTGAGTATATGTGCCTTATGTTTCTGTACGTGTTGTTATGTTTTGTCTATGTTAAGCTAGTCACAAAATGGGGGAGAATTATATATATTTACTGGACATTATTCTATACACATATATATATATATATATAAATACTTGTTACGTTCTACAGATCTTGTCTTTCTACACTGTTACAACATGGGGATTATTTATTTATGATATATTTGTGATTCATGGGTGATAATTATGTGATAGAGTTTTATCTACATGTAGCAAATGATGGAATACAATAAAAACCGTTATTGTTATATTACAGCCGAGTTTCATTGCAAGTCCCGTCAATTTTGGCTTCTCTAGGCTCCGGCCTAATCTTAATTAACTTGTGGCTTCTCTTTCAAAAAAAAATTAAAATAAAAGAAGGTTGTTTTATAGTCATAAAAAGACATAAAAGGAAAGAGGGTTTACAAATGGTACCGCAGAGCGTGGTTTATAAAGTCTGACACTGCAAATGGTAGCAGTGAGCGTGGTTAATTCTAGGGTTGAACCCTTGGGTCCTGGTGTGTGACGGGGCTTGCAAACTCGGAAATATTCAGGCGATTGTTATGACATCGTTTTCTTAGGTATATGCCCGTGTAGGCTAGTTGTAGGTTGTATGATCTGTGAGTCGGGTCGCACCACTGAGGCGGTTATTTGTGTTTGAAAATTGTGATAGGTTGTACGGCCGGGGAGTCTCAAGTGTGGCCTGTGTGATAGAATGTTGCGGATTCGGGGTCGGTGTTTAGCGTGTGATATTGGCGGGATGCGGTATGGCCCGATCGGAAGTCGGTACCGACACCGACTTGTGTCCTGTTGATGTTGGAGAACTATTTCCCGAATTATGATTTTCGATTGTTAGTTGGTTTTTGTGAGTTATGTGTTGGTACGACGTGTGTGTCGAATTGATGGTTGATGTTATGTGTGTTCAGTATTGTTGGTTGTCACTTGTCTCCTTCTGTGGTGTGCGTAGATGGTTCAGAATAGGCCAGGTCTCCGCAGCGCTAGAGAACCCGGGGGTCCACTCAAAGGAAGGACAGTACTTGGGTTTTTTATGATTTTTGTAAAAATGTTTTTGTAGGTTATGTTTGTGTTAGGTGTTTAGTGGGGATTTGTTTTATGATTGCTTGTTTTGAATTGTGCAATTCTGGCGGCGGTATGCTATCAGAAATTGCCACACCCTCTTTCAGGCGTTCTCCAGAAATTTCCGGTGGTGAATGGATTTGATGAGGACCAGCTGTTGGTTTTCTTGGACCTGGTCCTGCAGGTAGCAGATTTCCCGGGGGTGTCCGATGGGGAGGTCTTGTCTCTTATATACCCGTATTGCCGGGGTACGTTGGCTGAGCTGGTCACCAAAACTCTGCGTCGGGATGACAGTGTTGATGCTTTCCATGGGGAGGTGTTGAACTTCTTCCTACCCATTCGACGACGTGCTCAGCTTAAGTTTGAAAAATTCTATCGCCTACAAGCCAACGGAGAGGCGTTAGGGGACTTCGTGCACGATATACGGAAAGCTGCCCGGGTGTTAAGGTTGGGGTTGCCCGACACCGAAGTCATACAAGCGATTCTGGAAGGACTGCATCCCCAAGAGAGATCTCGTTTGGTATTCGCGGACCGTCCACGTTGTTTTGCGGACCTTGAACGGCTGTGTGTGGTTTCAAGAACGGTCCAGGAGGTTGACGAGTCCCGGGGAAGAGATGCTACAGATGTCCAATACTTCAGTGGTTCATCAGGAAGAGCCAAAAGGGACAAACATGGTGGTTGAAGGAGAACCCAAGAGACGCTTAGAAAGCCTGAATATTCCGGAAGTGATGGAGGCTACAAGGGGGTGGCAAGTGTGAAGACGGTAACAACAGCTACAGCACAGAAAACAAAGAAACATGAAATTAACAGGGGAAGAAGAAATTATGTTAGGGAACAAACATCGGCCAGCAGGGAGCCGGTAGTTAGGCGTCATTCTTATTTGGAGAAAAAGGAAGCTTTGAAGGTTCCAGAGGAAGTACAAGTGCCTAAGAGAGTAGTGGATGAAGAAGGTGAAGCAGAAGAAGAAAAGCGGAATAACTTCTGTGGATCGATACAGCACGACAAGAAAACGGCGGTTGATACTGAGTCACAGGACTCGAAGAGGACGTCGTGGTTGAATCCAGAGGCCGCAGAATTTGTTCCGGGATTTCCATCTCGGTTCGTGAGGGGTCCAGATCCTGTAACATCATCATCGCCTACGCAGGGATATGAGAAGTCACTTGAGAGTGTCGCTTTACCATCGCCTGTAGAAATTAATTTCGTCATTGCACATGAACCTGGACAGCTGGATTCCAGGGTGGAAAATGTTGAGGACGTTGTAGTTGCCGAAGGTGGTCAAGGAGTGGAATCGACAGAAGAGGCAGAAGAGCGGTCTGCGGATGCTGCACAAGAAGGTATAGTTGTAGGTGTTAGGGAGACTGTAGAGTCTGAAGTTGCAGATGGACACAGGGATGTCCGGGCTGCAAGTGTTTCTGAGGTTGTGGATGGACAAGGGGATGTTCATGCCGCAAGTGTGGTAGAAGTAGATGAGGTAGAAGTTGAGGAGAAATTTGGGGGCAGCGTCGTGGAGTGTGCGAGTGAGAATGATGTAGTGTGTGAAGATGTGCAGACGCCTTCTGTAAGTAGTGTTGAGGATTCCGGGGAACGGAGAGAAGTTTCATGCGGACCAGGTGAGCAACTAGAGGATGAAGATGTGCAGTGTTCTGATGGTGGTAGTGGACGTGATGGCGATGATGTTGATGATGAACGTGTTGAGGAAGGTGAGATTGGAGAAGAGGTTAGTGAAGAAGTTTGTGAAGCGGCTGGCGATGAGTGTCATGAAGAAATTGGTAAGGAGCTGAGGGAAGAGGAGGTTGAAGATGGATCAGAGGAGCAACGGGAAGATGCTGAGGAGGTGCAGTGTCAGGAGGTTGATTTGGATTATGTGGACGAAGAAGGGGAAATTGTAGAAAAGGAAGAAATTGTAGCAGAGGAGTTAGACGACAAGGATAATCCTAAGCGGAGTGAAAGTAGTGAGGTAAGTTGCCTTGATTCTGATTCCGAAGAAACCAGGCAGTACAGCTCAACACGAGATAATTTCTTAGAGAGTGGTGTCCGAAAGGAACGCATACCTAAGGCGCGTCACAGAAAGGTAAGAAGAAGAGGTTAACGGGTAGCGGGTAGATGTTCTCCAGAGTCCCATTGGTGTTCATCTATTTCAGGGTTGCGTCCCTGCCCACGCGAGCCTTGGTTTCCTCCATTCATCCTTATTTCCGGAGGGAGCCAGGTCCTCACCCTTAGTCCTAGATATTGACCCTTTAATGATCCTTGCCCCGTTCCATCTTCCCAATATTCCTATCCCTCCCCTTAGTAAAAAAAAAAAAAAAAAAAAACCTATCGATACGGAGTTGGAGAGACTTGCCGGAAGTGTTTAGATTGTGGTCCTCGAGATTGTTAGTTTCCCCTGTTCTGGAAGGGTATCATGGAGATAGTTGGAGAGTTGGAGATCGTCAGTTTCCCCTGTTTTACAAGTAAGATGGAGAGTGATAGCGTGCTGTTGTTTCTGATTAGTGGTTGATTTTGATTTTTGGTTAGTGTAGGGTCGAGCCATGCCGCATTCTCCGGTCGTTTCCCGGGTGTTTTTGTTGAGAGGGAGAATGGTGTTCATTTTGTATCGACGTCGGTGAAGAAGTAAAACCCCCATATAGTTATGGCCTTTTGTTGAGTAAAAGTTGAGATTAATGTTCGTGTGCCCTTGGTGCGGTCCTCTCTGTCTGGCTGAGCGGGGCCGTCCGCCCTTGTGTAGGGATGTGGGCTAGCCATATGGCAAGGATGGAGATGCCTTGTGGGTGCATGTGGCTGGTCGGTCCAAGAGATGGACGAGGAGTAGTACGGTCGCTCACATATCAAGGTGTGAGATACCTTGTTGGGTCTTAGGACGAGTATGTGAGTGGGACCGGTGGGAGTAGGTGAGGGTCACCGGAGAGGGTGTTGGGGCGGTCCCGTGGGGTTGGCATGGCGGAGAGGGTCGCATGGGGAATGGACGCAGTTGCGAGGACTCTGTTCTCCTGAGAGCAAGTGCCGCCGGGCCACCTTAACCACAAAGTCCACCAGCTTGTTTTGAGAAAGGGGGTACACTCAGGGTACCCTCCCGAGTTTCAGAGTGGGGCAACCGGGTTGCCCTTTCGGGGTGGGGGTGTGCCGGCCCGATTCGGGCCGTCGAGAATTGAATTGTGGAATATTTAATAACGCGAGAGCAAAGGGGCGGGTGTACTGAACTTTGTACGAACTGCTAGGGCTGCGCGCGCTACGCGTAGTAAGGGTCGGCTGGCTTGGACGGTAACAGCTGAATTCAGTTTCACCGCCTGGCTCTCATTGAATCAACCGACTCCCGGCTTCCGAACAGTTACTGCGTAGTTTCTCTTCAACTATTATGGCTGGCTGAAACTTAAGCGACTCCCGGTAAGATATTTTATTATTGTATGCGTTCAAAAGTAATTAAAATTAAATAAATAATTAATAACAAGGTGTATGCAACCGTATAAAAAGACGTATGCATGTGAGTGCGACCCGACACTTCTATATTAAAAGAAAATTTACTTAATGTTCAGTATATAGCCCATGTTCCTTTTATTATTACTATAATAGTGTGAGAGGTACTGTAATTGTCATTGTCATGATAAATGTGTAGGATGTTAAAAGTTAATGGCTAAAAGTTAGTGCGTAGTTACGTAGTGAACTATGCTCATTCATGCATCAGATTGTCGGTGTGCTCTTTAATTAACTTTACAGTAAAGAAATTACTTGTGAGAACATCCGTAGAGGAAACATTATTAAGGTTAAAACATTATTAATACTGTGAGTGCTTTGAAGTTGATTTTTGGACAAATAGCGATTATCGTGTCACCACGTGGCTGACTAACTTGTTAATTTCTGTTGAAGCGTGTGAGAGGGTGCTAATGTCTTTAACTCTACGCCCTTTGATAAAGTCTTTTTATTTTTAAAAATTAATTATTCCATGGCTGACTTTTCTACTCTTTAAGCAGGTTGCAAAGACTTTATTACTGAAACTTTGTGCATTTATCTTGAGTTGGTTGAAGGCCCGTTCTGAGGTTAATTACCTGAACTTGGGTGTACATTTTTTGTGAACATCTTTCTAATTTTTATGAATTAACAGGGTTCTCGATTAAGACGGAGATTTGGCTTTGCTGATTGCCTTCCATCTGCATCAGCCATGGACCATTAGACACGATCCTGTTCGGAGAAGGAGTCGGTGACCAGATCGAGATGTAACACTGTGTCAGCACAATTAAGGTGATATGCACTCTTTTATTTTCCTTTTGGAGCCGGGCCGGCAGTGCACCTGTTTTACTGTAAAAATCTTTTGAATCCATGTGACCACGTGGCCAGACAGTCTGCTATAAAGGGGGTCAGCTGATCATCATTCTGAACATTATGAGTTAATTTCAAAGAACACTTTAATAACTGAATTACCTAACACTAAGTGCAATGCTTGTAATTGTGTGCTGCACTGGGGGAGCGTGCCAGAGATATGTGTACACTTAGACATTTTACAGTATGCATATATTCATCATCTTACTCTTTATAAAATTTATATGACATGTTAGGAACTCTGTTCCGGCTGGAACAGAATTGAGTAAATATTAAATTCACCTTGGGTTTAACATTTAAGGGCTGGGGTTTTTTTGTTTTCTTTTTGGCTGTTTTCTGGGGTATAAAAAGGGACATAGTTTTTGGCTGGCACATGTTGGTGCAGCCTGAGGCAGGTTAGATTCCTGTCAAACTTTGTCAACCACATGCGGGCGCGCTCCCACAGCTGCTAGGGCACAACCGTTCTTATTGTAATTTCATTTTATATTTATTTATATAGCCATTCGGGTTTTAATAGAAAAGAATTTGCACATTTTTTCTGGGCATATACTAATTAATTTTGTATCTTACAAAGATCTATACTGATTGTTTTTTTTTTACTTATAAAACACATATTGATTAACTCTTTCACTTGTAAAGCATCTCCTGATTAATTTGTTTACTTGTAAAGCATCTCCTGATTAATTTGTTTACTTGTAAAACACATACTGATTAATTTTTTTTGTAAAACATATACTGTTTAATTTTTTTTTAAATCTGTAAAGCATCGACTGATTAATTTTCCTACTGGTAAAGTATATACTGATTTATTGAATCCTTCTGAATGTGTAAAACAAATTAACATTTTAGAATTGTATAACAATTGTTTGAAATCAGGTGATGTAGTTTCTTTAAAATTTTTATTTAATGCTGTTGAAGGAACTTAAAGTTTCATATGCTCATGATGGGTCATTTCTCAGTGGAATTCTATACATATAGGCGGTCCGGTCATGCTTATGGGTTATGAGTAATTATCATCCTTTCTGGGGTTTTCGCTTTTATGTAGTTCAATAGAAACGGGTTGCTGATGGGCAAACATTTATCACTGCTGGTTTCTGGGCATGGTAGTAACACTGGCTGCTAGGCAGGTGCATTCCGGGGGCATTCGTGTTTCGAATATTGGTGTATCATTGTGAGTATATGTGCCTTATGTTTCTGTACGTGTTGTTATGTTTTGTCTATGTTAAGCTAGTCACAAAATGGGGGAGAATTATATATATTTACTGGACATTATTCTATACACATATATATATATATATATAAATACTTGTTACGTTCTACAGATCTTGTCTTTCTACACTGTTACAACATGGGGATTATTTATTTATGATATATTTGTGATTCATGGGTGATAATTATGTGATAGAGTTTTATCTACATGTAGCAAATGATGGAATACAATAAAAACCGTTATTGTTATATTACAGCCGAGTTTCATTGCAAGTCCCGTCAATTTTGGCTTCTCTAGGCTCCGGCCTAATCTTAATTAACTTGTGGCTTCTCTTTCAAAAAAAAATTAAAATAAAAGAAGGTTGTTTTATAGTCATAAAAAGACATAAAAGGAAAGAGGGTTTACAAATGGTACCGCAGAGCGTGGTTTATAAAGTCTGACACTGCAAATGGTAGCAGTGAGCGTGGTTAATTCTAGGGTTGAACCCTTGGGTCCTGGTGTGTGACGGGGCTTGCAAACTCGGAAATATTCAGGCGATTGTTATGACATCGTTTTCTTAGGTATATGCCCGTGTAGGCTAGTTGTAGGTTGTATGATCTGTGAGTCGGGTCGCACCACTGAGGCGGTTATTTGTGTTTGAAAATTGTGATAGGTTGTACGGCCGGGGAGTCTCAAGTGTGGCCTGTGTGATAGAATGTTGCGGATTCGGGGTCGGTGTTTAGCGTGTGATATTGGCGGGATGCGGTATGGCCCGATCGGAAGTCGGTACCGACACCGACTTGTGTCCTGTTGATGTTGGAGAACTATTTCCCGAATTATGATTTTCGATTGTTAGTTGGTTTTTGTGAGTTATGTGTTGGTACGACGTGTGTGTCGAATTGATGGTTGATGTTATGTGTGTTCAGTATTGTTGGTTGTCACTTGTCTCCTTCTGTGGTGTGCGTAGATGGTTCAGAATAGATAGGCCAGGTCTCCGCAGCGCTAGAGAACCCGGGGGTCCACTCAAAGGAAGGACAGTACTTGGGTTTTTTCTGATTTTTGTAAAAATGTTTTTGTAGGTTATGTTTGTGTTAGGTGTTTAGTGGGGATTTGTTTTATGATTGCTTGTTTTGAATTGTGCAATTCTGGCGGCGGTATGCTATCAGAAATTGCCACACCCTCTTTCAGGCGTTCTCCAGAAATTTCCGGTGGTGAATGGATTTGATGAGGACCAGCTGTTGGTTTTCTTGGACCTGGTCCTGCAGGTAGCAGATTTCCCGGGGGTGTCCGATGGGGAGGTCTTGTCTCTTATATACCCGTATTGCCGGGGTACGTTGGCTGAGCTGGTCACCAAAACTCTGCGTCGGGATGACAGTGTTGATGCTTTCCATGGGGAGGTGTTGAACTTCTTCCTACCCATTCGACGACGTGCTCAGCTTAAGTTTGAAAAATTCTATCGCCTACAAGCCAACGGAGAGGCGTTAGGGGACTTCGTGCACGATATACGGAAAGCTGCCCGGGTGTTAAGGTTGGGGTTGCCCGACACCGAAGTCATACAAGCGATTCTGGAAGGACTGCATCCCCAAGAGAGATCTCGTTTGGTATTCGCGGACCGTCCACGTTGTTTTGCTGACCTTGAACGGCTGTGTGTGGTTTCAAGAACGGTCCAGGAGGTTGACGAGTCCCGGGGAAGAGATGCTACAGATGTCCAATACTTCAGTGGTTCATCAGGAAGAGCCAAAAGGGACAAACATGGTGGTTGAAGGAGAACCCAAGAGACGCTTAGAAAGCCTGAATATTCCGGAAGTGATGGAGGCTACAAGGGGGTGGCAAGTGTGAAGACGGTAACAACAGCTACAGCACAGAAAACAAAGAAACATGAAATTAACAGGGGAAGAAGAAATTATGTTAGGGAACAAACATCGGCCAGCAGGGAGCCGGTAGTTAGGCGTCATTCTTATTTGGAGAAAAAGGAAGCTTTGAAGGTTCCAGAGGAAGTACAAGTGCCTAAGAGAGTAGTGGATGAAGAAGGTGAAGCAGAAGAAGAAAAGCGGAATAACTTCTGTGGATCGATACAGCACGACAAGAAAACGGCGGTTGATACTGAGTCACAGGACTCGAAGAGGACGTCGTGGTTGAATCCAGAGGCCGCAGAATTTGTTCCGGGATTTCCATCTCGGTTCGTGAGGGGTCCAGATCCTGTAACATCATCATCGCCTACGCAGGGATATGAGAAGTCACTTGAGAGTGTCGCTTTACCATCGCCTGTAGAAATTAATTTCGTCATTGCACATGAACCTGGACAGCTGGATTCCAGGGTGGAAAATGTTGAGGACGTTGTAGTTGCCGAAGGTGGTCAAGGAGTGGAATCGACAGAAGAGGCAGAAGAGCGGTCTGCGGATGCTGCACAAGAAGGTATAGTTGTAGGTGTTAGGGAGACTGTAGAGTCTGAAGTTGCAGATGGACACAGGGATGTCCGGGCTGCAAGTGTTTCTGAGGTTGTGGATGGACAAGGGGATGTTCATGCCGCAAGTGTGGTAGAAGTAGATGAGGTAGAAGTTGAGGAGAAATTTGGGGGCAGCGTCGTGGAGTGTGCGAGTGAGAATGATGTAGTGTGTGAAGATGTGCAGACGCCTTCTGTAAGTAGTGTTGAGGATTCCGGGGAACGGAGAGAAGTTTCATGCGGACCAGGTGAGCAACTAGAGGATGAAGATGTGCAGTGTTCTGATGGTGGTAGTGGACGTGATGGCGATGATGTTGATGATGAACGTGTTGAGGAAGGTGAGATTGGAGAAGAGGTTAGTGAAGAAGTTTGTGAAGCGGCTGGCGATGAGTGTCATGAAGAAATTGGTAAGGAGCTGAGGGAAGAGGAGGTTGAAGATGGATCAGAGGAGCAACGGGAAGATGCTGAGGAGGTGCAGTGTCAGGAGGTTGATTTGGATTATGTGGACGAAGAAGGGGAAATTGTAGAAAAGGAAGAAATTGTAGCAGAGGAGTTAGACGACAAGGATAATCCTAAGCGGAGTGAAAGTAGTGAGGTAAGTTGCCTTGATTCTGATTCCGAAGAAACCAGGCAGTACAGCTCAACACGAGATAATTTCTTAGAGAGTGGTGTCCGAAAGGAACGCATACCTAAGGCGCGTCACAGAAAGGTAAGAAGAAGAGGTTAACGGGTAGCGGGTAGATGTTCTCCAGAGTCCCATTGGTGTTCATCTATTTCAGGGTTGCGTCCCTGCCCACGCGAGCCTTGGTTTCCTCCATTCATCCTTATTTCCGGAGGGAGCCAGGTCCTCACCCTTAGTCCTAGATATTGACCCTTTAATGATCCTTGCCCCGTTCCATCTTCCCAATATTCCTATCCCTCCCCTTAGTAAAAAAAAAAAAAAAAAAAAAACCTATCGATACGGAGTTGGAGAGACTTGCCGGAAGTGTTTAGATTGTGGTCCTCGAGATTGTTAGTTTCCCCTGTTCTGGAAGGGTATCATGGAGATAGTTGGAGAGTTGGAGATCGTCAGTTTCCCCTGTTTTACAAGTAAGATGGAGAGTGATAGCGTGCTGTTGTTTCTGATTAGTGGTTGATTTTGATTTTTGGTTAGTGTAGGGTCGAGCCATGCCGCATTCTCCGGTCGTTTCCCGGGTGTTTTTGTTGAGAGGGAGAATGGTGTTCATTTTGTATCGACGTCGGTGAAGAAGTAAAACCCCCATATAGTTATGGCCTTTTGTTGAGTAAAAGTTGAGATTAATGTTCGTGTGCCCTTGGTGCGGTCCTCTCTGTCTGGCTGAGCGGGGCCGTCCGCCCTTGTGTAGGGATGTGGGCTAGCCATATGGCAAGGATGGAGATGCCTTGTGGGTGCATGTGG
The DNA here is from genome assembly GCA_034769895.1 of Magicicada septendecula. Taxonomy (NCBI): domain Eukaryota; kingdom Metazoa; phylum Arthropoda; class Insecta; order Hemiptera; family Cicadidae; genus Magicicada; species Magicicada septendecula. Next base: position 169,198,625 of record CM068373.1, on the reverse strand, counting down.
CTGGTCGGTCCAAGAGATGGACGAGGAGTAGTACGGTCGCTCACATATCAAGGTGTGAGATACCTTGTTGGGTCTTAGGACGAGTATGTGAGTGGGACCGGTGGGAGTAGGTGAGGGTCACCGGAGAGGGTGTTGGGGCGGTCCCGTGGGGTTGGCATGGCGGAGAGGGTCGCATGGGGAATGGACGCAGTTGCGAGGACTCTGTTCTCCTGAGAGCAAGTGCCGCCGGGCCACCTTAACCACAAAGTCCACCAGCTTGTTTTGAGAAAGGGGGTACACTCAGGGTACCCTCCCGAGTTTCAGAGTGGGGCAACCGGGTTGCCCTTTCGGGGTGGGGGTGTGCCGGCCCGATTCGGGCCGTCGAGAATTGAATTGTGGAATATTTAATAACGCGAGAGCAAAGGGGCGGGTGTACTGAACTTTGTACGAACTGCTAGGGCTGCGCGCGCTACGCGTAGTAAGGGTCGGCTGGCTTGGACGGTAACAGCTGAATTCAGTTTCACCGCCTGGCTCTCATTGAATCAACCGACTCCCGGCTTCCGAACAGTTACTGCGTAGTTTCTCTTCAACTATTATGGCTGGCTGAAACTTAAGCGACTCCCGGTAAGATATTTTATTATTGTATGCGTTCAAAAGTAATTAAAATTAAATAAATAATTAATAACAAGGTGTATGCAACCGTATAAAAAGACGTATGCATGTGAGTGCGACCCGACACTTCTATATTAAAAGAAAATTTACTTAATGTTCAGTATATAGCCCATGTTCCTTTTATTATTACTATAATAGTGTGAGAGGTACTGTAATTGTCATTGTCATGATAAATGTGTAGGATGTTAAAAGTTAATGGCTAAAAGTTAGTGCGTAGTTACGTAGTGAACTATGCTCATTCATGCATCAGATTGTCGGTGTGCTCTTTAATTAACTTTACAGTAAAGAAATTACTTGTGAGAACATCCGTAGAGGAAACATTATTAAGGTTAAAACATTATTAATACTGTGAGTGCTTTGAAGTTGATTTTTGGACAAATAGCGATTATCGTGTCACCACGTGGCTGACTAACCTGTTAATTTCTGTTGAAGCGTGTGAGAGGGTGCTAATGTCTTTAACTCTACGCCCTTTGATAAAGTCTTTTTATTTTTAAAAATTAATTATTCCATGGCTGACTTTTCTACTCTTTAAGCAGGTTGCAAAGACTTTATTACTGAAACTTTGTGCATTTATCTTGAGTTGGTTGAAGGCCCGTTCTGAGGTTAATTACCTGAACTTGGGTGTACATTTTTTGTGAACATCTTTCTAATTTTTATGAATTAACAGGGTTCTCGATTAAGACGGAGATTTGGCTTTGCTGATTGCCTTCCATCTGCATCAGCCATGGACCATTAGACACGATCCTGTTCGGAGAAGGAGTCGGTGACCAGATCGAGATGTAACACTGTGTCAGCACAATTAAGGTGATATGCACTCTTTTATTTTCCTTTTGGAGCCGGGCCGGCAGTGCACCTGTTTTACTGTAAAAATCTTTTGAATCCATGTGACCACGTGGCCAGACAGTCTGCTATAAAGGGGGTCAGCTGATCATCATTCTGAACATTATGAGTTAATTTCAAAGAACACTTTAATAACTGAATTACCTAACACTAAGTGCAATGCTTGTAATTGTGTGCTGCACTGGGGGAGCGTGCCAGAGATATGTGTACCACTTAGACATTTTACAGTATGCATATATTCATCATCTTACTCTTTACAAAATTTATATGACATGTTAGGAACTCTGTTCCGGCTGGAACAGAATTGAGTAAATATTAAATTCACCTTGGGTTTAACATTTAAGGGCTGGGGTTTTTTTGTTTTCTTTTTGGCTGTTTTCTGGGGTATAAAAAGGGACATAGTTTTTGGCTGGCACATGTTGGTGCAGCCTGAGGCAGGTTAGATTCCTGTCAAACTTTGTCAACCACATGCGGGCGCGCTCCCACAGCTGCTAGGGCACAACCGTTCTTATTGTAATTTCATTTTATATTTATTTATATAGCCATTCGGGTTTTAATAGAAAAGAATTTGCACATTTTTTCTGGGCATATACTAATTAATTTTGTATCTTACAAAGATCTATACTGATTGTTTTTTTTTTACTTATAAAACACATATTGATTAACTCTTTCACTTGTAAAGCATCTCCTGATTAATTTGTTTACTTGTAAAACACATACTGATTAATTTTTTTTGTAAAACATATACTGTTTAATTTTTTTTTAAATCTGTAAAGCATCGACTGATTAATTTTCCTACTGGTAAAGTATATACTGATTTATTGAATCCTTCTGAATGTGTAAAACAAATTAACATTTAGAATTGTATAACAATTGTTTGAAATCAGGTGATGTAGTTTCTTTAAAATTTTTATTTAATGCTGTTGAAGGAACTTAAAGTTTCATATGCTCATGATGGGTCATTTCTCAGTGGAATTCTATACATATAGGCGGTCCGGTCATGCTTATGGGTTATGAGTAATTATCATCCTTTCTGGGGTTTTCGCTTTTATGTAGTTCAATAGAAACGGGTTGCTGATGGGCAAACATTTATCACTGCTGGTTTCTGGGCATGGTAGTAACACTGCCTGCTAGGCAGGTGCATTCCGGGGGCATTCGTGTTTCGAATATTGGTGTATCATTGTGAGTATATGTGCCTTATGTTTCTGTACGTGTTGTTATGTTTTGTCTATGTTAAGCTAGTCACAAAATGGGGGAGAATTATATATATTTACTGGACATTATTCTATACACATATATATATATATATATATATAAATACTTGTTACGTTCTACAGATCTTGTCTTTCTACACTGTTACAACATGGGGATTATTTATTTATGATATATTTGTGATTCATGGGTGATAATTATGTGATAGAGTTTTATCTACATGTAGCAAATGATGGAATACAATAAAAACCGTTATTGTTATATTACAGCCGAGTTTCATTGCAAGTCCCGTCAATTTTGGCTTCTCTAGGCTCCGGCCTAATCTTAATTAACTTGTGGCTTCTCTTTCAAAAAAAATTAAAATAAAAGAAGGTTGTTTTATAGTCATAAAAAGACATAAAGGAAAGAGGGTTTACAAATGGTACCGCAGAGCGTGGTTTATAAAGTCTGACACTGCAAATGGTAGCAGTGAGCGTGGTTAATTCTAGGGTTGAACCCTTGGGTCCTGGTGTGTGACGGGGCTTGCAAACTCGGAAATATTCAGGCGATTGTTATGACATCGTTTTCTTAGGTATATGCCCGTGTAGGCTAGTTGTAGGTTGTATGATCTGTGAGTCGGGTCGCACCACTGAGGCGGTTATTTGTGTTTGAAAATTGTGATAGGTTGTACGGCCGGGGAGTCTCAAGTGTGGCCTGTGTGATAGAATGTTGCGGATTCGGGGTCGGTGTTTAGCGTGTGATATTGGCGGGATGCGGTATGGCCCGATCGGAAGTCGGTACCGACACCGACTTGTGTCCTGTTGATGTTGGAGAACTATTTCCCGAATTATGATTTTCGATTGTTAGTTGGTTTTTGTGAGTTATGTGTTGGTACGACGTGTGTGTCGAATTGATGGTTGATGTTATGTGTGTTCAGTATTGTTGGTTGTCACTTGTCTCCTTCTGTGGTGTGCGTAGATGGTTCAGAATAGATAGGCCAGGTCTCCGCAGCGCTAGAGAACCCGGGGGTCCACTCAAAGGAAGGACAGTACTTGGGTTTTTTCTGATTTTTGTAAAAATGTTTTTGTAGGTTATGTTTGTGTTAGGTGTTTAGTGGGGATTTGTTTTATGATTGCTTGTTTTGAATTGTGCAATTCTGGCGGCGGTATGCTATCAGAAATTGCCACACCCTCTTTCAGGCGTTCTCCAGAAATTTCCGGTGGTGAATGGATTTGATGAGGACCAGCTGTTGGTTTTCTTGGACCTGGTCCTGCAGGTAGCAGATTTCCCGGGGGTGTCCGATGGGGAGGTCTTGTCTCTTATATACCCGTATTGCCGGGGTACGTTGGCTGAGCTGGTCACCAAAACTCTGCGTCGGGATGACAGTGTTGATGCTTTCCATGGGGAGGTGTTGAACTTCTTCCTACCCATTCGACGACGTGCTCAGCTTAAGTTTGAAAAATTCTATCGCCTACAAGCCAACGGAGAGGCGTTAGGGGACTTCGTGCACGATATACGGAAAGCTGCCCGGGTGTTAAGGTTGGGGTTGCCCGACACCGAAGTCATACAAGCGATTCTGGAAGGACTGCATCCCCAAGAGAGATCTCGTTTGGTATTCGCGGACCGTCCACGTTGTTTTGCTGACCTTGAACGGCTGTGTGTGGTTTCAAGAACGGTCCAGGAGGTTGACGAGTCCCGGGAAGAGATGCTACAGATGTCCAATACTTCAGTGGTTCATCAGGAAGAGCCAAAAGGGACAAACATGGTGGTTGAAGGAGAACCCAAGAGACGCTTAGAAAGCCTGAATATTCCGGAAGTGATGGAGGCTACAAGGGGGTGGCAAGTGTGAAGACGGTAACAACAGCTACAGCACAGAAAACAAAGAAACATGAAATTAACAGGGGAAGAAGAAATTATGTTAGGGAACAAACATCGGCCAGCAGGGAGCCGGTAGTTAGGCGTCATTCTTATTTGGAGAAAAAGGAAGCTTTGAAGGTTCCAGAGGAAGTACAAGTGCCTAAGAGAGTAGTGGATGAAGAAGGTGAAGCAGAAGAAGAAAAGCGGAATAACTTCTGTGGATCGATACAGCACGACAAGAAAACGGCGGTTGATACTGAGTCACAGGACTCGAAGAGGACGTCGTGGTTGAATCCAGAGGCCGCAGAATTTGTTCCGGGATTTCCATCTCGGTTCGTGAGGGGTCCAGATCCTGTAACATCATCATCGCCTACGCAGGGATATGAGAAGTCACTTGAGAGTGTCGCTTTACCATCGCCTGTAGAAATTAATTTCGTCATTGCACATGAACCTGGACAGCTGGATTCCAGGGTGGAAAATGTTGAGGACGTTGTAGTTGCCGAAGGTGGTCAAGGAGTGGAATCGACAGAAGAGGCAGAAGAGCGGTCTGCGGATGCTGCACAAGAAGGTATAGTTGTAGGTGTTAGGGAGACTGTAGAGTCTGAAGTTGCAGATGGACACAGGGATGTCCGGGCTGCAAGTGTTTCTGAGGTTGTGGATGGACAAGGGGATGTTCATGCCGCAAGTGTGGTAGAAGTAGATGAGGTAGAAGTTGAGGAGAAATTTGGGGGCAGCGTCGTGGAGTGTGCGAGTGAGAATGATGTAGTGTGTGAAGATGTGCAGACGCCTTCTGTAAGTAGTGTTGAGGATTCCGGGGAACGGAGAGAAGTTTCATGCGGACCAGGTGAGCAACTAGAGGATGAAGATGTGCAGTGTTCTGATGGTGGTAGTGGACGTGATGGCGATGATGTTGATGATGAACGTGTTGAGGAAGGTGAGATTGGAGAAGAGGTTAGTGAAGAAGTTTGTGAAGCGGCTGGCGATGAGTGTCATGAAGAAATTGGTAAGGAGCTGAGGGAAGAGGAGGTTGAAGATGGATCAGAGGAGCAACGGGAAGATGCTGAGGAGGTGCAGTGTCAGGAGGTTGATTTGGATTATGTGGACGAAGAAGGGGAAATTGTAGAAAAGGAAGAAATTGTAGCAGAGGAGTTAGACGACAAGGATAATCCTAAGCGGAGTGAAAGTAGTGAGGTAAGTTGCCTTGATTCTGATTCCGAAGAAACCAGGCAGTACAGCTCAACACGAGATAATTTCTTAGAGAGTGGTGTCCGAAAGGAACGCATACCTAAGGCGCGTCACAGAAAGGTAAGAAGAAGAGGTTAACGGGTAGCGGGTAGATGTTCTCCAGAGTCCCATTGGTGTTCATCTATTTCAGGGTTGCGTCCCTGCCCACGCGAGCCTTGGTTTCCTCCATTCATCCTTATTTCCGGAGGGAGCCAGGTCCTCACCCTTAGTCCTAGATATTGACCCTTTAATGATCCTTGCCCCGTTCCATCTTCCCAATATTCCTATCCCTCCCCTTAGTAAAAAAAAAAAAAAAAAAAAAACCTATCGATACGGAGTTGGAGAGACTTGCCGGAAGTGTTTAGATTGTGGTCCTCGAGATTGTTAGTTTCCCCTGTTCTGGAAGGGTATCATGGAGATAGTTGGAGAGTTGGAGATCGTCAGTTTCCCCTGTTTTACAAGTAAGATGGAGAGTGATAGCGTGCTGTTGTTTCTGATTAGTGGTTGATTTTGATTTTTGGTTAGTGTAGGGTCGAGCCATGCCGCATTCTCCGGTCGTTTCCCGGGTGTTTTTGTTGAGAGGGAGAATGGTGTTCATTTTGTATCGACGTCGGTGAAGAAGTAAAACCCCCATATAGTTATGGCCTTTTGTTGAGTAAAAGTTGAGATTAATGTTCGTGTGCCCTTGGTGCGGTCCTCTCTGTCTGGCTGAGCGGGGCCGTCCGCCCTTGTGTAGGGATGTGGGCTAGCCATATGGCAAGGATGGAGATGCCTTGTGGGTGCATGTGGCTGGTCGGTCCAAGAGATGGACGAGGAGTAGTACGGTCGCTCACATATCAAGGTGTGAGATACCTTGTTGGGTCTTAGGACGAGTATGTGAGTGGGACCGGTGGGAGTAGGTGAGGGTCACCGGAGAGGGTGTTGGGGCGGTCCCGTGGGGTTGGCATGGCGGAGAGGGTCGCATGGGGAATGGACGCAGTTGCGAGGACTCTGTTCTCCTGAGAGCAAGTGCCGCCGGGCCACCTTAACCACAAAGTCCACCAGCTTGTTTTGAGAAAGGGGGTACACTCAGGGTACCCTCCCGAGTTTCAGAGTGGGGCAACCGGGTTGCCCTTTCGGGGTGGGGGTGTGCCGGCCCGATTCGGGCCGTCGAGAATTGAATTGTGGAATATTTAATAACGCGAGAGCAAAGGGGCGGGTGTACTGAACTTTGTACGAACTGCTAGGGCTGCGCGCGCTACGCGTAGTAAGGGTCGGCTGGCTTGGACGGTAACAGCTGAATTCAGTTTCACCGCCTGGCTCTCATTGAATCAACCGACTCCCGGCTTCCGAACAGTTACTGCGTAGTTTCTCTTCAACTATTATGGCTGGCTGAAACTTAAGCGACTCCCGGTAAGATATTTTATTATTGTATGCGTTCAAAAGTAATTAAAATTAAATAAATAATTAATAACAAGGTGTATGCAACCGTATAAAAAGACGTATGCATGTGAGTGCGACCCGACACTTCTATATTAAAAGAAAATTTACTTAATGTTCAGTATATAGCCCATGTTCCTTTTATTATTACTATAATAGTGTGAGAGGTACTGTAATTGTCATTGTCATGATAAATGTGTAGGATGTTAAAAGTTAATGGCTAAAAGTTAGTGCGTAGTTACGTAGTGAACTATGCTCATTCATGCATCAGATTGTCGGTGTGCTCTTTAATTAACTTTACAGTAAAGAAATTACTTGTGAGAACATCCGTAGAGGAAACATTATTAAGGTTAAAACATTATTAATACTGTGAGTGCTTTGAAGTTGATTTTTGGACAAATAGCGATTATCGTGTCACCACGTGGCTGACTAACCTGTTAATTTCTGTTGAAGCGTGTGAGAGGGTGCTAATGTCTTTAACTCTACGCCCTTTGATAAAGTCTTTTTATTTTTAAAAATTAATTATTCCATGGCTGACTTTTCTACTCTTTAAGCAGGTTGCAAAGACTTTATTACTGAAACTTTGTGCATTTATCTTGAGTTGGTTGAAGGCCCGTTCTGAGGTTAATTACCTGAACTTGGGTGTACATTTTTTGTGAACATCTTTCTAATTTTTATGAATTAACAGGGTTCTCGATTAAGACGGAGATTTGGCTTTGCTGATTGCCTTCCATCTGCATCAGCCATGGACCATTAGACACGATCCTGTTCGGAGAAGGAGTCGGTGACCAGATCGAGATGTAACACTGTGTCAGCACAATTAAGGTGATATGCACTCTTTTATTTTCCTTTTGGAGCCGGGCCGGCAGTGCACCTGTTTTACTGTAAAAATCTTTTGAATCCATGTGACCACGTGGCCAGACAGTCTGCTATAAAGGGGGTCAGCTGATCATCATTCTGAACATTATGAGTTAATTTCAAAGAACACTTTAATAACTGAATTACCTAACACTAAGTGCAATGCTTGTAATTGTGTGCTGCACTGGGGGAGCGTGCCAGAGATATGTGTACACTTAGACATTTTACAGTATGCATATATTCATCATCTTACTCTTTACAAAATTTATATGACATGTTAGGAACTCTGTTCCGGCTGGAACAGAATTGAGTAAATATTAAATTCACCTTGGGTTTAACATTTAAGGGCTGGGGTTTTTTTGTTTTCTTTTTGGCTGTTTTCTGGGGTATAAAAAGGGACATAGTTTTTGGCTGGCACATGTTGGTGCAGCCTGAGGCAGGTTAGATTCCTGTCAAACTTTGTCAACCACATGCGGGCGCGCTCCCACAGCTGCTAGGGCACAACCGTTCTTATTGTAATTTCATTTTATATTTATTTATATAGCCATTCGGGTTTTAATAGAAAAGAATTTGCACATTTTTTCTGGGCATATACTAATTAATTTTGTATCTTACAAAGATCTATACTGATTGTTTTTTTTTTACTTATAAAACACATATTGATTAACTCTTTCACTTGTAAAGCATCTCCTGATTAATTTGTTTACTTGTAAAACACATACTGATTAATTTTTTTTGTAAAACATATACTGTTTAATTTTTTTTTAAATCTGTAAAGCATCGACTGATTAATTTTCCTACTGGTAAAGTATATACTGATTTATTGAATCCTTCTGAATGTGTAAAACAAATTAACATTTTAGAATTGTATAACAATTGTTTGAAATCAGGTGATGTAGTTTCTTTAAAATTTTTATTTAATGCTGTTGAAGGAACTTAAAGTTTCATATGCTCATGATGGGTCATTTCTCAGTGGAATTCTATACATATAGGCGGTCCGGTCATGCTTATGGGTTATGAGTAATTATCATCCTTTCTGGGGTTTTCGCTTTTATGTAGTTCAATAGAAACGGGTTGCTGATGGGCAAACATTTATCACTGCTGGTTTCTGGGCATGGTAGTAACACTGCCTGCTAGGCAGGTGCATTCCGGGGGCATTCGTGTTTCGAATATTGGTGTATCATTGTGAGTATATGTGCCTTATGTTTCTGTACGTGTTGTTATGTTTTGTCTATGTTAAGCTAGTCACAAAATGGGGGAGAATTATATATATTTACTGGACATTATTCTATACACATATATATATATATATATATATATAAATACTTGTTACGTTCTACAGATCTTGTCTTTCTACACTGTTACAACATGGGGATTATTTATTTATGATATATTTGTGATTCATGGGTGATAATTATGTGATAGAGTTTTATCTACATGTAGCAAATGATGGAATACAATAAAAACCGTTATTGTTATATTACAGCCGAGTTTCATTGCAAGTCCCGTCAATTTTGGCTTCTCTAGGCTCCGGCCTAATCTTAATTAACTTGTGGCTTCTCTTTCAAAAAAAAATTAAAATAAAAGAAGGTTGTTTTATAGTCATAAAAAGACATAAAAGGAAAGAGGGTTTACAAATGGTACCGCAGAGCGTGGTTTATAAAGTCTGACACTGCAAATGGTAGCAGTGAGCGTGGTTAATTCTAGGGTTGAACCCTTGGGTCCTGGTGTGTGACGGGGCTTGCAAACTCGGAAATATTCAGGCGATTGTTATGACATCGTTTTCTTAGGTATATGCCCGTGTAGGCTAGTTGTAGGTTGTATGATCTGTGAGTCGGGTCGCACCACTGAGGCGGTTATTTGTGTTTGAAAATTGTGATAGGTTGTACGGCCGGGGAGTCTCAAGTGTGGCCTGTGTGATAGAATGTTGCGGATTCGGGGTCGGTGTTTAGCGTGTGATATTGGCGGGATGCGGTATGGCCCGATCGGAAGTCGGTACCGACACCGACTTGTGTCCTGTTGATGTTGGAGAACTATTTCCCGAATTATGATTTTCGATTGTTAGTTGGTTTTTGTGAGTTATGTGTTGGTACGACGTGTGTGTCGAATTGATGGTTGATGTTATGTGTGTTCAGTATTGTTGGTTGTCACTTGTCTCCTTCTGTGGTGTGCGTAGATGGTTCAGAATAGATAGGCCAGGTCTCCGCAGCGCTAGAGAACCCGGGGGTCCACTCAAAGGAAGGACAGTACTTGGGTTTTTTCTGATTTTTGTAAAAATGTTTTTGTAGGTTATGTTTGTGTTAGGTGTTTAGTGGGGATTTGTTTTATGATTGCTTGTTTTGAATTGTGCAATTCTGGCGGCGGTATGCTATCAGAAATTGCCACACCCTCTTTCAGGCGTTCTCCAGAAATTTCCGGTGGTGAATGGATTTGATGAGGACCAGCTGTTGGTTTTCTTGGACCTGGTCCTGCAGGTAGCAGATTTCCCGGGGGTGTCCGATGGGGAGGTCTTGTCTCTTATATACCCGTATTGCCGGGGTACGTTGGCTGAGCTGGTCACCAAAACTCTGCGTCGGGATGACAGTGTTGATGCTTTCCATGGGGAGGTGTTGAACTTCTTCCTACCCATTCGACGACGTGCTCAGCTTAAGTTTGAAAAATTCTATCGCCTACAAGCCAACGGAGAGGCGTTAGGGGACTTCGTGCACGATATACGGAAAGCTGCCCGGGTGTTAAGGTTGGGGTTGCCCGACACCGAAGTCATACAAGCGATTCTGGAAGGACTGCATCCCCAAGAGAGATCTCGTTTGGTATTCGCGGACCGTCCACGTTGTTTTGCGGACCTTGAACGGCTGTGTGTGGTTTCAAGAACGGTCCAGGAGGTTGACGAGTCCCGGGGAAGAGATGCTACAGATGTCCAATACTTCAGTGGTTCATCAGGAAGAGCCAAAAGGGACAAACATGGTGGTTGAAGGAGAACCCAAGAGACGCTTAGAAAGCCTGAATATTCCGGAAGTGATGGAGGCTACAAGGGGGTGGCAAGTGTGAAGACGGTAACAACAGCTACAGCACAGAAAACAAAGAAACATGAAATTAACAGGGGAAGAAGAAATTATGTTAGGGAACAAACATCGGCCAGCAGGGAGCCGGTAGTTAGGCGTCATTCTTATTTGGAGAAAAAGGAAGCTTTGAAGGTTCCAGAGGAAGTACAAGTGCCTAAGAGAGTAGTGGATGAAGAAGGTGAAGCAGAAGAAGAAAAGCGGAATAACTTCTGTGGATCGATACAGCACGACAAGAAAACGGCGGTTGATACTGAGTCACAGGACTCGAAGAGGACGTCGTGGTTGAATCCAGAGGCCGCAGAATTTGTTCCGGGATTTCCATCTCGGTTCGTGAGGGGTCCAGATCCTGTAACATCATCATCGCCTACGCAGGGATATGAGAAGTCACTTGAGAGTGTCGCTTTACCATCGCCTGTAGAAATTAATTTCGTCATTGCACATGAACCTGGACAGCTGGATTCCAGGGTGGAAAATGTTGAGGACGTTGTAGTTGCCGAAGGTGGTCAAGGAGTGGAATCGACAGAAGAGGCAGAAGAGCGGTCTGCGGATGCTGCACAAGAAGGTATAGTTGTAGGTGTTAGGGAGACTGTAGAGTCTGAAGTTGCAGATGGACACAGGGATGTCCGGGCTGCAAGTGTTTCTGAGGTTGTGGATGGACAAGGGGATGTTCATGCCGCAAGTGTGGTAGAAGTAGATGAGGTAGAAGTTGAGGAGAAATTTGGGGGCAGCGTCGTGGAGTGTGCGAGTGAGAATGATGTAGTGTGTGAAGATGTGCAGACGCCTTCTGTAAGTAGTGTTGAGGATTCCGGGGAACGGAGAGAAGTTTCATGCGGACCAGGTGAGCAACTAGAGGATGAAGATGTGCAGTGTTCTGATGGTGGTAGTGGACGTGATGGCGATGATGTTGATGATGAACGTGTTGAGGAAGGTGAGATTGGAGAAGAGGTTAGTGAAGAAGTTTGTGAAGCGGCTGGCGATGAGTGTCATGAAGAAATTGGTAAGGAGCTGAGGGAAGAGGAGGTTGAAGATGGATCAGAGGAGCAACGGGAAGATGCTGAGGAGGTGCAGTGTCAGGAGGTTGATTTGGATTATGTGGACGAAGAAGGGGAAATTGTAGAAAAGGAAGAAATTGTAGCAGAGGAGTTAGACGACAAGGATAATCCTAAGCGGAGTGAAAGTAGTGAGGTAAGTTGCCTTGATTCTGATTCCGAAGAAACCAGGCAGTACAGCTCAACACGAGATAATTTCTTAGAGAGTGGTGTCCGAAAGGAACGCATACCTAAGGCGCGTCACAGAAAGGTAAGAAGAAGAGGTTAACGGGTAGCGGGTAGATGTTCTCCAGAGTCCCATTGGTGTTCATCTATTTCAGGGTTGCGTCCCTGCCCACGCGAGCCTTGGTTTCCTCCATTCATCCTTATTTCCGGAGGGAGCCAGGTCCTCACCCTTAGTCCTAGATATTGACCCTTTAATGATCCTTGCCCCGTTCCATCTTCCCAATATTCCTATCCCTCCCCTTAGTAAAAAAAAAAAAAAAAAAAAAAACCTATCGATACGGAGTTGGAGAGACTTGCCGGAAGTGTTTAGATTGTGGTCCTCGAGATTGTTAGTTTCCCCTGTTCTGGAAGGGTATCATGGAGATAGTTGGAGAGTTGGAGATCGTCAGTTTCCCCTGTTTTACAAGTAAGATGGAGAGTGATAGCGTGCTGTTGTTTCTGATTAGTGGTTGATTTTGATTTTTGGTTAGTGTAGGGTCGAGCCATGCCGCATTCTCCGGTCGTTTCCCGGGTGTTTTTGTTGAGAGGGAGAATGGTGTTCATTTTGTATCGACGTCGGTGAAGAAGTAAAACCCCCATATAGTTATGGCCTTTTGTTGAGTAAAAGTTGAGATTAATGTTCGTGTGCCCTTGGTGCGGTCCTCTCTGTCTGGCTGAGCGGGGCCGTCCGCCCTTGTGTAGGGATGTGGGCTAGCCATATGGCAAGGATGGAGATGCCTTGTGGGTGCATGTGGCTGGTCGGTCCAAGAGATGGACGAGGAGTAGTACGGTCGCTCACATATCAAGGTGTGAGATACCTTGTTGGGTCTTAGGACGAGTATGTGAGTGGGACCGGTGGGAGTAGGTGAGGGTCACCGGAGAGGGTGTTGGGGCGGTCCCGTGGGGTTGGCATGGCGGAGAGGGTCGCATGGGGAATGGACGCAGTTGCGAGGACTCTGTTCTCCTGAGAGCAAGTGCCGCCGGGCCACCTTAACCACAAAGTCCACCAGCTTGTTTTGAGAAAGGGGGTACACTCAGGGTACCCTCCCGAGTTTCAGAGTGGGGCAACCGGGTTGCCCTTTCGGGGTGGGGGTGTGCCGGCCCGATTCGGGCCGTCGAGAATTGAATTGTGGAATATTTAATAACGCGAGAGCAAAGGGGCGGGTGTACTGAACTTTGTACGAACTGCTAGGGCTGCGCGCGCTACGCGTAGTAAGGGTCGGCTGGCTTGGACGGTAACAGCTGAATTCAGTTTCACCGCCTGGCTCTCATTGAATCAACCGACTCCCGGCTTCCGAACAGTTACTGCGTAGTTTCTCTTCAACTATTATGGCTGGCTGAAACTTAAGCGACTCCCGGTAAGATATTTTATTATTGTATGCGTTCAAAAGTAATTAAAATTAAATAAATAATTAATAACAAGGTGTATGCAACCGTATAAAAAGACGTATGCATGTGAGTGCGACCCGACACTTCTATATTAAAAGAAAATTTACTTAATGTTCAGTATATAGCCCATGTTCCTTTTATTATTACTATAATAGTGTGAGAGGTACTGTAATTGTCATTGTCATGATAAATGTGTAGGATGTTAAAAGTTAATGGCTAAAAGTTAGTGCGTAGTTACGTAGTGAACTATGCTCATTCATGCATCAGATTGTCGGTGTGCTCTTTAATTAACTTTACAGTAAAGAAATTACTTGTGAGAACATCCGTAGAGGAAACATTATTAAGGTTAAAACATTATTAATACTGTGAGTGCTTTGAAGTTGATTTTTGGACAAATAGCGATTATCGTGTCACCACGTGGCTGACTAACCTGTTAATTTCTGTTGAAGCGTGTGAGAGGGTGCTAATGTCTTTAACTCTACGCCCTTTGATAAAGTCTTTTTATTTTTAAAAATTAATTATTCCATGGCTGACTTTTCTACTCTTTAAGCAGGTTGCAAAGACTTTATTACTGAAACTTTGTGCATTTATCTTGAGTTGGTTGAAGGCCCGTTCTGAGGTTAATTACCTGAACTTGGGTGTACATTTTTTGTGAACATCTTTCTAATTTTTATGAATTAACAGGGTTCTCGATTAAGACGGAGATTTGGCTTTGCTGATTGCCTTCCATCTGCATCAGCCATGGACCATTAGACACGATCCTGTTCGGAGAAGGAGTCGGTGACCAGATCGAGATGTAACACTGTGTCAGCACAATTAAGGTGATATGCACTCTTTTATTTTCCTTTTGGAGCCGGGCCGGCAGTGCACCTGTTTTACTGTAAAAATCTTTTGAATCCATGTGACCACGTGGCCAGACAGTCTGCTATAAAGGGGGTCAGCTGATCATCATTCTGAACATTATGAGTTAATTTCAAAGAACACTTTAATAACTGAATTACCTAACACTAAGTGCAATGCTTGTAATTGTGTGCTGCACTGGGGGAGCGTGCCAGAGATATGTGTACACTTAGACATTTTACAGTATGCATATATTCATCATCTTACTCTTTACAAAATTTATATGACATGTTAGGAACTCTGTTCCGGCTGGAACAGAATTGAGTAAATATTAAATTCACCTTGGGTTTAACATTTAAGGGCTGGGGTTTTTTTGTTTTCTTTTTGGCTGTTTTCTGGGGTATAAAAAGGGACATAGTTTTTGGCTGGCACATGTTGGTGCAGCCTGAGGCAGGTTAGATTCCTGTCAAACTTTGTCAACCACATGCGGGCGCGCTCCCACAGCTGCTAGGGCACAACCGTTCTTATTGTAATTTCATTTTATATTTATTTATATAGCCATTCGGGTTTTAATAGAAAAGAATTTGCACATTTTTTCTGGGCATATACTAATTAATTTTGTATCTTACAAAGATCTATACTGATTGTTTTTTTTTTACTTATAAAACACATATTGATTAACTCTTTCACTTGTAAAGCATCTCCTGATTAATTTGTTTACTTGTAAAACACATACTGATTAATTTTTTTTGTAAAACATATACTGTTTAATTTTTTTTTAAATCTGTAAAGCATCGACTGATTAATTTTCCTACTGGTAAAGTATATACTGATTTATTGAATCCTTCTGAATGTGTAAAACAAATTAACATTTTAGAATTGTATAACAATTGTTTGAAATCAGGTGATGTAGTTTCTTTAAAATTTTTATTTAATGCTGTTGAAGGAACTTAAAGTTTCATATGCTCATGATGGGTCATTTCTCAGTGGAATTCTATACATATAGGCGGTCCGGTCATGCTTATGGGTAATGAGTAATTATCATCCTTTCTGGGGTTTTCGCTTTTATGTAGTTCAATAGAAACGGGTTGCTGATGGGCAAACATTTATCACTGCTGGTTTCTGGGCATGGTAGTAACACTGCCTGCTAGGCAGGTGCATTCCGGGGGCATTCGTGTTTCGAATATTGGTGTATCATTGTGAGTATATGTGCCTTATGTTTCTGTACGTGTTGTTATGTTTTGTCTATGTTAAGCTAGTCACAAAATGGGGGAGAATTATATATATTTACTGGACATTATTCTATACACATATATATATATATATATATATAAATACTTGTTACGTTCTACAGATCTTGTCTTTCTACACTGTTACAACATGGGGATTATTTATTTATGATATATTTGTGATTCATGGGTGATAATTATGTGATAGAGTTTTATCTACATGTAGCAAATGATGGAATACAATAAAAACCGTTATTGTTATATTACAGCCGAGTTTCATTGCAAGTCCCGTCAATTTTGGCTTCTCTAGGCTCCGGCCTAATCTTAATTAACTTGTGGCTTCTCTTTCAAAAAAAAATTAAAATAAAAGAAGGTTGTTTTATAGTCATAAAAAGACATAAAAGGAAAGAGGGTTTACAAATGGTACCGCAGAGCGTGGTTTATAAAGTCTGACACTGCAAATGGTAGCAGTGAGCGTGGTTAATTCTAGGGTTGAACCCTTGGGTCCTGGTGTGTGACGGGGCTTGCAAACTCGGAAATATTCAGGCGATTGTTATGACATCGTTTTCTTAGGTATATGCCCGTGTAGGCTAGTTGTAGGTTGTATGATCTGTGAGTCGGGTCGCACCACTGAGGCGGTTATTTGTGTTTGAAAATTGTGATAGGTTGTACGGCCGGGGAGTCTCAAGTGTGGCCTGTGTGATAGAATGTTGCGGATTCGGGGTCGGTGTTTAGCGTGTGATATTGGCGGGATGCGGTATGGCCCGATCGGAAGTCGGTACCGACACCGACTTGTGTCCTGTTGATGTTGGAGAACTATTTCCCGAATTATGATTTTCGATTGTTAGTTGGTTTTTGTGAGTTATGTGTTGGTACGACGTGTGTGTCGAATTGATGGTTGATGTTATGTGTGTTCAGTATTGTTGGTTGTCACTTGTCTCCTTCTGTGGTGTGCGTAGATGGTTCAGAATAGATAGGCCAGGTCTCCGCAGCGCTAGAGAACCCGGGGGTCCACTCAAAGGAAGGACAGTACTTGGGTTTTTTCTGATTTTTGTAAAAATGTTTTTGTAGGTTATGTTTGTGTTAGGTGTTTAGTGGGGATTTGTTTTATGATTGCTTGTTTTGAATTGTGCAATTCTGGCGGCGGTATGCTATCAGAAATTGCCACACCCTCTTTCAGGCGTTCTCCAGAAATTTCCGGTGGTGAATGGATTTGATGAGGACCAGCTGTTGGTTTTCTTGGACCTGGTCCTGCAGGTAGCAGATTTCCCGGGGGTGTCCGATGGGGAGGTCTTGTCTCTTATATACCCGTATTGCCGGGGTACGTTGGCTGAGCTGGTCACCAAAACTCTGCGTCGGGATGACAGTGTTGATGCTTTCCATGGGGAGGTGTTGAACTTCTTCCTACCCATTCGACGACGTGCTCAGCTTAAGTTTGAAAAATTCTATCGCCTACAAGCCAACGGAGAGGCGTTAGGGGACTTCGTGCACGATATACGGAAAGCTGCCCGGGTGTTAAGGTTGGGGTTGCCCGACACCGAAGTCATACAAGCGATTCTGGAAGGACTGCATCCCCAAGAGAGATCTCGTTTGGTATTCGCGGACCGTCCACGTTGTTTTGCTGACCTTGAACGGCTGTGTGTGGTTTCAAGAACGGTCCAGGAGGTTGACGAGTCCCGGGGAAGAGATGCTACAGATGTCCAATACTTCAGTGGTTCATCAGGAAGAGCCAAAAGGGACAAACATGGTGGTTGAAGGAGAACCCAAGAGACGCTTAGAAAGCCTGAATATTCCGGAAGTGATGGAGGCTACAAGGGGGTGGCAAGTGTGAAGACGGTAACAACAGCTACAGCACAGAAAACAAAGAAACATGAAATTAACAGGGGAAGAAGAAATTATGTTAGGGAACAAACATCGGCCAGCAGGGAGCCGGTAGTTAGGCGTCATTCTTATTTGGAGAAAAAGGAAGCTTTGAAGGTTCCAGAGGAAGTACAAGTGCCTAAGAGAGTAGTGGATGAAGAAGGTGAAGCAGAAGAAGAAAAGCGGAATAACTTCTGTGGATCGATACAGCACGACAAGAAAACGGCGGTTGATACTGAGTCACAGGACTCGAAGAGGACGTCGTGGTTGAATCCAGAGGCCGCAGAATTTGTTCCGGGATTTCCATCTCGGTTCGTGAGGGGTCCAGATCCTGTAACATCATCATCGCCTACGCAGGGATATGAGAAGTCACTTGAGAGTGTCGCTTTACCATCGCCTGTAGAAATTAATTTCGTCATTGCACATGAACCTGGACAGCTGGATTCCAGGGTGGAAAATGTTGAGGACGTTGTAGTTGCCGAAGGTGGTCAAGGAGTGGAATCGACAGAAGAGGCAGAAGAGCGGTCTGCGGATGCTGCACAAGAAGGTATAGTTGTAGGTGTTAGGGAGACTGTAGAGTCTGAAGTTGCAGATGGACACAGGGATGTCCGGGCTGCAAGTGTTTCTGAGGTTGTGGATGGACAAGGGGATGTTCATGCCGCAAGTGTGGTAGAAGTAGATGAGGTAGAAGTTGAGGAGAAATTTGGGGGCAGCGTCGTGGAGTGTGCGAGTGAGAATGATGTAGTGTGTGAAGATGTGCAGACGCCTTCTGTAAGTAGTGTTGAGGATTCCGGGGAACGGAGAGAAGTTTCATGCGGACCAGGTGAGCAACTAGAGGATGAAGATGTGCAGTGTTCTGATGGTGGTAGTGGACGTGATGGCGATGATGTTGATGATGAACGTGTTGAGGAAGGTGAGATTGGAGAAGAGGTTAGTGAAGAAGTTTGTGAAGCGGCTGGCGATGAGTGTCATGAAGAAATTGGTAAGGAGCTGAGGGAAGAGGAGGTTGAAGATGGATCAGAGGAGCAACGGGAAGATGCTGAGGAGGTGCAGTGTCAGGAGGTTGATTTGGATTATGTGGACGAAGAAGGGGAAATTGTAGAAAAGGAAGAAATTGTAGCAGAGGAGTTAGACGACAAGGATAATCCTAAGCGGAGTGAAAGTAGTGAGGTAAGTTGCCTTGATTCTGATTCCGAAGAAACCAGGCAGTACAGCTCAACACGAGATAATTTCTTAGAGAGTGGTGTCCGAAAGGAACGCATACCTAAGGCGCGTCACAGAAAGGTAAGAAGAAGAGGTTAACGGGTAGCGGGTAGATGTTCTCCAGAGTCCCATTGGTGTTCATCTATTTCAGGGTTGCGTCCCTGCCCACGCGAGCCTTGGTTTCCTCCATTCATCCTTATTTCCGGAGGGAGCCAGGTCCTCACCCTTAGTCCTAGATATTGACCCTTTAATGATCCTTGCCCCGTTCCATCTTCCCAATATTCCTATCCCTCCCCTTAGTAAAAAAAAAAAAAAAAAAAACCTATCGATACGGAGTTGGAGAGACTTGCCGGAAGTGTTTAGATTGTGGTCCTCGAGATTGTTAGTTTCCCCTGTTCTGGAAGGGTATCATGGAGATAGTTGGAGAGTTGGAGATCGTCAGTTTCCCCTGTTTTACAAGTAAGATGGAGAGTGATAGCGTGCTGTTGTTTCTGATTAGTGGTTGATTTTGATTTTTGGTTAGTGTAGGGTCGAGCCATGCCGCATTCTCCGGTCGTTTCCCGGGTGTTTTTGTTGAGAGGGAGAATGGTGTTCATTTTGTATCGACGTCGGTGAAGAAGTAAAACCCCCATATAGTTATGGCCTTTTGTTGAGTAAAAGTTGAGATTAATGTTCGTGTGCCCTTGGTGCGGTCCTCTCTGTCTGGCTGAGCGGGGCCGTCCGCCCTTGTGTAGGGATGTGGGCTAGCCATATGGCAAGGATGGAGATGCCTTGTGGGTGCATGTGGCTGGTCGGTCCAAGAGATGGACGAGGAGTAGTACGGTCGCTCACATATCAAGGTGTGAGATACCTTGTTGGGTCTTAGGACGAGTATGTGAGTGGGACCGGTGGGAGTAGGTGAGGGTCACCGGAGAGGGTGTTGGGGCGGTCCCGTGGGGTTGGCATGGCGGAGAGGGTCGCATGGGGAATGGACGCAGTTGCGAGGACTCTGTTCTCCTGAGAGCAAGTGCCGCCGGGCCACCTTAACCACAAAGTCCACCAGCTTGTTTTGAGAAAGGGGGTACACTCAGGGTACCCTCCCGAGTTTCAGAGTGGGGCAACCGGGTTGCCCTTTCGGGGTGGGGGTGTGCCGGCCCGATTCGGGCCGTCGAGAATTGAATTGTGGAATATTTAATAACGCGAGAGCAAAGGGGCGGGTGTACTGAACTTTGTACGAACTGCTAGGGCTGCGCGCGCTACGCGTAGTAAGGGTCGGCTGGCTTGGACGGTAACAGCTGAATTCAGTTTCACCGCCTGGCTCTCATTGAATCAACCGACTCCCGGCTTCCGAACAGTTACTGCGTAGTTTCTCTTCAACTATTATGGCTGGCTGAAACTTAAGCGACTCCCGGTAAGATATTTTATTATTGTATGCGTTCAAAAGTAATTAAAATTAAATAAATAATTAATAACAAGGTGTATGCAACCGTATAAAAAGACGTATGCATGTGAGTGCGACCCGACACTTCTATATTAAAAGAAAATTTACTTAATGTTCAGTATATAGCCCATGTTCCTTTTATTATTACTATAATAGTGTGAGAGGTACTGTAATTGTCATTGTCATGATAAATGTGTAGGATGTTAAAAGTTAATGGCTAAAAGTTAGTGCGTAGTTACGTAGTGAACTATGCTCATTCATGCATCAGATTGTCGGTGTGCTCTTTAATTAACTTTACAGTAAAGAAATTACTTGTGAGAACATCCGTAGAGGAAACATTATTAAGGTTAAAACATTATTAATACTGTGAGTGCTTTGAAGTTGATTTTTGGACAAATAGCGATTATCGTGTCACCACGTGGCTGACTAACCTGTTAATTTCTGTTGAAGCGTGTGAGAGGGTGCTAATGTCTTTAACTCTACGCCCTTTGATAAAGTCTTTTTATTTTTAAAAATTAATTATTCCATGGCTGACTTTTCTACTCTTTAAGCAGGTTGCAAAGACTTTATTACTGAAACTTTGTGCATTTATCTTGAGTTGGTTGAAGGCCCGTTCTGAGGTTAATTACCTGAACTTGGGTGTACATTTTTTGTGAACATCTTTCTAATTTTTATGAATTAACAGGGTTCTCGATTAAGACGGAGATTTGGCTTTGCTGATTGCCTTCCATCTGCATCAGCCATGGACCATTAGACACGATCCTGTTCGGAGAAGGAGTCGGTGACCAGATCGAGATGTAACACTGTGTCAGCACAATTAAGGTGATATGCACTCTTTTATTTTCCTTTTGGGGCCGGGCCGGCAGTGCACCTGTTTTACTGTAAAAATCTTTTGAATCCATGTGACCACGTGGCCAGACAGTCTGCTATAAAGGGGGTCAGCTGATCATCATTCTGAACATTATGAGTTAATTTCAAAGAACACTTTAATAACTGAATTACCTAACACTAAGTGCAATGCTTGTAATTGTGTGCTGCACTGGGGGAGCGTGCCAGAGATATGTGTACACTTAGACATTTTACAGTTTGCATATATTCATCATCTTACTCTTTACAAAATTTATATGACATGTTAGGAACACTGTTCCGGCTGGAACAGAATTGAGTAAATATTAAATTCACCTTGGGTTTAACATTTAAGGGCTGGGGGTTTTTTGTTTTCTTTTTGGCTGTTTTCTGGGGTATAAAAAGGGACATAGTTTTTGCCTGGCACATGTTGGTGCAGCCTGAGGCAGGTTAGATTCCTGTCAAACTTTGTCAACCACATGCGGGCGCGCTCCCACAGCTGCTAGGGCACAACCGTTCTTATTGTAATTTCATTTTATATTTATTTATATAGCCATTCGGGTTTTAATAGAAAAGAATTTGCACATTTTTTCTGGGCATATACTAATTAATTTTGTATCTTACAAAGGTCTATACTGATTGTTTCTTTTTACTTGTAAAACACATATTGATTAACTCTTTCACTTGTACAGCATCTCCTGATTAATTTGTTTACTTGTAAAACACATACTGATTAATTTTTTTTTGTAAAACATATACTGTTTAATTTTTTTTTAAATCTGTAAAGCATCGATTGATTAATTTTCCTACTGGTAAAGTATATACTGATTTATTGAATCCTTCTGAATGTGTAAAACAAATTAACATTTTAGAATTGTATAACAATTGTTTGAAATCAGGTGATGTAGTTTCTTTAAAATTTTTATTTAATGCTGTTGAAGGAACTTAAAGTTTCATATGCTCATGATGGGTCATTTCTCAGTGGAATTCTATACATATAGGCGGTCCGGTCATGCTTATGGGTTATGAGTAATTATCATCCTTTCTGGGGTTTTCGCTTTTATGTAGTTCAATAGAAACGGGTTGCTGATGGGCAAACATTTATCACTGCTGGTTTCTGGGCATGGTAGTAACACTGCCTGCTAGGCAGGTGCATTCCGGGGGCATTCGTGTTTCGAATATTGGTGTATCATTGTGAGTATATGTGCCTTATGTTTCTGTACGTGTTGTTATGTTTTGTCTATGTTAAGCTAGTCACAAAATGGGGGAGAATTATATATATTTACTGGACATTATTCTATACACATATATATATATATATATATATATATATATATATAAATACTTGTTACGTTCTACAGATCTTGTCTTTCTACACTGTTACAACATGGGGATTATTTATTTATGATATATTTGTGATTCATGGGTGATAATTATGTGATAGAGTTTTATCTACATGTAGCAAATGATGGAATACAATAAAAACCGTTATTGTTATATTACAGCCGAGTTTCATTGCAAGTCCCGTCAATTTTGGCTTCTCTAGGCTCCGGCCTAGTCTTAATTAACTTGTGGCTTCTCTTTCAAAAAAAAATTAAAATAAAAGAAGGTTGTTTTATACTCATAAAAAGACATAAAAGGAAAGAGGGGTTACAACTGTAGGTATAACAAGGAACGTAGTAATTTATCTAGACGAAACACTACACAAAATTGTGGTAAATATGACGTTAGGTATAAGCACGAGAATTATAAAGCGAACGATAATTATAGTACCGATAATTATAACTGTAGGTATAAAAACTACAAAGATTATTATAGGCGATGCACGAGAGCAAAACGCATACGAACTAGTAAAAAATGCGTTCGTCAAAAGCAGCTACGCGGAGAGAATGAGAGAATTATGGAATGCGACCGTTACGAGAGAAAGAGGGGAGTCTTTGTGTGGCCGTCAGGCAAAATGAAAACGTTGCACTATAAACAGGTGAATTATGCAGTCACAGCGGGACAATGGAATGTTAACGTCGCAGTAATACAATGGAAATTTGTCGCGAGGGTGAGCACAATGAATTTCCTGTGTACAACAACCAATTGTTATAATGAGGGGTGTCAGTTCAAACGACACACCGAACCGAACTCAATACCCGAAAATAAATAATTATTTTTAAATGAGAAAAATAATATTACTATTAATTATTAATAATAATATAAGAGAGTATAATTAAGAAATGTTATTTATTAAGGATATGATAGCAAATAAAAAGAAAAAAGGAATATTATTTGAAACAGTTAATTAAGAAATTTATTATTAATGGTAAGGAATGCTATTGTAGAGAAATAGTTAAGAAAGTAATGGTAAAAGATGCTATTGTTGTTATTAATATGAAGAAAGGGTTAGGAATGGAAAATAATTGCTATAATTGTCAGAACGGCTGATCAAGCGAAAACTTAATGGAGATACAAGGACACAGAAGAAAGCAAGAGTGAAAAGTCAAAAGGGCAGAGACTACTTAAGATTAAGGACTTCGAGAAAAATATCGTTGTTTTCCAAGACAGTTCCTCTGTAACCGATCATGCGACACACTACAAAGCTAAAAGAGTATTCTGTTACGGAAGTGTATTTCAGGAAAGTAGTAGCGATCAGAAAGGTAATGTTAAAGAAATGTAATAAAAGGTAATGAATGTTAATGTATTGTATAAATAATGTATTAGATAAAGTAATGTCATGTTAAGAAAAGAGTTAAGGAAGATTAGAAGCGAAGGTAAGAATGTATGAGTAAGATAATGTAAAATTAAGGACCGAATTTACACACATACGTAGGAATGCAGAGTGTACAGAAGGAGAACAAGGGAGAGCTAATTGCAGTGGATTTTCTGGGACCACTACCACGATCAAGTCGAGGTGTGAAGCACATATTGGTATGTATCGATGTGTTTTCCAAGGCAGTCCGACTGTACCCAATTATGCGACCCACAACCAAAGTTGTTCTAAAGATACTACTGCAGAAATATATTCCGTCATATGGAAAAATGAAGAAGGTACTCAGTGATCAAGGTGTACAATTCCAAAGTGAAAAATGGGAGAGGACGTTAAGGGAAAATGGAATACAACCTGTACTCACATCCATAAGACATCCTCAAGGAAACCTTGCTGAGAGAGTTAACAAAGAATTATTTAAATATTTACGAATATATTGTCATGATCAACACAATAAATGGGCAGAATATTTACCATTTCTTGAGAAAGCCATTAACGAAAATTATAATGAAGCAACAGGATATACTCCAATGGAATTAGAAGAAGATAAGAAGCCAAACAGATTTTGGACTAAGTATATAAACAAACCTCTTAACCAAAATATACCTGTACCAATAAGTGTGAAAATTGAATACGCCAAGCAACGGATAAGAGAAAGAGGTAACAAGAGAGTAGAAAGATTTAATCTAACTCACAAGCTACAACAATTCAGCCCGTGGGAGAAAGTGTACTACTCAATGCTAATCCAGTGGGAAAACGGAGTGATAATACGGCGAAGAAATTCTTCAGACTTTATAATGGACCGTATACGTTAAGACAGCGAGTAGGACAACACACTTTCATCGTATATGATGAGATACAGAAGAAATAAATTGGTAAATTCTACGCAACGTCATTTAGGAAGTTTTACACATGAAAACAACGAGGTCAATGAAACCAGTCAGATCAGCTGTTTGTTGAAGCCACCCTACTACAAGGTCACGAGCAGTGAGCGTATAAGGAGGGGAGGTAAGACATTTGTATACACTCCAATTAAGGGTGAAATGACGAATATTATTCTTTAATATTTGTTACATTTTTTCAAGTGTAATAATAATAATAATAATAATAAAAAATTATAATAAATAAATTTATTAAATTTTTTTTGTTACCAAGCAGAGGGATAATGCGACAGTACAAATAAGTGATGTACTGAGCATTGAATATAAAAATTTAAATATACCTAATAAACTGTAAATAATTAATAATGTATTAGAAATAAGCATGTCAGGGATTGCAAGCTTGGCTCAGACAAAAATATGAACAGGTGTTTAGACCTGAATCGACGTGCACACACACACAAATGTAACTGAAAGTATGTACACCAGTATTTTGCTAGTGTGTGTGAACGCAGGTCTATGCAGGCGAGTTTACCACCCCAAGATGAATAATTGCATAATTACTGTTTTTCCGTAATTATTCATAAACTATAATTAAAGAGTAAAATCCAAAAACAATAAAATGGAAGAAAATTTACTAAATAATGTGTACGAAAACCATGTGAAAGTGCCACACCGTACGAGTGTAATAGTGAAATAACTGTGTACCAATCGAAAGGGTTAAGTTGCAATGTCCAAAATTACAGTGAACATGTGTTGTAAAAATAGTTAAAAGATAAGTATAAGAGTATACTTACAGGACTCTGCAATTCGCAGAAATATAAGAAATAGCGAAATTGACAAAGAGTGGGGGAACTGAATCCAGAGACAGTTTCTGACATGTCGATTTCGTACCACTGCAGGTGTCGACCAAGACATTGGTATAAATAGGACACACAAGCTACAGTGATTCTCTTTCTTAAATCATCCATGGTGCAGCGGCAGCGGGAGCTTCTGCCCGTCCGCACAGAATATTTAAAATTTTGTAAATAATTTCATCCTTCCAGTTACATACAGTTATGTAACTCGATTGTCAAACCAACTGTTTTTAAATAATAACAAAATTACATAAGAAGATCCACATAAGAAGATCCATTGACGTCAGAAACAGTACGAGGAGAAGTTCCAGAGAGTGATACGACGCTGGACAAGAAGAGCGAGTCGACGCTGGATAGAAGACAGAGTCGACGCTGGACAAGAGGCGAGTCGTCGCTGGACAAGAGGAGCGAGGCGACGCTGGACAAGAGGACGCTGGAGTGCGAGACGAGGACGACTACAGATGGATCAAATGATCCGAGTATGATTGACGACAATAAGGTGATAAACAACTTATTTATCTCTTAATCGTACAATGAACTCAAAGACAATTAAAGACATTTCTATTCTATTTTTTTTTAAAGTAATAGCCAATGTTTATTGTAAAGTAGAATTAAAATCATAGATGTTTTAGAAATACGATTAACGTAACAAGAGCTCAAATTAATATTGAAATAAAACGAATACAAAGAATTTAAATGAAAACATTTAGTATTTGATATAAATCAGTACTGAGAAA
The DNA here is from genome assembly GCA_034769895.1 of Magicicada septendecula. Classification (NCBI taxonomy): domain Eukaryota; kingdom Metazoa; phylum Arthropoda; class Insecta; order Hemiptera; family Cicadidae; genus Magicicada; species Magicicada septendecula. Next base: position 169,172,256 of record CM068373.1, on the reverse strand, counting down.
CAAAAGATAAATTCAATAACTATTAATATTTTGAGTACATTACAATATATAAAAAGATATTTAAATATTGATATTTTGAAACTCATTAATTGACTGAGCAGTATGGAAATGAGATTTTTCTTTAGTACAATAATTAGTAGAATAGAATATTTAGTCAGTAAGGATGTATATAGCATAAGCCTTACGGCATAATAACAAATAATAACGAATGTTTTAATTCGAAGTAAGTGCTAGGTGCACAATTTTATTAATATCAAATAAATTTGAAATACCGTTACAAGTTACATAGAGTTCTTATTGCAGATACACCTGAAACCCAATTTAAATGCTATATTGTTACATAATTTGTCAATCTTGAACGTGAGACCGGTCACGCCTATTTTATGTATATCGTATTGTTGCATATTAATTATCGCTTCCAACGTGGAGTATCACAAATGTAAATTATATTATATTTACAACAGTATATCGTTGCATAATATGGCGTCCCAGATCGTGAGGCTCCGCAAACACAAATAAATTTATATTTGCAACGTTGTATCGTTGTAGAATATGGCTCCCAAAGAACGTGGGGCTATACAAATTAAATTACATATAAATTTGTACACATAAGTATCGTTGTAATATATATATATATTTGTTCCCGCCCGCGAGTAATCAGTGAACGCAGTAATAATAATCCTTTATGTGTATTAGTTATTAGTGTGATTACAGAAATTGTGATAGTTATGTAACGGCAACAGCTAGAGACTGTGTAGTGTACAGCGCGCCGTGTGTAGAAGCAGAGTGCGCTACCGAAAGGTCATAACGGAGAGTATCAGAGTATCGAACGTGTTGCATCTGCAAACACCGGATCTAGGAAGTCTTGGCCCGTGACGGTTGGGTTGTCAGTGCGTGCTTGTGTTTGCCCCCGAGAACTACGAAACTGAATCACGAAATAGCTGTTGTTATTATTATTATTTTTTATAAACAGTAATTAATTAATGTAATTTTGTCGGTCTTATTTACGACAGAGTTTGTAGGGTATTAAAACGCAAACACACACACCCACACACAGAGAAAGAAAAGTGAAAGAACGTCACGGTTCTTTTCTTCAAACTGACTAATGTTTTACAAATAAAGTAAAATTAATTTCTATAATTGAACGAGCTAAGGAAGGTCTCAGTTTTAACTCGACCGTTCGGGATTTGTCTGTCTCTTGGGATGTGTCTCACGGTAACTTTTGAACTCAATAATTGATTTTCGAACAACTTGGTATGCGTGTCCACAGTTTTACCCTATAGATCCATATTGTTTTTGAGATTGATGCCTCCAAAAATAGGGGGGAGGGGACAAAAATGTGAGAGGGTCAAAATTATGAAAAAAATGCAAAAGACCATATGGGGTATCAAATTAAAGAAAATTACAACTAACATCTAGGTGTAGTGTTGAGTTTTAAAATTTTCAAAATGTTGGGGTCCCAGGTCCCAAAGAAGAGATAAAATTTTTTTTAAATTATGAAAATCCAGCAGGGAGTTAGACTAAAAAGAAGTGTAACCCAAATCTGAATGTTACAATTTTTTGTGTTTATTGTATGATTGTGTGCTCTACAACTGTTATAATACTAAAGAGATAGCAGAATAATCGGGTTTTTTAAACTTTTCCCAGAATTGAAAAATTATCTAATATCAAAATTGGCGTAATAATAAACGTACTCCGTTCAAAATGTGAGCGAGTTCTGCAACTCAGGTGCAGGGTACGTAGCCTACTAGTCTATGTATGGAACAATAGTGATGACACGTTTGTGTCACTGAATTAGTTTAGAAATGGGGTAATTCAGTTGTAAGGTGTACGAAGGAATGTAATATGGTCAGCTCAGCACTACAGTTTAGTAGCTACCCCAGGATGTTATATGTTATGCCAAGTATTCATTTCTATAGCCAGAGTCGACGTGCAGGCTGAAAAACTCGCTTCGATTTTATGGCACCGTGCAGGAATTGAACTCAGGACCTTTAGGTTTATAGCCAGATGCTACTGGTCTGTTAAGCCCACAAATTTCAAATTTACACACGCACGCACACACGCACACACACACACACACGCACACGCACACACACCTTTCTCTGATTTTTCTGTTTCCCGATTTTCGATCTCAATCTTTCTTGATTTTTCCATAAATCATCCAAAAGTTGTCTCTTCCTCGTCTCATTATCTGTGCTTTGACTCAAGTTTTGTTGGTGTCCCTAGCATCCTTTTACATTTTGGGTTGTGAATTCAAAACCTATTTTGAGAGTCTCAATGTTGAAGGATCGTTCGTTGTCCCAGTCTTACGAAATTAACTCGGTGTCGGAAGTAAGAGTAAGTAAGTTTTAAAGAGAGAAAAAGTTCTGGGAACATAACAACGAATTACAAAGTACCAGATTTTTCTTTCAAAAATTTGAAACACAGGTTTTGACTATTGTTGAACAGTTGAGTTTTTCGAATATTTTAAAAATGAAACACGTTTTTCAGAAAAAAGAAATAATTTTCACACAATATGATTTTTCTTTAAGTTTGAAGAAAAATCACATTGCCCCACTTGAAGCGCTCCTAATTTGTAGTTTATTTTTAATACATATGTCATCGAATTGTAATCCATTTTTCAAGAACAGATGTTTTTTGACGTTCAGAAGAGTTTGTCTAGATAGGAGAAAGCAATTTGTATGGAGTTTCATTTGGAATATTTGTAATTATGCTCAGAAACTTGAACTTTACGGAAAGCAGCAAAGAAAAAGTTTGAAGCCTTCCATATGTAATGTGGAGGTAGTTACTGAAGATACTACGGACAGACAGAATATTGAATGAAGAAGTTCTGACAAAAGTGGGCGAAAGGAAGAAGCAGCTGAAACAGGTGTAGAAAGACGACGTAAAAATAAGACGGAACTGGTTGGTTATTTATTTCAACGCCCTGGCTAGTTTACTGGAGAAACAATTGAAAGATGTAGCATTAAAGGAAAGCCAAGGATAAAGTTGGGTGGTTCGTGAGACGCTCTCCAGAAGTGAGAACTTTGGTGTCGAGTGGCGAATGAACTGATTCAACGTGTAAAAGATGCTCGTACATATTTTGAGGAAGAGAGATTTTGCTATAAAAAAATAAGATTCAAATAAGAGTGCCGCTTATTAAATGAACTGATAAGAACTGATAATTAAATGAGACGAGGGAATAGTAGTGGGTTCTATGTATTTTATTATAAGAAATCGATATTTCCAATGAACATAAATAGAATCATATCACACGTTTATTTTCAGTATACATACAAATGCAACTAATATTTTAACAAATAATTTTTTCAATGTAACAATATGACTTATGCATTTATTTGAAATTAGAAGGTGTATGCGCAGTATAATAATTCAATTTTTTACAATTTATTAAATCGAATTTTGAAACATACAAAAAAATTCCAGCCAAATCCAATATAAAAACCAGAATCGGACTCACGGGTAAACTAAACAACGTACAAAGTAAACAAAGATACAAAAATTATACTCTTTCGACATTTCAAGCGCGTCCCCCTCTCCCCATCGAACATTGACGATACTATAAATATTATCATAAAAATAGGTGTGACTGATTTTAATATTTTTAATTAATTAAACAATTAAATAGTTGTGTGAATACATTAGGATAATAATGAACTAAATACAAGAAAAGTATTTACAAGAACCAGATTTCAAAAATATTTAGCTCGATCTCTCAGCATGTGAATGTATTTTCTTTTATCTTGCATAAAATTATTTTTTGATATTCATGTTATTCTTGTAACAGTATTTAAACGTTTAGAATATGTTCACATTCTTTAAAATATTACGCTTTGCTTAAATTATACATATTTGTGGCAGTGGGGGAAATTTGGGTAGCTGTGTGGTGAAAAGAGGTTTGATAGTCCTGGCAACACTGATTTTTCGTTTCATCTATTTTCGTTACACGTTGAATCCGTTTACCGCCCTAGGAGCGCGAGGTGTACGGGAGTGTGCCAAGCATTTTAGTGCCGTATGTGAAGTTCTCACTTCAAAAATCACACAGGAACAAGGCCAATGGGGAAATGAAACGTAAGGAAGTAAAGAGATTATTTCTGTAACGAAAGAAGTTGCTGCGTGTTAAGAAGAAGAAGGGAAGAGACAATTCGAACGCGTCAGCCGAATAATTTCTCTTTACATTTCAACCGTTTAATATGTCAGACAAACGGAGTGTAACAAAACACATTCACACAATTTACATTTGAACATGTCATCGTCGTTGGGACAATTGGACCGAAATAACAGTCGAATCGTTTAGTGACTCAGTGAGAAGTGGTGACCGCTTCAAACATAGTATAATCGCGAGCGCGCATTGTGCGTCCGTGCACACAATTATATTGTTTTTATCACACGCGCGCGCGCGCGCTCGCACGCACACAAGGTAACAATCATATATAGTTAGTGGACGCAGCGACTCACGACTGAGCCGTCGTCGCTGCCGGTTGGATTTGGCCCGCGTTGTCGCTTTCCTTTTAATTGGCCCTTGTTAGTTATTCATTGCCTTCCAATAGTATGCATACATTGCCGCCTTGTATCGTCTACTACGTGATTTAAATACTTGCCACTTTCCTGTGTCTCTCTCACTCTCACTCTCATTCTTCCAACCTTCTGTCCCTACGCTACGTCTGTAGTTAATTTTAAATTGATCCAATTAATAATCACATTATTTTAGTCTAGATACAACCACTAAAATAGTAATTAACAAATCGAAGAACAGATCACCCCAAACCAGTGTATACAAAAAGAACGATAACTATGGCCAAGATATTTTGTACTGACCAAAAGTTTGAGAGAAAGCCTCTGAGGCGGATCCTCGACCCCGTATATAGAAACGGGGAGTGAAAGACACGAGATAACCAGGATGTTTATTATTATCATTAATTGTGCCAACCGTGGAAATGCAGGTGAAGATGAGGACACTGCAATGGGCTAGCCGTATTCGCAGAATGAATAATGGGCGAATACCAAAAATAGCCCTCATAGGAAAAGTGAAGGGGAAAATACCAAAAGGCCGTCCTAGAACGAGATGGGAGGATGTTGTCGTCACAGAGCGTGACAGATGCTAGGAATGAGTTTAAGGAAGACCTCCTTTACGGATAGAGTAAGGTGGAAGGTCAAGTAGAGGAAGCCAAGGGTCGATTTTCAGCTCTAGGCGGAGGAGGATAGGGTGTCCACATGGTTGAGGATTGTCCACTGGAAGACTTCATTTATGTTTTGGTAACATTACGTCGACTATATTTTTAAAGGGTTGGAGAATTTTACTGACATAAAAAGCTTAAAACTGGACAAAACGAAAATTTTATTTTCCTCTTATTCAGGAATTACTGAGGGTTCTGAGGGCAAATTGCTTCGGGCAGTATATAGCCTGTACACCATGTGTAATGAATCAGTAGCGTAATTAGGAGTTGCTCGAGGGTGGGGACTGATTTCTGGAGGGGATCGAGACTAACTTTAAGATTGGATCTCCCATTTTTCTCAGGGCGAATGGAATATTCAAGATTCTTCCCATATAATTACTTATAATTATTTGTTAAGTTATTTAAAAGCCTTATTTTAACACACGCAAATGACTTAAAATAGGTCTACTTTAAGTGTTTATGAAATTTCACTAACATTTTTAACAGCTTTAGGGGGGTTTGATCCCCCTAGTTACGCCACTGTAATGAATACAACTTATAAAGGGGTCTATATCTACCAGACAAACAAGATCAGTGGCATTTCGAGGAAGAGAAACTTTCATAAACACTTGACTATGTCAGACGAAGTACATTTTCGCCTTTCCAGGCATGTAAATAAAACATGCGCTGTTGGTGTGATTTTGTGACAGTAACCCTCAAGAACTTCATGCTATCCACTTCATAGCCAGCGAGTCACCTCGCTGGTGTGGAGTTTCCTCCGTTCGTGTTGATGGACCGTATTTCTTTGAAAACGATAATGGAAATTCAGTCAGTGTGAACTCTGACCGACATGTTAAAATGCTGAACAACTGTTTTCTTCCTTTGTTAAATGATCTAAGAATTGATACTGACTCGGCTTGGTTCCAGCAGGATGGAGCTACCGCATACACTGCACAAAACACAGTGAATATCTTGAAGTCTGTGTTCGTAAATCGGTTGATCTCAAGATTTGGTGGAATACCTTAGTCAGCGTGATCTCCAGACCGGTCTGCGTGTGATTTCATTTTGTGGGTCTATCTGAAGTTTAAGGTATTCCAGTCACGACCACGTGATTTAAATCAACTCAGGCAGCGGATAATCAAAGAAATTCGGACGGTTCCGCAAGCCACGATGCAGAGAGTCATGGATAGCTTTTTCAGTCGACTTCAAGATTGTAAATCTGTCAATGGGCGTCACTTAAGGCATGTTATTTTCAAACGATGACCATGACTAAGTAAAATGGTATCGTATTATCTTTGCATGTATACCATATTTGACTTTAAAATATTAAACAAGTTGCTGTTGTGATAGTTTTAAATTGTTGTGTTCTCATAAGAAGAAGTAATTAGACTACAAATTATAGAAATCTGTTAATGATCCAATGGCGTGACGAAGTGCGTCAACAATATCACTTTACAAACAGAAATAACATTGTTGCACACCACTATAGAAAAATTATTCCGATTAGCGCTTTCAAGCTTCACAGCTCATCATCAGATCGGAAATATACAATAATGGAACTGGAAAACTTCTTTATACCCCCACTTGCCCTACAGCGCATACACATTTTCGTAAACAAGCTATAAGTTAAACGCCTTTTCTGGCTATTAATAACTAGCGAGTTTGTCACCCTTGTTATTCGCTAGTTAGGCCTACTCATAGCCAGAAAAGGCGTTTAACTTAAAGCTTGTTGATGAAAATGTGTATGCGCTGTTGGGCAAGTGGGGGTATAAAGAAATTGTCTAGTTCTATTATTGTACTCGTATATTTCCGATCTGATGATGAGCTGTGGAAGCTTGAAAGCGCTAATCGGAATAATTTGTCTATAGTGTTGTGCAACAGTGTTATTTCTGTTTGTGATTATAACCACTAAGAAAACTATTAATTAAATATCAATTCACTTTCTATACTATCTTTGTAAATATTTCTATTTCATGTCTTCTATAAATGCTTGCGGTAATGGATTTTAATGAGTTTCCAAATTTTGCCTGATGGTGTTTGATATTTACCTCGTGAACGACTTCCTTTAGGTCGTAATACTGTTAACGACAACCTCTGAAGTTGAATACGGTCACTGCGCTTTTGAGCAGTGCAAAGTAGATTTTAACTACCCAAGATTTTGACTCTCACAAAGCCTCTAGAATTTTTTTTCCGGGATCCTACTCTGTAGTATTTTGAGTACCTTAGGAGTTAATGTCATCTTATAAAAACTACAAAGGCAATTTCAGAGTAAATTAGTTACTTCTAAATTAATTAATAACTAGTTACCTAATACTGATTATTCAATTAAAATGTTCAGCGAGCAGATCGTTCCGAACACTGTTATTAAAAATATGTATAATTGAATTAAAAATAGGTAATTTGGCTTAATGATTATTATGTTGATCTGGATAATAATCTGTGTTCTTGTGTGAACCTGAGAAAGAGGTTAGCAGAAAAATTGCGCGATATTATCTGCGAGGTGGGAAGGAGAGAGCAATTATCCTGCGCGTTAAGTATGCCTTAATTGCAGCGCCTTTCTTTATAATTATCAAGCCATGATTATTATAATTATTTATTACTTTTCTTTGAAAGTTGTAGGCGTACTGAAATTGAGAAAACTGTGAGTAAAAATTTTCCTCAGCTCTCACTTAGTGTATTGGCAAAGAGATGATTAATGACAGGACTATATTGTTTTCAAGTGACATTATCGTATTAAACTCTGTACAATAACGGAGTGTTGGCGACCTTTTTATATCACATTGTTTTAATATCACTAGGAGAAAGTGCAAAGTGTACCTAGGGATTTAAAGTGTGGATTGGCCAAGCGTCACATTTACATAATCAAAACAATTGCGGATGGAATTTCAACGAAGTGTTCCAAGAAGAAAACTCTGTCGTGAATTATGAGATGAATATAAGGAACCTCTTTATACAACAGAAACTGTTAAACGAGAAGGTTGAGATCGGTCGGTCATGTGGTAACGATAGAGGAAAGAAGGGAGGACTACAGGACAAATGGAATTAAAAAATGTCCAAGAGATCGACCAAGAAAAACATGGAAAGGGAGAACGGTGAAGAATGCAAGAGAAACAGAAATAAGGAATTTTGAGGAGAGGAGTGGTTGACAGAGATGAATGGATACTGAAATTGCAGGAGGCCAGGGCTCGACTTTGTGCTGTAACACCGTAGTAGTAGTAATAGTAGTACTGTAGTAGTAGTAGTAGTAGTAGTAGTAGTAGTAGTAGTAGTAGTAGTAGTAGTAGTTGTAGTAGTTGTTGTAATAGTAGTAGTAGTTAGTAGTAGTTGTAATAGTAGTAGTAGTTGTTGTTGTTGTGTTGTTGTTGTTTGTTGTACCAGCAGCAGCGGCAGTAGTAACTAGCCGGGTGCTCCTTGGAAGGGGGGGGGATGAGACTAGCTTGAAGAGTCCATAAACACGACAGTACACGACAGGATACAAATAAGAAATAGGGCATATTTTGCCAACAGCAGACTATTGAGAAGCAAACTCGTTAGTCCCAATACAAAAATAAAAATATACAAGATACTTACCAGACCGGTAGTTACTTATGGAGGCGAGACATGGACGCTGATAAAAAAGGACCAAGACACACTAAGAAGGTTTGAAAGAAAGATCCTAAGACGTGTCTATGGCACGGTTAAAGAAGATGACGAATGGAGAATCAGAAATAACCAGGAGATAGATGAGTTATTGAATCACGAAGACATTGCAAGATTCATAAATGTTCAACGAATACAATGGTTAGGTCACTTAGAGCGGATGGATGATCAGGGTATGCCAAAGACGATTCTGAGGGCGCAGGTCTATAAAAGTTGAATAAGGGGCCAACCCAGGATAAGTTGGTTGGATGATGTGTTAGAAGATCTCAGAAGATGTATGGAAGGGGTTACATTGAAATGGCAGTTGACAGGAAACTTTGGAGAAGATTGGTGTTGGAAGCTAGGGCTTACGTTGGGTTGCAGCGCTGAAGAAGTGAAGTCAAATCTCACGTCCTTAGAATTTATTTTAATTCTAAATTGTGGTCTATTACATAAACGGAGAACACAAAATTTTATTTGTGTCACTTAAGATGCTTGCAAATTGCGATGGGCCACACATTCACCCGGATTTATTACTGTAACTAATCACAAAAATGCGCCATGAAAGACGAAACTGTCACATCTTGGGACTGAATGTTTTAAATGGACAACTATTTTCAAAGGCTGTTCCTGTATATGCAATTCAGATGTCACATGATGTGTACCTGCGGAGAGAGACTTAATTTCGACGCAGTCATGACCTCGTTACGATATCTCTGAGTAATGGTTCGCTCTCTTCTCCGTCTTTTTATTCAACTGCTAATGTTTTACGTCCGTATGCGTATAGTTTCTAGACAATACGAGAGTATTGGAGAAGAGCTGATGAAACACCAAGCCAGCCAGCCTGTGTGTCTGTCAAACTTTCACCGAAAGGTTATAGGTCTCACTTAAATTGATGTTGCGTACGCCGCTGTATGCGTCATGTATAGTAATTTAATGTGTGTGTGTGTGTGTGTGTGTGTGTGTGTGTGTGTGTGTGTGTGTGTGTGTGTGTGTGTGTGTGTGTGTGTGTGTGCGTGCGTGCGTGCGTGTGTGTGTGTGTGTGTGTGTGTGTGTGTGTTTTATGGGAAATCGAACGTGCGGAATTTTTGCTTTGCGAATTTTTCTTTCGGTCGCGGATTCGATCAGATAAAACTGCACCCTTCCGGTTTGTCATGTCGTTTGTTAAACAAAATTTACTGTAAACAAATACAAATAAATTAATTTTTAGCTTGTATGAAAGCGAAACAATAATTCCAGTTTTTAAAAGTTAATTCATTGAACCTGTTTCACTTCATGCGGTTCCTGGAGAGAGATGAGAACACGTATGATTTACCACACCGTGTTTGGGGCCGTGCGAGAGTGTAGTGACGTCGATACTCGTGTGAAATCGGATTGGATATGGGATCTGAATTATATAACCTCTGTTTAGGTGTGTCAGCACCTGATGTTACACAAGAATTAGTGCTGAAATAGATGATCAGCGCTGAGAGATTGTATTTATCAATCACGGAATCGACTAACGAATTCCATTTCTTTAATAACATAATCCTCTATTCGGCGACCCAGACTCCGATGAGGAGATCGAAGACGAAGTTGAGGAATACCTTGGCAACCCGATCACCTCCGAATCCGAACTCACTTCAGAGGCAGAGGTTTCGAAACGGCTTTTAGCGCTTCGACCCCGGAAGAGCCCTGGATCGGACGGTGTCACTAATACCGCCCTACAGACACTTCCGGACAGGGAAGTTCGCTTCCTTGTGAACCTGTTCAATGCCTGTTTCCGATTCTCCTGCTTCTCTCTGAAGTGGTGCCAGGCGACGGTTACAATATCCCGAAGCCGGGTAAAAACCCCAAGTTTGCGGAAAACCTCCAGCCTATCACCTTGCTGTCAGCCACATCGTAAGTCTTCGAATGACTTCAAAGTCACCTGAAACGGTTCGACATTATGGTCCCCGAGAGATTCAGATTTCGAACTGGGCACTCCTCGACTCATCAGCTGATGCGTTCCTTGGAGACTATTGCCAAGGCCGGTCGCTTTGCGGGAACGGACCGTCGCCGTTTTCCTTGATGTCGAGAAGGCTTTCGATCGTGTCTGGCATCCTGGACTTTTTTACAAACTCACGGAGATTCTGCTTCCACATTGGTACATTTATTTGATTGACAGCAGGGCTATTACGGCCGGTATACCTTAGGGAAGCGTCTTAGGCCCACTACGTTTCTCAGTGACGTGCCCAGTTTGCCTGAAACCAGACTGGCCATGTTCGCCGACGATTCGGCGGTTTATGCCGTCAATCGTCGGGCTGAAACGATCGCTATCTGGCTCCAGAAACATCTTGACGACTACGTTGAGTGGGCAGAGAAATGGAGGGTCGCTATTAACGCGGCCAGGAGCACAGTAGTAGTCTTCTCCAGACTCAGAAGGCTCCCCGACAGACTCTACGTAGGCGATATTCCCCTCCCCTGTTCTCCCAGTGTCAAGAACTTCTGGCTTCACCTGGATCGTCGTCTCATCTGGCGGAAACATTCCTGAGCTTCGCTGTTGTTGTCTTCTCTGTGTCTCCTTTCTTCGTGTGCCTCATACGTCTTTGCACTCTCGTTTCCGCGCTTCGCCGTCGTAAACATTTCCACAACTGCATGGGACCTTGTACACACCAGAAGTTGAAACAGGTATCTTGTCTTTTGCCGACGATAACACTTGGTCTACCTTCCTAATCAGTTTGAAAATAGGGAGAATGTTATGTTTCTTGAAAATCCGGCCGATTTTGTCAATAGTTCCAAGTATAGGCGAAACATTTGGTTTTAAAAGAAATAAAACGACGTGTGGTGAACCGTTATTAATAACGAAAGCCATGAGAGTTTATGAACGAGATTATTTTTCTACATAGCTCCGGAACTTGGAAATTGGGAGGGAAGGTGACTAGACAGCCTTGAGATGTTGCATGGCGTTACTGGAAGATACTATCAATAAAGTGGACAAGTAAAATGAAAAAAGAAAAGATGCTGAATAGAATAGGTAATGAGAGTTGTTTGAGGAACAGGAAAAATGGGTCGGGTTTATTAGAAATACCCTGGCACCAAGATGTGATAAACAGGGGTAGGGGACAGGCAGACAGAAGTTCCGCCGGACGTCTCAGTGGTTTAGCGTAGTCCGGGTCGCAGCTCGACGAACGCGTTTCTTGCACTGCAGGGCGGCCATATATTCTACAGAGCTAAGACGCCGGACTTTTCTGCACGATATGGCTTGCAAGTAAGGATTCTTTTGAATATTGCTCCGGTTAAGAAGCAGCTTCGTACCCCATAAAGATACATTCGCAGTTGTTTAGAGCTACGCTGGCGTAGACGATAAGTGCGGCCTCCATAAGGCGCAGGCGGATCGACAAGCTGTCGTCATGCTGAGGCTCACGGCTAGCACACGTTGCAGTTTCACATGTCTAAGACGACAGCTCAGCCGATGCGGCTCCGGCAGGTGTATACGGAAGTATGCTCTTATTAACTTCTTGTTTAAGTCTATAAGAAACATCACAATTTATTTGAAGAAACGGCAGTTATAGCGAAGAACTGTTTCCACGTGTGATAAGTGAAGCGATAGAAATTTACAAAAATATTGACAATTTTAATAGAAACGATAGCTATAAGTTCCCGGGAGTTTGAAAAACTGTTTAGGTGACAGACTTTTCATAATAAAATACAATACTTGCGTTGTAAAAATATATAAATAGGGCGAGTAAGGTGAGTGAGGAAACAATTCGAAATTCAGTTCTTCATGTTAGCCATCGCAACAATTGACTTTTGAGATGGCACATTGTCTTGGTGAAACGGCACTTTTTTAGTCTAAATGTGGCGGTTTTTATTGATTTATTCGTTTACAAAGTGCAATAGGTTTGTATAGTATCGCCGTTAATTGTTTTCCACTTTTTAAGGTATTTACAGCTGATTGGAACGCAGAACGGGACGTCTTACGACTGGAGCTCCAGCTCGACTCGCTCGGTGACTGGACTGTTAACTGGAGGGTTCTCTAAACGCAAACAGAAGTGTTGCCGTCCTATTCTCTAAACGAAGGAAGAACCCGCATAGGCAACTACGCATCGGGAGAACGTACTTGCGCTGGTCCAACGAAGTGAAGTACTTCTTTTCATTTTATGTATAACTTAGTCTGCAGACCGCTGTTAGAAACAAATTTAAATAATTTACCTTATATTTAATCCGCTAAGCGATCTTCCCTTGATTAACTACACGTCCGCCCCAACTTATAAAATAGCTAAAAAATTACAACATATTATCAAAAACAGTATAAAAATGGAAAATGTTCACAGTGTAAAAAATACCTTAAAGTTCATAGAAAAAATTAAAACTATAGAGATTTTACCTAACTATAAATTGGTTTCCATGGACATAGTTAATTTATATACAAATATTCCTGTTTTAGAAACATTACACATTCTTAAGAACAATTTAATTAAGACAGGCATTCTAAATCAGATACAAATAGATGAACTCCTATTTCTATTACAGATCATATTACAACAGAATTATTTTACTTATGATAATAAGTTTTTTAACCAAGAAGACAGATTAGCAATGGGTTCACCTCTCAGTGGACTTTTAGCTGAAATTTATCTTAACTATTATGAAAATAAATATTTATTATCTGATCATAACCGTTTTTATGATAAAATAATTTCGTATACGCGTTACGTGGACGACACATTCTTAATATTTAACGGCACTCATAGACAAATAGATATGACAAATAGATATGTTTTTCAAATTTATGAACGGCATTAATCACAACATTAAATTCACCATGGAAATGGAAAACAATAACTGCTTGAATTTCCTTGACGTATCTGTACAAAAACGAAATACTCTTCTCACTTTCAAAATATACAGAAAAACCGAAAACCTACCACAACAGATTTGGTTATACATGCTAATTCAAATCATCCGTATACACAAAAAATGGCAGCGTTTAATGCACTTGCACATAGATTAGTGAATATACCTATGAACACTGAGGATTATAATGACGAAGTCAACACAATGAAACACATAGCCATAAAAAATGGTTATAAAAGTGAAATGGTTGATAAAATAATATATAAACACCTGAAAAAATTAAATAGTAAAAATGTTACAAAAAGTAAAACTCAATATGTTTCAGCAATATACACGAATATACTCCCTAATATAATAAAAAATGAGTTAAAGAAGTTAAATACCAATGTTTCATTCAGGACCACTAATAAATTAAAAAATATACTTAAACCACGAGTTCCAACATTAACAGAAGATTGTTCAGGTGTGTACAAATTTAGATGTAGTGAATGTGATAATTTCTACATCGGACAGACGGGCAGAAGATTCATCGATAGATTTAGAGAACATCTACCAAAGAAGAACCCTAACACAACCCCATCAAATTACGCACTTCACCTTATAAATAAAAACGATAATTACACCGGGTTTAAAGAAAACATGGAACCTATACACATCTGTAATAAAGGTCATCTTTTGAATGCCCTAGAAGAATTTGAAATTTACAGGGCCTCAAAAATACATAAAGAACAATTACTTAATGACCAGCTGATATTTAAGTCTAAACATTTTACCTGAGGATGGGGATTTATCCCCGAAACATGTTGTACATATAAATAACAGAAGATCGCTTAGCGGATTAAATATAAGGTAAATTATTTAAATTTGAAGTACTTCTATGTACACCTCGATCGTCAACTCTCTTGACGTACCCATGCTCATACAGTTCACCAGCGAGCATCTGCTCGTCTGAGCTTACTGTTTCCACTCCTGGTCAGTTCGGTTATGACAAGGAAATTGGGCAAAATGATCGTCGACGCGTATCTGATGCCGGTCATTACTTACACTGCCCCGGTCTGGGTTATCTTGCCAACGTGCATAAAAAGAAGTTGCAAAGCGTCCTCGATAGGGGTCTTCGGCTAGCGGCCAAAGTCCCTCGTCGATTCTCTTCACGCCTTCTGTGGGGCGGACTTGGCGTCCTCTCCTTAGACGATACCTTTAGGCGACTTGCACGCAAATTTTATGCACGTGCGGCAATGTTCCCAGATAATCCTCTTATAACCGGGCTGGGCAAGTACCGTATACGTCCAGGTGATTCGTGGAAACGACCTCGGTGTATACAGCGCTAGTGTAGGCTAGTACAAACAGCCGGTGTAAGGCCTGCTACAGAGTAAGATCGCCCTACTTGGGCAGGGCCATGAGGCAAGAGCTCCAGAGCGTGGTACATCTCTGCGACGCACACAGCCCAGAGTCAGTCAATCTTTATGCTCTGTCTTAGGTTGCCTCATCGTAGTAGGCCTATGGGTGAAACGTTTGGTTTTAAAAGAAATAAAAAGACGTGTTTAAAACCAAAAACAGTGTTGTTATTGTTAACGAAAACCACGAAAGTTTACGAGTGAGATTACTTTAAGTCTGAACGAAAGAAAGTCTGTTAATGAAATGGTGACGTTAGACACGTCAGCTGTAACACTATGCCACGTGAAGAAATATGTCATCGATTAACTACATTCAAAAGTTATTCGATAGTGTGTACTTGTACATTTCTTCTTCAGGAATACGCAGAAAGACGTTTGTGTAGAACAATAGCCAGATTTAACACCCGGGTTGATAGTGATAGAATTATTCAAGTTTAGACAGCTATTTAAATCACGTGATCATGTGCTTATTTAAATACGCACGATGTTAAGAATGACGGCGGTGAGACTGGATCAACGGACCGACTGGCCTTCCTTCTGTACGGGGAATTTCTGACTGACACATTTCTGTCTAGTGCTCACTAATTGGGGCGTATTGTGTTCGTCTAACTGTATGTTTTTGTTTTGAATTGTTCAAAGGGTACACGTGCAATGGACGAGCGTGTTACTCGATACAGAACACAAGGCACATTTACGCATACATATCGTTGAATACAGTAGGTATGAGAAACTGTGAAAAGTAGACGGATTACAGAAAGTGTATAATCTTCAATTTGTTTTGCCAGACTACGCAGGTGAGACTGTAACGTGTTAGGACGGTGCGTTCGTTCGTTACTCTAAAACGGCTCGACCACTTTTAAAGCGTAAAATTAATTGCCTCGAATATGGGAGCGTCAGCGAGTATATGACATTTAGAAAAAATTAAATGTCGGACGTTACACATCATATTGTGTAATATGTAGGCTAATCTGTCGAGTTTCGTATCACTTTAATTAATAAAGGGCGCGTAAAATAGGAGCACAACAAAAATAACTTGTAATAAAAATTTTTAAAAATTACTACCCGACTACGCAAGTAAGATATTGTTATAGGTAAGTACCGCTCGTTCGTTTGATTACAGATAAGTACAGAAATCCTTCTTACAGTTCATCATCATCATCATTATTCCTGCATCTCCTAAGTGGAGCATAGGGCATCAATGAACTTCCGCCAATGAACTTCTTACAGTTAGAGTTGCAATATACTGTTTACATTTTCTTTTTGCTCTTTAAGAAGTGAGCGAAGAAAAAGCTGGGTCCAATATCTGTTTGGTGCGTGTGAGTTATTCATGTCCAATATCAAACATTTATTCTTTTGCTGTTCTTCATAAAATAATTTCCTTTCATGAGGATCTAGGAACTCCGATTTTTTAATAACAAGATCTTCTCCGTTCTTGAGGTTTTTGTCTTCGTTTAAATAATTATAATTTATTATTATGTCATATAATATTAATATATTTCATACGAATTAGACACACACACACACACACACACACACACACACAAACGTTATTTATTAATTATTTAGTCATAATTATTATGGCTTATTATTACTACCACACAGTCACATGAATATATAAATGATTCATTGTTACAGCGATATTCGTATGATAACAGAAAAAATAAACAAAATAGGAGAATTTTAACCTATAAAAACCTGGAGATAACTAAAATACCTCAGCTACGATGAAACAGGGTATTATCCTTTCACCATATCTTTTTATTGTAATGATAGATGCTATCATCAAAGAGATCCAACAAAGAAGTACAAAATTTAATCCCTGGAACTGTAGATTACAAACTATGTTATTTACAAATCTAGCTTTTGCTGACTGTGATGTTCTGATCACTAGCTCAGAACAGAATCTGCAGCACAACCAGAATATGTGGGAAGACGCTACGCATAAGAAAAACATGACCAATAATGTTAATAAGCAGACAAACAAGGCAACATGATACAGTTGTTTGCAACAGTAAGATCGAGCAGGTGGCTACGTTCAAATATCACGTGCTGTGTGTAGTGAGGACGGCAGGATAGAACAGAATTATATTCCTGTATTTCGACAGCCAGTTTCTTGGGAAAAGGAAAATCTCGCATGGGACAAAACTGGCAACTTACGAAACTGTATACAACCCAACAATGATCTACGGCCACGAGACATGGACCTTGAATGGAAGACATCAAAGCAAAATTAAAGCAATGGAGATATGATTTCTTAGACGTTTAGAAAACAAAACAAGACGACATAGAATACGAAGTCTCACTATCCGCAGAAACCTCGGCGTGATCCCTCTAATCGTTAAGATAGAAAACTCACAGTTGAGATGTCATGTCCACGTCTATAGAACGGAAGACCGAAGATACCCTAGGAGAGCGAGGAAACAAAACCCAGAAGGGGAAGGGGAATAGCAAATCCCAGATTGAAGTGGGAAGACAGTATTAAAGAAAATGTAGAAAAGAGAGGAGCAGTGTGGGCTTGGACTAGAGAACTGCCCTCTGGCCTCTGAACGGGATAGGAGAGATGTCGCGTTCTTTGCAAAACCTCGTCACTTAATAGGTAGTAGAGTAAGTAAGTAAGAAGGGGCCAAAACCATATCTTACTCACATTTTCCTTGAATAGTGAACACAGACTGTCTAGTTTATTTTTAGTAGAAGCTCTAATTATTTACTACATATTACATTTTATTGAGATAAGTTGTTGGAAGAATTCTTAAGAACAGTATTACATCAATTTTTCATGAAAGAACTTAATTAAAATATCGACCACCTAATGATACAGTAAAACCTATATATCCATGTAATCCTTGGATATCTGTGGACGTTGGGTTCGCATGAATCGTATCGCTTTCGCTTTTATTCCTAAGGTTTTGTAAGGTTTACGGCAAATGCCGTTTAACTGCATACAGTATTATAGAATGTTTAGAACGTTATACGGGTTTATGTTTAGAATGTTAATAAGGTGTCAACTCATTTTTAGTGGAGGTTCTAGTTTGTAAAGTAGGGGGCATCTAGTAGGTGGGAGTAACAATAATAATTAAACACGAAAATGTAATTTGGAGGAATATTTCGTAGTATAATATTTAAAGACAAATAAAGTAATAAATATTTAATGTAAATAATTAGATTAAATTAATTAAAAGAAAAAAGTGAATTTAAATTATAAATAATAGCAAACAATAAGTGCTTTAAAATTAATTCTTTTTTTTTATTTTAGCCCTAGGATCAAACCACTGTTGTCCATTTGATCCGCGAGCTCAGAGAGTAACAGTTGTTTAGTAACAATTAATATATCACATTGTTAACCACTGATTTTCATAACACGTTTACTAGAGTTTACTTCAATATGATATATGCCTACCTAAATTCTTATGAAGATGGTAATGAGGAACGAATTCATTTTTTTCCAGTTTTTGGAACGAATTCTTAATAATAGACCTGTTTTGAAATAAAAGGAAGCCCGTCCGACAAAGACAATGTTACGTTCCCTTGCAAACTAAAGTGCGTAGATTCTTCTCATCTGCCGTCTGTCACATTAAGATTTATTCTGTTGACGGTTGCTTCAGGCGAATCTCGTTTTGACAAACAATTAAAACACTTATTTATTCAGCTGACTTACGTTTCCGCGAGACACAAAACGCTAAAAAAGTTCACAGCGGCGTTCATGTAATTTGGTGAGAAAATCTAAGAACCGTTTTGTCTGTCTGTTAGACACGAACGGCTTCAAGTGATCTGATCGATCCCATGGAAAGTCTATTGCTGTCAGCGCTTAACGAATCACGATTTTATTTCGGTCGCATTGTTGTTTGCTAATGTTACTTCTATCGTATTGCATAATGACTAGATCTTATCTAGCGTATTAAAATTTTTAAAAGTTATGATTTCTTTTTAACTTGGTCATGTCTTTTGCACCGTCATGGGAACTTGTTTATCGACAAAAGTAACGGGTATCTCTGCGACAATGAGTTACAACAATATTGCACTGGCAGTGTGTTAAAATAAATATTAAGTGAACGAAAACAAAACTCAAAAAATTATTATTACTTAAAAATTGTCGTAGCCACCAGTAAGAGTCAAAATTATTGTTATTTTATTAACAATTCTAGCGGAGAAATATGTTTCAAACATCTTTTGAGAACGGAGCTATATAGTGATACAAACTTCAAGGATGAACTGTGTGTGTGTGGGGGGGGGGGGGCAACGTGCCAATAACATGTAGCGCGAAAAATGTCTTAAACTGAAATAGTAGGAAGAAAACACGGTTAACAAAGAATCGAAATTTTTTATTAAAAATATGTGCAAACTCCAACTGTATCAACTAACACAAAATAATACAAAACTACAGTGCCTTATCAGTTACACTTAAAATCTACTGAATTAATTTGGGCCTGTTAAAAGAATGATAAACCTTCACGTAATATTTCTTTTGTATGTTAGTGTTAATAATAATATCAATAAAACCTACTTGTAATCCTAAAAAACAATATTTTTCATAAATATTTTTCAACTGATGAAAATATAAATAGTTGCGGGAATACATGCTTGCATTGCAAGAAACTATATTAATACCATATTTGTCGGTACTATATAGTACACGATAGACATGCCCGGGGCAAGTGCATTATTATGTGCCGGCAAGTAGGCCTATAAGTCTCACGTCTATTGCGGACTCACCGTAGCTCTAATATAGCCCTAAGCAGCAACCAAAGTAATTCATATCAAATCGGATGACGTTTCCAAAAAGTGAATAAGAATTAAAGCCACGGAGTCATACGGAGAATCCATTATGCATAAACGATTGTGTTTTAGAGACAAAGGTTTGGCACAGACGACAGAAAGAAAAAAACTAGGGAAAAGAAAGTGCTTAACTGTCGTCAAGTAATTATTTTCGATTTCGTACAGTCATTCCGGAATGTGTACCTTTCCTATTGTTATCTCACATCTGTCCGAACGACCTTTCGGTGAACGCGCCTCGTTGCGAGCAATCAGACTCTACAGAGAGAAACAAAAATTACTTTCAGCAGTGTGACCGCGGATTCGACTCGACACAAAGACATTTCGGTAACACGCATCAACAAATGCTGGGTAATTTTCATTTGATTCGATCCCTTCTCGCTTTCCATATTCGGACAACGAGACACATTACCAAAACAACAAATAAATACAGTGATTAACGACTATTTCTATTTATGAATAGAACTGTCTGTTCGACAAGTAACAGTTGTAAGATTTCAAACAATGCAAAGATACGTCTGTTGACACGGTGAGCACTACAGGAAACAATGTATAAAAGCAAGAATAGAAATTAATCACATAATAATCATCACATTAAACAACAATCAACATAATAATAGTAATGACAATAACAATACAGACGTATTTAAATGAAAACGCAAAATAAAATTGTATATATGCAAATAAATCATGGGTATTTACGAAGAAACGTCTGCGGTACTGCAGTTTTTACATTTGAATAACAATGAAACAAGAAGGAGAAGAAGAAGAGAAGTTTTTCTCGGTGAAAGTACTCGCGTATACATACACGTACAGATGTCTCACGATTAAACTGGAAGAAAATGTAAAATGATTTTCAAAAAGAAATGCAGTAAAGGCAACTTTTGTATATTGAGATGACGGACTAAGACGGGATTAAAAATATAAAATTGAATTAAAAAGTATTTCAAATCTTTCGATAATGTAATTAAATGTTGTTAGCAATTAAGTATTATATATAATTTGTTTATTAAACAATCTGATTATCTCTGAAGATTGAGTTAACAGAGCGAGAGAAGCGAACGAATCAAAGAGGAAGGCCGTCAAAGGCGGTTGGGGCGGAGGTTCAACTATAGAGTGGGTTACAAGTCGCTTGGCATAGTCGTTATAAAAAAAGCGTTTTTGTCAAGGGACATATAGCGCACCTGTATCTTATACAATAACACCTGACATCTGCCCGTCTTGTCTGTGCCATACAGAATTACAACGTACGGGCAAAAGTAGCTGACTTTCCAAACCATTATCTGGTCTGATAATTAACTGGGAACGTTAACACGTTGATGTTTGAGTGAAAGCACTTGTAATAAGATCGTAAAATGTTAACGATGATAAAAATAACAATAACGACGGAGATGATTGCATTAATATGGTGGACAGTGTAGCGTGACAGATAATCCACTTAAATCAATTACCAGATGATCATTAGTAAAAATCAAGTATATGTAATATCCAGAAAGATCCAAATGAAAACCAAATAAAAAGCACAATAAATTACCATTATAACAAGAAAAACTAAACGTAAAGAAAAAATCTGCAACTAATATAATTGTACAACAAATTAAAACCCCAGACAACTAAAATTAAAATAACAATAATACCCAGGTAGGATAGGAGCAGGCAAGGAAGATACCCAGACCAAGTAAACCGACAAAGTAAACAGACCAGTATAAACAAAAGTGTATAATAACGAAATGGTACTGAAGAAACAAGAATGAAGAAAGAAGATATCTAAAATAAACAAATATACTTAATGAACAGAGACAAGTGAAGATCACATAGAATAAAGGAAGTGGAACACGACCAATACCCAATAGAAACCCCATAGGGAGAAAACAACAAACCCCAAAGAAAGTAAATGTCACAATGGAAAGTATAACACCCCAACAAACCATAAACTCATGTAAAACAAATAAAAACAAAAAGTGTTTAAAGTGCTAAGTAGCAGTGCACCCAAAAAAGTTATTGAATAGTTTATATAGACAAATCTTAACAGTTCCCCCATGGTTAAACAATTTGATATTATAAAACTATGAAAGGACTAGTGATAATATCAAGAAATAACCAGGGACAAGTGCAAGTTATTAGATTACAATAAATAAACTTTGAGAAGGTACATGAATTACTGTACAATTAAATAACTTTAAGTGATTTTAAATAGTATCATGAATTATATTTAATCAAGTAATATGGTGAAGGAGCAATGAATACTCTTTCTAATAAAATGCCACTGTTTATATGAGAACATTCCATAGAATAATAATATAAATAGATAGCTTGGGTTTAGTACATAAGGTGACGGGGAATACATCCCTAAAATTAAGGAAAACAGATAAGACTGTAACTAAATAGTTTTAAGGGAGTGTTAAACATTTAATGGAACAAAATGTTATGTTCCAGTTTCCATATATATTAACTCTATAAATAAGATTTAGAAGTAGAGATTAATACTTGTATTTATCAAATGTTATTTTGTTAGTAGTTTGAATTAGGAATGCAATATCTGAATGTAGATACCATTCCTGTATTGTAAAATGTTTTTATAAGTTACTGTAAGTAATCAGTACAAAAAAGGTATGATTCAAAATACCAGATTTAATAGTAAATAATTGTTATGTCTTAATTGTTTAAAATCAATACTCAATGTTATAGTAGTAAAGGAACAAATTATTAATGAATATTATATTAGAATAGAAGGTCAGAAAAGGGTATAAACTAACTGTATTATTAAAAACTTTGCAAGTAACAACAGATAAAATCTAGGCCAGATAGTAAATTTAGACTACATAATAATTGACAAATCTAGTCCTATAAACCAACTAAACTGATGATATTTATGTAAGATAAACCCACCATATAGTAACGAATTTCTAGACTGCATTGGTTCGAAATATATACTATATAAACTTCATATATTAATTAATAACATTGTAATTGTTAGTTTTAAGACATTTCTAATTGTAAGTGTTATACTTTCTTGTCCCTACCCTTCTCTGGCTATTCTAACATAACCGTTAAAAGAACATATTTTATATATACAGTTGTAAAGTTTTTGTCGACCGGCCCTGAGTACGAGTCGATATTGTTGTCAAATATCGATTATTATCGATATTTTTTCATAAATTTGTTAATAAACCTTCTATTTATGCAATTTGGTTGAATTTTTCTTTAAATATACTTAAAGAATAAGTTAACTCAAGGACACAGACTAACCGAAAGGCGGTATATACGAAAACAAAGAGCACATCAAAGAAGAAGAAGAGCCGTCTATCGACTAGTAGTGGAGTTAACCAGATTAACTTGAAAGTGATTTACAGAAAGTGACACCACTACACTATCAACCATAATACCATTAAAATTTTAACACCAAACAATAACCACAATTAATTCTTAAATATTAGTAATAAAAAACAAGACACAAATATTTTTCAGAAACAACAAAATTTTCAAAATTAAAAAAAGTTTTTAATTCATTTTCAAATTATAACATTATTATTTTGTAACAAGTTACGTTACAAAATTGGCGTTTCCAACGTGGAACTTAGACAACATTCATACAGATTATTTTGTGTTATATTACAAAATTGGCGTCCAACTAAAGGGCTGTAATTAGGGATTGAAAGGCTGTAATAACTCGCCCAATTTCTAATTCAGCTTGGCAGCGGGTATCCAGCCAGAGAAAAAGGAAAGATGCAACATCGTGCCACATCCAAGAAAAGGGCGGCAGAGGCCGAAAAAGAATTTAATATGGAGGATAAGGAGGCGACCCCAGTGGAGGACGTAAAAACGTTATTACCCCCGGTGGAACATAAACAACCAGCACCACCAGAGGAACAACCCGAAATACCCACTCAAACAGGGGCCGTCCATGTCCAAGACAAGGAAATAGAAAAAACTAAGACTACAGAAGATAGTAAGATGGACAAATTAATGGAAATGTTCCTAAAAATAAGCAAGAAAATGGAAGAAAACTTGCATAAGAAAATTGATTCCACCAAGGAAGAAAATAGTAAAGAAAGGAAGGAAGACCAACAGTCCTTGAAGGAAAATTTGGACGAAATAAATAAAAACATAGAATCCAAGATGGAAGATCTGAAGGAAGACAACTGATCCACAAAGGAAGAATTGGGCCATCAGATTGAAAATACCAACAAGAGAATTGAGGAAACCAGTAAGAAGATGGAAAGGAAAATGGAAGAAAATAATAAGAATTTGGAAGAGAAGATGGAAGAAACCAGTAAGAAAATAGAAGGTGACAACCAACAATTAAAGGAAGAATTAAGAGAAAATAACAAGAAAATGGAAGAGAAGATAATGGAAATGTTCCTACAGTTGAGTAAGAAAATGGATTCCACACAGGAAGAAATCAAATCCACGAAAGAAGATTTGAGCAAGAAAATGGATGACAACAACCAGTCCACCAAAGAAGGTTTGAGTGAAATAAATAAAACCATCACATCCAGGAATGAGAAATGGACGAGGACCTTAAGAAGATGAGAGAGGACAGATTAAAAAGAGAAGAATTAAGAAATGAAAGGACCAAAGAAATAAAAAATGATAGCAAACCAGAACCTAAAGAAATACCAAACAATAAAACAATGGAACCAGTGATAGTATTACCTGAAAAGAAAACTAACGGAAAAAAAGAAAAAGCTAAGGATATGGAAGTTGAACCAAAGGAAATGAGAAGAATGCATCCAAGGAAATTAATGAAAACCAAGGAAGAAATGGAGATGATGAACCATGGTTTAATGGATGTCAATAATATCACAATTACCAACCATGAAGAAATCAGGAATTCCAGAGATTACGGAAGGAGATTAAAAGTAATCTCAAAAATAATGTACCAACAAACAGTAGTTTACCAATGGGAAAGGACCAGAGGTAAATGGTATACGACGAAGATAGAAATATATAATAGATTGTCAATGGTATCATTGATCATTGATGGACCAGAGACATACTGGTGTATAAAACACTATGATAGAGGGAGCTGAATAAGCTTTGTAGCCAACAAAGGAAGAACGGCTAGAAAAATGAAATACAAGGCAAAAGCCAGAGATGTCACTAGTACCGGAACGATTATGAAGACTATGGTCATCCGGACAATGGGAGTAACTGAAATGACAGACCACGGTTAAATCAAATACTACACACCTACACAAAAAGGGACGGATGTTATGATAACCGACGACGGCAAAAAATCATGTCCAAGAAAAAGAAAATATGAACAACTGTGCGACAAAAATAAAAATCATCCACCTGGGTATAAAAGAAAATATAATAATAAGAAGTACATTTGAAGTAAAGAAAAGAAGAGGATTCATACCATATTTATGGTAATAATATATGTTTACCATATTTATGAAAAATTATCATGAGGAATAAATAAAAGGAAGATTGAATTTTGTGTAAAAAATGACAAAATTCAAAAACAATGTAAGCACTACTTACTACCGAATATTTATGAAACGATTTTTGAATTAATGAAAAAAGAAAAAGAATTTAAAATGACAAAATTCAAAAACAATGTAAGCACTACTTACTACCGAATATTTATGAAACGATTTTTGAATTAATGAAAAAAGAAAAAGAAGTTAAAATGACAAAATTCAAAAACAATGTAAGCACTACTTACTACCGAATATTTATGAAACAATTTTTGAATTAATGAAAAAAGGAAAAGAATTAAAACAAACAAATTCAAAAACAATGTAAGCACAACTTACTACCTATGATTTATGAAACTATTTGTGAAAAAACTAAGAAAAAAATTTAGTAAAATACAAACAAATTTAAAAACAATGTAAGCACTACTTACCACCAAATATTTATGAAACGACTTTTGGAATAAAAAATTTAGGAAGAGAATTAAAACAAACAAATTTAAAAACAATGTAAGCACAACTTACTATCTATGATTTATGAAATTAATTAAGAGAGAAAAGGAAGGGGAATTTAGAATAAAATCAACGCAATTCAAATATATTGTAAAATCAATTTACAAACAACAAGTTATGAAAAAACTTTCTGGAAGTACAAAGAAAATGAATTGAATAAAACAAATTCAAAAAACCAAATAAGTACAACTTACTACCAAACATCTATGAAACTCAAATCATGGAATATAAAAGGAAAGAAAAAGAATTTTGAAGAATAACCACAACATTCAAAAGGAAGAGTAAGTTCACATTACAAACAATTATATATTGAACCAATTATGAAAAAATTTTGAGAATAAAGAAATGGCAGTAAAAACCACTGATACAATTAAAATGAATAAACTTATTGTGAAAGGAAATTAATAAGACTTTTAAGCAAAATAAGCAGAGACAATGACCACATAAAATTAATAATTAAAGAGTGCATTTGGATAAAAAGCAAGAGCAGAACAAAATTTTGAAAAAGAAAGAAATAACTATGTATAAATAAATCCATAAGAAAAATATGATCATAAAATAAATGTCAATTATAAGACAGACAATTAAAAGAGTAATTGCAAGAACATAAACTAGTGGAACGATTCATAAGAATTAAGAAAAAACAAAAATATAATACAAAATATATGCTACCAATGACCAGAAGGAGAGTGTAGTAACAGTCAGGTATAACAGAGAATTAAAATAAATAAAAACTTTACACTGAATAACAAGTGATAATTATTAAACCAGCTTCCAACCATAAGAAGAAATAAAATGCCAGCAGAGCTAACCATTGAGAAAAGTAACTGAGATAAAAATTAACTAAAATAGAAATATTAACAGATCTGAGCAAATACGAAGTGAAATATCCAAAGATATTTAATTTTTTTTTATAGTCATAAGGTGGACTATTCTTATGTAATTTTTATTAATAACTGTCTGTAGATAAGTCCAGCAGTATTATTATGTACTGAGCAGAGATGATTTGCCTTTGTAATCAACAAATGACGTAGTATGGCCAGCAGAGTAGTGAAGCCTACAGTGCCCCTCTGAACTGCCCCAGGTCACGTGTTAGGGAATATTAGGGAATAAATATCCCAAGGATAAAGAACCAAGTTAAAGAAAAAAATGAAAAATAAAAATAATGAACCTCAGATGACTATTACTATCAAGAAAAATCCAGTTAATAATGAAATATAGATAAGCTCAAAAATAAAGAAGGAAAAAAATATATTTTTAGAAATGTGAAGGAAGTAAAGAAATATAATTTATAATAAAATATCATAAGCAATTATTTCAGACAAACCAAGTATGATCTGAACTAATCACTTCTGGAAGAGAGCAATCAGTAGCGTGACAGATAATCCACTTAAATCAATTACCAGATGATCATTAGTAAAAATCAAGATCCAGAAAGATCCAAATGAAAACCAAATAAAAAGCACAATAAATTACCATTATAACAAGAAAAACTAAACGTAAAGAAAAAATCTGCAACTAATATAATTGTACAACAAATTAAAACCCCAGACAACTAAAATTAAAATAACAATAATACCCAGGTAGGATAGGAGCAGGCAAGGAAGATACCCAGACCAAG
This sequence comes from Magicicada septendecula, assembly GCA_034769895.1. NCBI lineage: Eukaryota > Metazoa > Arthropoda > Insecta > Hemiptera > Cicadidae > Magicicada > Magicicada septendecula. The sequence continues at coordinate 169,144,943 of CM068373.1, read as the reverse complement.
TAAACCGACAAAGTAAACAGACCAGTATAAACAAAAGTGTATAATAACGAAATGGTACTGAAGAAACAAGAATGAAGAAAGAAGATATCTAAAATAAACAAATATACTTAATGAACAGAGACAAGTGAAGATCACATAGAATAAAGGAAGTGGAACACGACCAATACCCAATAGAAACCCCATAGGGAGAAAACAACAAACCCCAAAGAAAGTAAATGTCACAATGGAAAGTATAACACCCCAACAAACCATAAACTCACGTAAAACAAATAAAAACAAAAAGTGTTTAAAGTGCTAAGTAGCAGTGCACCCAAAAAAGTTATTGAATAGTTTATATAGACAAATCTTAACAGTTCCCCCATGGTTAAACAATTTGATATTATAAAACTATGAAAGGACTAGTGATAATATCAAGAAATAACCAGGGACAAGTGAAAGTTATTAGATTACAATAAATAAACTTTGAGAAGGTACATGAATTACTGTACAATTAAATAACTTTAAGTGTTTTTAAATAGTATCATGAATTATATTTAATCAAGTAATATGGTGAAGGAGCAATGAATACTCTTTCTAATAAAATGCCACTGTTTATATGAGAACATTCCATAGAATAAATAATATAAATAGATAGCTTGGGTTTAGTACATAAGGTGACGGGGAATACATCCCTAAAATTAAGGAAAACAGATAAGACTGTAACTAAATAGTTTTAAGGGAGTGTTAAACATTTAATGGAACAAAATGTTATGTTCCAATTTCCATATATATTAACTCTATAAATAAGATTTAGAAGTAGAGATTAATACTTGTATTTATCAAATGTTATTTTGTTAGTAGTTTGAATTAGGAATGCAATATCTGAATGTAGATACCATTCCTATATTGTAAAATGTTTTTATAAGTTACTGTAAGTAATCAGTACAAAAAAGGTATGATTCAAAATACCAGATTTAATAGTAAATAATTGTTATGTCTTAATTGTTTAAAATCAATACTCAATGTTATAGTAGTAAAGGAACAAATTATTAATGAATATTATATTAGAATAGAAGGTCAGAAAAGGGTATAAACTAACTGTATTATTAAAAACTTTGCAAGTAACAACAGATAAAATCTAGGCCAGATAGTAAATTTAGACTACATAATAATTGACAAATCTAGTCCTATAAACCAACTAAACTGATGATATTTATGTAAGATAAACACACCATATAGTAATACAATGTAACTTATACTTTATAAAGATATTGTCAGAAGATAAGTAAAATTATAAATAAAAATGGAATGTAGTAACTAACATTTCAGAGGAGGAGTCATAGATAAATGAATTATATTTAAAAACAATAATTAATGAACTAAATTGCAAGAAATTAAGTAAAAATAGACAATTATATCAATCTTAGATTCAATATAATAATAATTGTATCAGAGAAAATGGCTATTATCTGGTCAAAGACAGGAAACACATATTTGAACCTACTATTCCAACATGAAAGAAATATAACTTTTTTAAATGAAAACTTTGTAAAACTGTATAAATTAGTATCAAAATAAGCAAAATAGATTAAAGAAACCGAATATGTATTTAGTATTTCATACAGTTAATTGATAACGAAAATATTTTCCGTGTATAATGTATTCAAATAAAATGTATCGGAAGGTAAGATAATTTGAAACAATGTATAATATATATTAAATTGGCTAAGATTTTCAGGAGACGAAGGAAATGAGAACAGTTAATTATTATCCGTTGAAGCGAACACTTAAACGAGGTTTTGCTCCGTATAACCCTAAACTAATGGCGTACGATAATTCAACCGAGTTCAGTACAATATTTGTAAATTTTTTAATTTGAATTTTTAACTTGTGAACCAGTGAAAATAAACAATAAACAGTGCATTACAGATAAACAGAACCACACACGCCTAAATAATTGAAATAACACCACTACAATAAATTTTACGGACGAAACAAAAAAGGTTAAATACGACACATTTGACAAAAGTGAGATAGACATAATAAAACACATTTACACCAAGTGAACTAATAAACAATACACCAGGAACACTCAATTAACTCCAGAACCGATATCCACAATTGCTGAGACGAATAAACGGTGAAAGGACATCTTTATTGGAAGAAATATTCATCGAGGTGATAGACGTGTAACTGCGCATGCTCCTGTCGGCCATTTTGATTTTTCAGGTGGAGCAAACGAATTTCTAGACTGCATTGGTTCGAAATATATACTATATAAACTTCATATATTAATTAATAACATTGTAATTGTTAGTTTTAAGACATTTCTAATTGTAAGTGTTATACTTTCTTGTCCCTACCCTTCTCTGGCTATTCTAACATAACCGTTAAAAGGACATATTTTATATATACAGTTGTAAAGTTTTTGTCGACCGGCCCTGAGTACGAGTCGATATTGTTGTCAAATATCGATTATTATCGATATTTTTTCATAAATTTGTTAATAAACCTTCTATTTATGCAATTTGGTTGAATTTTTCTTTAAATATACTTAAAGAATAAGTTAACTCAAGGACACAGACTAACCGAAAGGCGGTATATACGAAAACAAAGAGCACATCAAAGAAGAAGAAGAGCCGTCTATCGACTAGTAGTGGAGTTAACCAGATTAACTTGAAAGTGATTTACAGAAAGTGACACCACTACACTATCAACCATAATACCATTAAAATTTTAACACCAAACAATAACCACAATTAATTCTTAAATATTAGTAATAAAAAACAAGACACAAATATTTTTCAGAAACAACAAAATTTTCAAAATTAAAAAAAGTTTTTAATTCATTTTCAAATTATAACATTATTATTTTGTAACAAGTTACGTTACAAAATTGGCGTTTCCAACGTGGAACTTAGACAACATTCATACAGATTATTTTGTGTTATATTACAACAGTTATTGAATATTACAGTTGAGACAAGAGTTCGTAATTATCGACAGTATGGATGATTAAAGCAATGAGCATTTCTCATGTTAACTGTGTAAAACAATTAAACTGCATTAGGCCTGTAGTTTTATGGACGGTGTACGCATTATGTTCCTTTGTTAACAGTTTGAAATAGAGTCCGTACAGCTGTAAAGTCGAGACGCATTTTGCAGATTCATTTGACCGACGCGAAGTGGTAACATTCTTTGAATAACGCGTTCAGATATAAGTTTTACGAGCGCTTAAACCACTATAGGCACGTCCGGTACAGAATACAACACTAACGACTGTCTAGCGGTGCAGAACTGAAAAGTTGTGGTATCATCGTCAATATGTTGTTCTGTCGTGTACTCCCAGACACCTCTGCCGTCCTTACTCCTATCGTACGGCACCCCACATCATTTACGTTCAATTTCTTCTACCTCTCTCCTCCTCTCCTTTCACTGTTCCCTCAGAAACTGTATTAACAGTCCACTTGTTCTCAGGATAGGTTATGTCTTAAGCAGGTTCCCTTTCTCCTTCACAAATATTCTACCATCCTTGATTCTACTGAGTGAACAATACTTACTGTATCCTCTCATTACTTATTTTCTCCACGCATCGTATTCCTTTTATCCTTCTTCAAACGCAAGTATCCAATGGTTCTATCCAACCTCTATCATTTTATCATTCTTCTCCTTAACCGTTCCTTTGACTGACCGATAAAATAAAATGCTTCACATTACCACTTTACCAGTCTCTTCCTCAGGTTAAAGTTTATTTTACTACACAGAATTCTTCATTCCTATTGATCGCTTTATTTGTTATAGTTATTCTACTCCTAACCTTTCGTTTTCTGATCCATTCCTTAGTCAACATACTTCTATTTGCCCTATGTACGTACTTAAAGGTTCTGCTTCATGGCTGACTCACGTTTAACGTTCAGAAACCGTAAACAACATCGTCGTAGATATCTCCTTCTAAAAGTTAAAATGTTATTCTTTGAAACGACGTCTTCACTTCCCTAACAGTCATCTTACTTTGGACATCCACCATCTTTATCTTTTTCTTCTTTTTTCCCCTCTCAACAAGGATCAGGCTATATCAGCTCCTCCGGTCAGCAAAGTCATCCCATCTCTCCCAATCGATTCCAACATTCCTGTGAGCTTTTCAGTCAGTGAGGGAATATTTAGTTACCGGCGTATTCTATCTGCGCGTGCGCGCGCATCCCTTCACACAACGCAGAAATCTCATCTCTCCTGCTCATACATCTTTGTGTCTCAGACCCATATAACACAGTAGGCACTCCCATACATCTGCGAAACCTCAATTGGGTCTCCTTCCTATTACATCACAGGTTGGAGTTTAGTGTCTTGGCAGGTTTAGTGTCTATGCCAGTGCTAAATGTGTAGGTGATGTCACATCCTACGTAGTGGACAGGGATACTTGATCAATTATTGTATCATTTAAAATTATCTTTGACCTGACAGCCTTCTTCCCTCTAAAAACCTTAGTTTAAACTGGAGAAATTTCTATGTTATATTCAGACGCAAGCTTTTCAAAAAGTTAAACCAACCTTTGAAGGTCATCTGAATAATAATCTGATCATGATATCTACGATATTTGCTTTAACTTCACTTGGCGCTTTCTTGCAAAAATTGCAAAGCGTGAAGGTAATGAATCAAAATTTAAGAAAGAAAACAGAGCAGAAAAAAACAGCTAACTTATATGGAATTATGGTCATTTTACCAAGTAATAAGAGAACTTTTTTTTGTTTTTTTGTTGAGCGGTGTCAAAACTGGGCAATAGGGTAGTAGCTGTTTAATCTCAGCAATCGCAAACGAATGAGTGTGTAACACTATCATGACAGAAAAGAGCTTTCACTGAATGTTATCTGTTCGACATGAAATATTTTACTTTTTCTTACCACATCATGGATTTTTCAATAATTTCTGTAGTAGTGATGTCAACAGAGCGACCAAAAGTTTCAGCGTTGTTTGTGCTTGTGGTTGTTCGGCCTCAATGAAAATCAGCAAGCAACCACTTACAAAGCATTCTAAGCGAAGCCGCAGACTCGCCATAAAATAACTACCAAGTCTGGTTTTAGTTTCTGCGGCCGTTTTGTTTCTTAAAAAGTAATTATTTTTAACAACAGGAATTTGTTTTTCTCCATATCTGAGCAACGCCGGTTAAAATGGATGTCAAATTGACGTCCCAACAAATGGCATTTGCCAACGTCAACAAATTGACACTTGAGAATAATTGAGAGCGCCAACAATGTCAGGACATTGGTGCTCTCTTTCCAGTTTTACACGAACTTATCTAACGATCTTCGTTTGTAGAAATACACAAGACACACAGAATACGAAGAAAAGAACTTATAGTACACTTGTAAGACACTTTCTCGTAATATATGCCTTTCACACCGCGTATAACCTACAACACAGGGTACTCGCTTGGTCACGACTGCAAAAAGCGCATACACATACAGCTGTCTCGTTAAAACAGTTAACGTTGGCAATAAGAGCAACTGTTATCAGTCGTAATTGATTTTTTATGCACTTATGTTGTTGACATGTTTCTGCACGCCATAAAACAACAGGTATACCGACAGCAGAATGACGACGACACGACTGGTCGGCTTCATTGAAGGTGATAAGCTGGGACTGAATACTAACGGTGGCATTTCTGAGTCCAGATAACGTCATTTTACTAACGGGACAAGCTGACTTAGTGCATAGAGAATTGTCGGGACAAGGCTACAGTTTTAAGAACACATTATTACACATTCCTACCTTTCAACTGGGGTAGTATATTTGGGTAGCTATAAGTCTCTGCTATTAAAAAATGTAAATGCCTACATAATCTAATTCTTCAACATTTTTGCGCCTAATGTTGTCCTCAATCCGCTCCCACAGCAAAAAATATCTTCAGCTATTGACAAGGTTCTAAAATGTTTTATACTTGTTTACTGCGCCCTTTTTACTTCCATATTCCTTAAGGAATGGAAGTATGGTGATGGCAAAAAAAATCGTGTTCGAGATTATTGCAGATTCTGATTCTACTACACTCAAAACATGAAAAAAAGTCGTTTTCCGAAAAGTGTCTGTGTGTGTGTCTGTCTGTCTGTCTATGTGTCTGTGTGTCTGTCTGTCTGTCTGTCTGTGTGTCTGTGTGTCTATAGATTTTTTTTCTATGGCAAACGATAACTGCCGCAAATTCAAACAGAATCAAATAATTTTTTGCATACAGTCCTGATTTGCAGGGTACTCGCGACCTATTGTTTTTGGTGAAGATCGGTTGAGGGAAAGGGGTAGTTTACCGGCAACGGTTTTTTTTTAGCAAGGGTAATTTTGTTTGTTTGGCAAACGATAACAGCCGCAAATTCAAACAGAATCAAATAATGTTTCGCATACACCCCTGAATTGTAGAGTTCTCAAGATCTGCTGATTTTGGTGAAGATCGGTTAAGGGAAAGGGTAGTTTACCTGTAACGTTTTATGTTTTAACAAGGGTATTTCTTATGGCAAACGATAACAGCCGCAAATTCAAGCAGAATCAAAAGATTATTTGCATACAGCCCTAAATTGTAGAGTTCTCAAGACCTGTTGTTTTTGGTTAAGATCGGTTGAGGGAAAGGGGTAGTTTACCTGCAACGTTTTTTTAACAAGGGTATTTCCTATGGCAAACGATAACAGCCGCAAATTCAAACAGAATCAAATAATGTTTTGCATACAGCCCTGATTTGTAGAGTACTCAAGACCTATTGTTTTTGGTGAAGATCGGTTAAGGGGAAGGGGTAGTTTACCTGCAACGTTTTTTTATCAAGCGTATTTTCTATGGCAAACGATAACAGCCGCAAATTCAAACAGAATCAAATAATGTTTTGCATACGTCCCTGAATTGTAGAGGTCTCAGTGACTTTCGATTTTGGTGAAGATCGGTTAAGGGGAAGGGGTAGTTTACCTGCAACCTTTTACGTTTTAATAAGAGTAAAGTACTTGAAAATTTATTTAAACTTTTTGAAACAATGGTAATTGTTAAAAATAAAATAATTTTGTTGCCAGGCAATAAAATTATAATTTTTTCATTTTAATGTAATATAATATTTTTCATTTAATACAGCAATAAAAAGGCAGGTAAGACACAGCCTGGCTGTTTGGCTGAAAATGATTTTAAATATAAATCTTAGAATATGGAAGTCATGTATGGTTCTCCATACCGATATTTACTGTTAATTGCACTTGCAGCTTGCAGATTATGGCCAGTACAGTGACTAAGGTGGGTATGATGTAACAGTTAACATTTGTTACGTGACTCGGCCTTAACAAGTGTGTGTTATCCTCGTCTCTCAAAAGGAAGTGAACTAATATAGGTAGAACCGTATAAAGTGACGAACCCGCGGCGGACGAACGATCGACGAGAAATGTTACTGGGTCATAAGGGCGTAATGTTACTGGGTCATAAGGGCGTAATGATCTGTAAACAACAATTAAAGTGAAAGCTGATGTCAGGAATGCAAGACGAGCGCTTGTAAACCAAAGTATTTACGGCTTCAAATGTTACATTAAACTTTATTGACTTTTAAACGAAGACCGGAAAAAACGAAAAGTTGGAATCACAATAATGTGCCATTAGCGCAGTGCACTCTAGCTTCTGAAGGAGTTACAGGGTTCAGTTATCACTTATACAGACAAAGAGATGAATCACCGTACCCACTGAGTATTCATACGTACAAAAATTAATCTAACCCAGTTTAGACGACAGTATCTGGGACTTCGTCTGGATCAACGAGTAACCTGGAAATGACACGTCCAACTCAAAGAAAGACAACTAGACCTCAAAAAATAAAAAAACATTATGCAGATGAACAGCGTCATAAGGCTTATAGGGATACTGGAGTATCACCCAATAAATCGCAAGGAAATATGAATTTCTGTAGCTAGAAATGTCCGACGCAAAAACTTTTTTTGTAAGGTTGGTACACCTGCGTGGTAACCATTTTGTATGCACAGTTTATATTTGACAGCTAATAAATTGTGTTTTGGAGTATTAAGCGACTTTTCAAACATTGTACACCACAAAATTTAAAAATTTACATTAAAACGTATCTACAAAATAAGGTAAACTACTGGGAAAATTGTTGCAAAAAGGTTTTTACGAATGGTGCAAGAACTTCAGACTGTTACGAATGGGTCGGTGATCGTGACACTACGGTGGGAATTATCGTATGAATTTTATCAATTGTACGTGTGATCAGCAAAGAGAGCTTTTGGAGCATTCTACTTCACTCGCGTGACGATATTCGTAGAAAACCGTCAGATAGGCAACTAATGGGCAATGTAAATGACCAGACTTATAGAAGGGCAATTTATAAAAATTGTACGACGATAATACACCGGCACACACGCCATTGCTAGTTCTGGAATTTTAGAAAAAAAAAACACGGTAAGGATACGCCATCCACCGTATTCGCTAGATGCGTCCCCATGGATGTGTTTCTCTTCGCGAAACGAAAAAGAAACATGGAAATCAAACGATTCGTGACTGTTAAGGACATAAAACGAAAGTCACTGGCCAAGCTGAAGACTGTTTAAAAAAATGTATTGCAGAGACTGAAAAAAGTCACCATAATCATGTTACGGAAATTTCTTTGAAGAAGGCCATATAAATATATAGGTACGGATGGAGATATATTTCTATATGGAGATATAAATATGTAGTATGGTAATGCAATGAATTTATAGTAACTGCTTCAGACAATAGTGTTGGTAGTTAACTTATTATTCGCCTGTGCCAAGTATGTGGACACACTGAAAGCTATTTCAAATATGCGAGTTTTAGCTGTGGCAGATAACAGTACGTCGAATTTAGAAAACAAATGGAATCAAGTTACAATTGTTGCAACAATGTACGTATAAAGCAAGAGAAATTTCTGTTAGTTTTTTTTGCTATGTTTATTCAACGCGTCACGCTTTTTTATTATTTTTTTTTTAGTCTGTTATATTTTGTATTTTAATAATTGCAATAAAGTTCAAGGACTGTCCGTTTCGTCTCGCGTTTTTAAGTTTTTTTTGTATTCGTCAATTTTAGAATAACATTGACATTCTTTGGTCATATTCTGTGAAACGAATCTGTGAATTAAAAAATAAAAAAGAGAATTACTTTTCTCCGTTCACTGTTGGACGATAGGATAATTGAAGCTTTACACCCACAGCACCACATAAACAGGTATTTTGAAATTTATGCTTTTTTCGGTCTTTTCAAGTTTTGGGGATTATCGTTAAGCTTCTGCGCCCTAGATCGAAAATTTCTGGAGGTGGTCGATGCTCAGCAACGAGTTTTAGCACCGGTGATGATGGTAATGATGATGACGATCATATGATGATGAAAAAATGTAAATCTAGTAGAAGTAGGAGTAGTACGTTTTCATACTTGCCACTGAAACACACATACTATAGGTTTGTTGGACAGGCGGCGGCAGAGCAAACACCAACACAAGTAACATTTAATTACGGTTAGGCAGAGGAACCTGTCCGACGCTGGATGAAAGTGAAACTGCGGCACACACACACACACATCTTCTTCCTTTATAATTTATTTGTATTGGTTTTTTTTTACCTCCGTAATGAGTACTTAATGCTATACCACTGTCACACTGTCCAGTCCGGCAAACGAAACTTTCTAAAACTGGTTATACGTCGTGTGAGAGTGCCTACTGCCGACATATCGAAAACAAAACTTATTGGTCAAGGTTTTAGTAAATTGTTTACTAGCCTTGGAAACTACATGTGTTTCTATTGATAATTTCCCCTATGAAATATGTTTAGTTGTATAGTGTTTCCGGGCGATTTAGTAACAGAATGTTGGAGGCACTGTCAGCAGGACGTAAGTCTTCATTTGAAGAACATTTCTCGAGTTATAACAGACCTTTACGTCCTTCAAACAGGACTATCGATATTTTCACTAGAAAGAGCAAGAAGTGCTGAATTAGCTAGCACATGTAAATTTGTAGTTGGTAAGACTGTCCGTTCAGTAAACTGTAACCATGAAAAGCAACACTGATCGCGGCTTCGTTTTCGCGACATATTTTGACGCTCCTGACACTGACAATGCACCCAGTCGTGTGCATTACGGCAGTGATTGTGACACAAGTAAGTGTTTTATTGTTTTGTGTAACAACATGTTTTAAAATAATTGAAACAAAGACGCCGCCATTTCTAATACTGCAAATATTACGCTACAAGTCTTCATGCACCTCCAGAAAGATAATTCCTGTGCCGGAAGGCCATTTTATAAATTTGTCATAAGCGAGTAACGTCTCTATCTTGAGGCCTGTATCTTGATTATTTCTTGAGCTCTTATCTGCTAAAATTTTTGAATTGTATTAACCGTACGTTATATTTAGATTTTAGTTAAACTATTCTTTAATACCCCATTTGCAATTTTTTAAATTTTTAAAATTTACTTTCTGGCCTTGGCGTCCCATAATTTTTAAATTTTTAAAACTTAACACTCTATTCAGATTTTGGATATAATTTCCTTTAATTTGATACCACAGAGGGATTTTTGCGATTTTTTTCACAATTTTGACCCATCATATTTTTGCCTCCCGCTCCCCTGTTTTGGAGAGAACAATCTCAAAAAACAATAGAGTAAAAATATGGATACGCGTGCCAAGTTTTACGAAAACCGGTTGATGCAGTCAACAGTTATCATAAGAATTATCCCAAATAGATAAACAGACAGACAAGTATCAAACGACCATATAAAACTGAGAACTCGGGTTCGCTCGTTCAATAAGAATAATATCATAGTGTGTACTATTATTATTCTTTATGTGAAACACACACACACACAAAGCACAAAAAGTACTCATTACATACATATATTTATTATATTTCTATATTGCCTGATCAGTGTCTGATGATTATATTAGATTTTCTCGATACGTTGCCAGAAATGTTTTAAATCTGTCTAGTTAGTGAACGAATCTCACAAAACGTTGCATGATTTATGAACTCACTGTCACTAGTAAACCAAGGACGACTTCTACTGGCACGAAATGTATGTGTGTATGTCTGTGTTTTCAAATAGAAATGTGACAGCCTTTCTTGAGTAGTGAAATACGCGGAGCCAACGAAAGAATTACCTCCGCTTAAAAGTGTTGTGCAAGGTGAGTAGGAGGAAAGTAAACGACAACGGTTTGATGACTCCACTCATACACTATCTCTCTCTATCACATACAGACGCTTCACAACGAGACATGGCATTCTTGTCGCCAGCTCTATACACTATGAATCACTGCTCAAGACTGATTTGCGTTTGTGCGAAACGAATGAAAATTTTGTTAGCCTCGGAACGAGTTGTTTGTCCGCCGAGCAACTTGAAGCCACTTTTCTTCTGGAATGTACAAAGACTTGTTCGATCTATCTGTGAACCTGGAACACTTTAATATTGAAATGATGATAAACACAGCTATACCACTCCGAATCTTCTCTCTTTTTGTCACACACACATTGTGAGTCATCTTACGCTGTGTTCGGCGTTTTATTGGTTATTTTACACAAATATTTGTCATCAAAACTGTACATACTACCGTATCATCAAACGTACTTCGCCTCTCTAGGCAGTTGTGTGCCGTGGTTATATCGAAAAGTAAACACCACGGCCACTTAATTTTATTTTCCGTGCGTTCGGCGCGCTATCGCGGCTTGTTCGATGCCCGCGTTGATATCGAGATGCAAGTTGTCCGCTGCTACCGTGAGTGGTGACGTCATTGGGCAGGCAGTGGTTTTCGCTTATTAATGAAATTTAGTCAGCAGCGTCGGTGTTTCTATAAGTTAACGTAGAGCCGTGCGTCGTTCTCTTTTCTCGTTCAACCTCGGGGGCGGCTGGATTGTGGTACATTGATACAATGGAATTCCATGGAGTAAATGACATATTTCGCAAGCCCCGATGTCTCTTTCTCTGATCACTCTTATCATCAAACTTGTATATGCTCGACGAGATTCTTCATCCGGGGCTCTCGATTCAACGATTTCTTGAAACATTTTCGTCAAAATTTTCGAAGCAGGTTCTGACTTTGAAGCATATTTGGATACATATTTAACCACCTGGTATAAGGAGATGATTATACTAAAATCAGTATTTGCTCTCCATGTTTGTGCGATGACAGGATTATACTGCTTCAGGAGTTCATCATTACAACCCAACCCATGAGTTGTGCCAGATCAGGCCACCAAAGATCAGCTGCACTTAAAGTAAAAAAAAACCCGGAGGAAGATTATCACACTGCTCAATCATTGATTCAAGTTCACCCCTTCGTTGAAACCAGTAAGATTTTGATCCTTTTATTTTTCCACACCAATAATATAAAATTCTTATTATTTGAGGATTACTCGATAGCGTGTTTCTCAGTTGCTGTATTGTTCCATTGAAATGAGATTTTCTAGGAAATATTGTCCCTCGTTGAATAGCTTGATGACGCTGAACAGTGTTCATTGCAAAAAATCCTAGGATCTTGTGCAAAAGTCGGTCTTTATATTTCATCAAAAATTGAAAATATACAAGTGCTGTAAGTTTCATACTACTTGCTCGAGTATTATCGTTTAATTCAGCAGATCCGTAAGGTAGTAAAACGGGAAATGCCATGCTTACATAGCCTTCGCACGAGAATTCATTTATGATATCAGTACCTTGTGGCCATGGAATTACATTATTCACTGCAGATTGGAGTCGATCAACTTCTGTGATTCTAATATTCTCCAAGATCATACTTTCATAAATTTCTTCAGAAAAGTTCTCTTCACCTATATTCACCTCAGGTAAATCAATAGTGGGTATCATCCATAAATACTATCATTTAATGGAAGTTGAGATATTTTTTCCATATCAATGATGATATCACTATAGAATGGATTATTCATTTGCAAAAAATTGAGTGCTTCTAAAATTTTGTCACGTCTCACATGAAAATCACGATGTCCATTAACACTTTCCTTTCTTACAACTATTGTGCTCAGTGAAGCGGGTGTAGGGGGCAAGGAACTAAGAGTCTCCGTTATATTTTGACCAATATTTATAATATTTCCCTTATAAGCATATTTACCGGGAAAGCCTCTCGATTTCACCCTATACACACGCATCACTGGTTGTACTCTTGCTATCAAGAGTTGTTCTACATACGTGAGATCCATCAGTTCTATAGGTACATCTTTAGGATGTATTGCAGGTTTAACTGCAGTAAACGTATTTGGGTTCGCTTACACTGCGGACACATACCAAAAAATGTTTGCTGCATCAACACTCGAGAACAATTTACATTTTTCATAGAATTCTAGAGATCGTAAATTGTCTTCAAATTCATTCTGAAGATTCCTATACCCTGTGTTGTTTTGATCATACGAGGAAGTATGAAGTAACTCGTATAACACATGATTCATGTTATGTTCTGCAGGGCCTTCAACAGTTGCTGCAGCAACATTTTGTCGCTGTCTCATCCGTCTTTGATTTGTAGTTAAAAGACCAATATTTGGACCTCTTCTCCGTCGAGGCATACTTTAAATAATACGTATATATAAATTGATGAACAAGAATGTATAGAATATTCGTTGCAATATGTAATGGAATGTTGCAGTTGCATCAGCGACTACATAGATTCTCATCTAAAAATTTACACTTGTTCGACACTTAAGTCCAATCCGTACATCTGGCTACACCATAGAACAATGCTCTACTACTGTTTGAATTAAACACATGTGAGACATGAATACAAAGTGAGAAAGTGTATACAGCAAAATCTTATCTTATCGTGCGACAGCCAGCGCGGGCGGCGGGAGCCGCACATGTACACTCACCGGCATTTGTGTACAGCAAAATCTTATCTTATCGGGCGACAGCCAGCTGGGCCACTATATCTCTATCTTTCTTCCTCTCACACTTTTAAGCTAAGAATTTTAAAAAATCGTAATATCTTTTGAACCAAATAATTTAGAGAAATAATATTTACATGTGTGCACTCTACAATACAGTCCGGATACGTATGCAAAATTTTGTAACATTCGGTTGAGTAGTTTCGGAGGAGTTCGCGGCCGAAGTTGTGCACCGAGTCGTGGATAGAGGGCTGTGCCTGATTTCGCTACGCTCATCAGGCTCCGCCCAATAAAACCATGGTTGAGGAAAACATAACGTTTAATGTGTATACACATTGCTTATAATACAGTAACACTTAAAGAACCTAACGTTTTTAAGTTAACAGGTACTTGTTTCAATACTAAAGTGTTGCAGGTTTATAAATCAAACAAGTCTTTGTACATTCCAGTTGTGAACTTCAAAGTTAAGTAACTGAATTCTTAGGCTATCACGGCCGGAATCAATATTATTGAAACTGTTGAATGCCAGGCTATTAGGCCGTTGTCTCATGTTTGAAGAACCAAACGTTTGAGCTTCATCATCGGAGGCCATCCTCAGTGGTAAAGAGTACCAGATGTTCGCCGTAAACACCTCAGTACAGAGACAAAACCATGTTTTCGCTCATAGAAGGTTCCCTTGTATAAATTCTCATTTCAACACGATGTAAGCTGGAAAACAGCATGGAATCATAATCATCTGTCAGCACGGGCTAATAGCCCGGCATTCAACCGTTTCAAAGTTAAGGTTTCATTTTTTTAATAGAACGATTACGATTACTTCAAATTATTTCCTTCAAACCTGTCAAAGGTTGCCTTTGAAAATTTCTTTGACAGGAATAATAATAATAATAAATTACTTTTGACATGAACTAGTCAGATAATGGTAAATAGCCCGTATTACACTTGCAAGCTCGGAAACGGACACTTATTTTGGCTATTGTTACTGTTTGTTGGACGGGGGAAGCAAGTCTCAGTTTTTACTCGACCGTTTGGCATTTGTCTGACTGTCTATTTAGGGTATGCCTCACGATAATCTTTGAACGCATCAATCGATTTTTCTAAAACTTTGAATGCGTATCCGTACTTTTGCCGTAGGGAACCCTATTGTTTTTTTTAGATTGATCGCCCCAAACGTACAGGATGGGAAGCAAAAATGTGGGGGGTAAAAATTGTGAAAAAGTCGCAAAAGTTCTTGTGTCTATAAAAGTAAAGGGAATTTAAACTACAATGAGAACATAATGTTCATTTTCGAAAATCTAAAAACTCTTGGACGTCAGAGGTCAAACGTTGGAGACAATTTTGATAAAATTTCAAAATTCGTGTGGAGAATTTGCAAACTAAAGAAAATTCATGTGGTTTCTTTTAAACTAAATACAATTTTAACTGACATCTGAATGTATAGTTAAATTTAGTAAATTTTAAAATTTGGATACAAACCCAAAAAAGTGATCAAATTTTATAAAAATGTGAAAATCCAGAAGGTGTCAGAAAAGGAACTCTAACCCAAATCAGAATGTTTCCAATTTTTGGTGTTCACTGTATGACTATGTGCTTTAAAATTCATATACTAACGAAATGATAGTGTAATCAAGATTTTCGTAAATTTTTCAAAATAACTGAAAAATTATTTAATATCAAAATTTATGTAATAATAAATTTAATTTGTTGAAAATAGAGAGCAAGTTATGCAGCTCAGGGAGCGTACTTGTTAGTTTTTATTTATAACAACTTGAACTAGAAATTGGAAGCCGATTTCTCACTAGCCACTAAGTTACGCCAATGCGTACTTCCGTGCGAAGAACTTTATTTCTCCCATCAGGTTTCAAATGTACGTTTCCAGCGGTTCCCTTTTCCTGTAGTCCGCTTTTTTCTGACCCGTAAACTAAAAGAACACATCACCAGTCTCTTACTCAGGTCCAAGTTCATTTTGCAATACAAAATTTCTTTTTTCCTACTGACCGCTTTCTTCGTAGATTAGAGTTCAAAAGACTCCGTTCCAGTCTTTCCAAAGCGTATTACTGCAGAATATGGTAGGCATAAATGCTGTCGACAACCAAATCGATCCGACAACTCGACAGATGTCGATCCGCAGGTATGTCTACGTAGTACACGTTTGATAGTGTATGTGGAAAGTGTGTAGAACACTGTAACTGACTAAAGTAAAATAATGTATTGTGAGAAAGAGCTGAATCACGAGAGAGAGAACCACCGATGATTGCTTTATAAGGGCGACGTTGATTTGTTTTGTAGCCGCAGGGAGACACCGGTAACGAATCATCGCGTGAGAATGTAATTTAGTCATATACGTATACTCTGTCGGATGTATTTGCATGGACAACTGCGTACTCTATGAGTTTGATTGTTTGTAGGCTACAACCATACTCGTTTTGTTCTTCACCGTTTAACCCCTTTTTACCGCTTCATCAACCCGAAAGGAAAGGATTTTCACGTATAAGCATCTTCTGCTTCGTTAAAATAGTTATGTGTGCCAGCATTATACCAGCTTTTTGTTGGTTTTATGAGTACTGGACAGATAAACATGTGTTCGCTTAAAATTTAAAAAATACACGCGTACATCAGTTTTTACTGCCTTGTAAATAGGCCTATTTGTACATGTTTAATACGAATGTCATGTTTTTTCCTGATTGACCTGCCTGTATAGCAGCTCTCATATTTTATGACTTGTATAGGCAAGATAGATTTTACATTTTATTTGTGGTAGAATGTTTTTTCCGAAATAAAATTAAATTCTTATAATTTCCACAACTTATTTTAGTTAATCTTCCTCTTTCCCTTTATCCTTTTCGTGATTTATAAACCTAGTGACCATAGATCTATAGACACATCATCTCCCCGTTGCTTTACAGTGGTCGACCATTTTGAGTATTAGGTAGTTCCCCATTCTGTCAAAATATCGTTTCTACTTTTCTCTGTAATCGTTGACTTTTTTCTGTTGAGTTAAAAATTTTTATATCATTCCTGACGTGTTCGTTCCCCATCCTGTACCTTCTCGTACACCCTAAGGAATATCATTTCCATAGCTTGTATGCGACTGACATCTTTCTTAGTCACTAACCAGGATTAGCTCACAAACATTAACACTGGCACAGCCATGACTTTTTCCTAAACCTTGTAACAAAGAAGAAGAAGAAGAAGAAGAAGAAGAAGAAGAAGAAGAAGAAGAAGAAGAAGAAGAAGGAGGAGAAGAAGAAGAAGAAGAAGGAGGAGGAGGAGGAGGAGGAGGAGGAGGAGGAGAGGAGGAGGAGGAGGAGGAGGAGGAAGAGGAGGAGGAGGAGGAAGAAGAGGAAGAGGAAGAAGAAGAGGAAGAAGAAGAGGGAGAGGGAGAGGGAGAGGGAGATGGAGAGGGAGAGGGAGAGGGAGAGGGAGAGGGAGAGGAAGAGGAAGAGGAAGAGGAAGAGGAAGAGGAAGAGGAAGAGGAAGAGGAAGAGGAAGAGGAGGAAGAAGAAGAAGAAGAAGAAGAAGAAGAAGAAGAAGAAGAAGAAGAAGAAGAAGAAGAAGAAGAAGAAGAAGAAGGCTGTGATGATGATGATGATGATGATGATGATGATGATGATGATGATGATGATGATGATGATGATGATGATGATGATGATGATGATGATAGTGTCGATGTCTGGAGCAAACGAAAAACAAAATATAGGTCCAGATATAAACAAAAGAATCAGTAATGGTTGTGGCAACCCCGTCTGTACCGCTGCAATCAGAGCTCTACCTTGTCTTCTTTATGTCTGTGATCTGTGAGGTCTGTCATTCTAGACTGGCATTGCTTCCACTTACTTATGTCAGTCTCTTGGATCTATCCTGTCAAGCCTTTTTTTTTGGGATGGTTGTTTCAAGCTCTGACGCTGATAGAGTTCGAAACACATTACGCGGGCCGTTCCATTCGTGGACCGTTGGAGGAAGTACTTAACGGTTCAATAATATTGAAGCCGGAGAGTCATATTTTCTGTGGAGATAGCAGACACGAAGTTTATGACAGATATCTTAGGCCTACTTTACGATGTGACGAAACGCTTCTGAGGGTATCGAAAGTCTAAAAAATGTAGAAGGACAAGAAAAGGTTGGGGGACCAACTTTGTAGGCCGAAATAATTGGAAGGCGTAATCCGTGTACTAAAGAAAAAGATAATCATATTATGTAGAGTTGAACGGCTTGTATCATTATAGTCGTTAAAGGAAACCTCCAGGCTTATTTCTAATCGAACCTTGTTTCAAGTGTTGGGACTATCTCAGTGGTTCCCAACCTTTTTGGACCTTTCCACTTTGGTCTTCCGCGTTCATTTCGAGTACCACCGGAGTTTAAAAAAAGGTTATTGGGATTTTCTCAATAAAAAACGTGATACAACATGAATAGTGTATCTTATTATTCCTAGTTACGTATAATTATTTAAATCTAATTATTAATCATTATAAATCCAAGAATGAGATAAGGCGGTACGTAAACTGCGTAAACAAACGCGAATAAGTAAAACAAATAAGATAAGCAGAGCAGACATCTAATAAAATATTACCGTAAAGTGTTTTGGTTGTGTTTTTATAAGGGTAATCGTTTTAAATCATGTCCTCTGAAAATTTATTGCTGTTTTGAACATAAATGTTTATTTATTTATTCATTTGTTTTAAGTAAATACTTTTTCCTAGCTATGTCTTCTATCGTACCACCTTGGATCCCTCCGCGTACCACTAGTGGTACGCATACCACCGATTGGGAACCACTGCTTTATCTAGTCCCCGATTTGAAGATTGCTGCCTCGCCTCCTGCCGAAACGTTAGGAATGAGACGTTTGAACGACATACTACGGCCTCAGTTTTATTTTGTGACCATAAGATCAATAATGTATAAAAATATAATCCATCTATCAAAATAGATGTATCGGTAAAAAATAAATACTGTGGGAAAATAAAGAAATTGTGTGTGTGCGGGGGGGGAGAGTGAGAGAGAGAGAGAGAGAGAGAGAGAGAGAGAGAGAGCGGTAATTACATATGGATAAAGGTTTTGGAGATCATAACCCAAGCGTTGTTTCAGGCACAATATTTATTCAGAGAGAAATGGATGACCACGTGGAACAAAATGACGACACAGCAAGAGGAAAGAGTTCAACACTGAAGCCCTGTACAAGAATAGGTAGAGGAGGATCATCCGAGTTTGAAGGAGAATATGAAAAGTGTGAATGACAAGACACCAGTGGAAAATACTACCAGTTAGAGGACAAAAAAGAAAGGTAGAGGGAGACCCAAATAAGATAGGAATAATATTGTAACGTCGGCACTGCGTAATGAAAACGATGTAGTATTGTACGTGACACGCCAATCTCGGCGTTGCTTGATTCATCTGAGATGTTATTATGAATTTCATTCAAAATATGGGCTTGCCTGATATTCTAGTTCATTAACGTGGTCACCTTCATTATTGTTCTTGTGTAGTGCGATTTGGATAAGTGTATAACTAAGAGAACCAACCGATCATTGTAACAATATTAAAAATGAAACAATAGCAGTACAAACAAGAGTACTAGATGAGGATACAGAAAATGGCCACATTAAGGAACGCTGCCCGATACAAAAATGTATTAGGCTTTTGGTGTGTACGTGTGCATTGTGTTTGTAACCCAAGAAGAACTAAGTTCAGTAATTAGGTTAATAAACAGACAGTAGGCACGTGAAGGGTTCTCATTAGTGAGGTGACACAGAAGACGTTTTGTGAGAGCTGTTACACAACTGAATGTGGACACTCTCATGTAACTTACTTGACGCTACACTGTACGATGACGGTTCTATTGATATTTAAATGGCGAACGTTTTGTGTGAACAGAACGTTGAACCCATGTTTCGGTAACAGACGACCCGTATCGAATAGCTAAATTCGTCGTCTGAGTGACAAGTGCATGGGCGTAACTTGGGGCCTAACTTTGGGGGGCAGGGTAAAGTATAAATTCAAGTGTGTAGTGAGACCATCTATATAAGAAAATTAATAAAATGTATACAAAATTAGAAAGTTTAATAATAATTCTTAGTTAGTAAACGAGGGACAATTTCATTTGATAATGCTCATCAAACCTTTCTTCAAAAGTTGTACTTCCACTTGTGTTTACCTAGAGCAAATTTAATATACTGTAGGCCTATATAAACAATTTCAGTTTCTGTTCAACTGAGGTAAGTTATTTACCACATTATGTAGCATGATGGTTGATTGGCTGGTTTTGTTGCCAATGAAGTAGGAGTCTCCTTCCTCTAAGAGTTGCTTCGGAGTCAAAGTCATCTACTATTTTTGAAATGTCACTTTGATGTGTTCTTTCAATGCAGAGATCAGAAAGGTGATGAAGCCTTTCTTGTCCAGTAGTGTTGCGTATGTAAGTCTTCAGCCTCCGAAGACAAGAAAAAGAGCGCTCACTGCTTACTGAACTTACAGGCACTGTCAAAAACATGTTTTAAACATGTTGTTCACGTTGGGAAAACATTCACTCAAATTTTGTTCAACAAAACTCTTTAGTCATTGATCAAATTCATCACCAGTTTTTATTTGCACATAGACGTGAAAACACATTCAATTCTGAATATAGTTCCCTTCTATTGCACTTTATAAGTAGCATACACTAATTTCACATCCTCTTCCTCAACCTCATTTTTACTCAGAACTGAGCAAAGTGCATGAAATACTTTAAGTCATTTTCTTGAAATCTCTATGTAATTTCATTTATAAGTGTATCTAAAACGGGAAAATATACATTCTGCCTATAGAAGTTACAGGCTGTTTGATAATTTCCAGTTCTGTCACCACCAAGCTTTTCAGGCATTTTCTTTTTCTTAGAACCACTGTCATATCACATCCTTCTTTTTCAGCCATTTTTCTGTTTCTTACCATTTTGACGTATATCATTCAAATCTGTCAAACATTCCCCTTATATGTTTCTTCGAAAGAAATAAGAATGATAAATTTATGGCAACTAGTCGTCTGATAACAGTACAGACGTTGATAAATAGCGCGTACTGTGCTCGCAAGCATAGAAACTGTCTCCTGTTTGACTCTTTGTTAGTTTTCATTTATAACTACTGGAAGCAAAATGTTATAATTCTCGGAACATTGGGGGGGGCGAGTGCCCCCCTTGCCCCTCCCAAGTTACGCCTATGGAAAAGTGTGCTTCCGAATACGTTTGAGGTGAATCTGTCTCCGGTTACACACACACACATATGTCGGTCTCCAATCTGCAATCTCCAACAACGTCGGTCTGATGAGCTCAGTTTTTTGAGCTCGTTGCCTTTTTTACACTTCCTTTCCACGTGTTTTTTGGTTTCGAAATACCGACTGCATGTTTTTCTTCGGCCGTCATGTGCCCTCTATCCTTCTGACATGGCCATACGATAGCATCTGTTTTCCCGGTCGTTAGGGGACTGTCCACTTCTATGTGTTGTCTTGCACCTTAATAATAATCATTAGAAATACATCTCCTATATTAGATCTTCCGTTTTTGTTAATTATAAAACACGCTTATGGTCTGCAGTTTATGTAACAGTTCAGCTAATTGGTTACCAGCCTAGTACTGTAAGACAATACAAATCATAATTTGATTCCTATGATTTCGTGGATTTCTTTATTTTTAGAACAACACTTTTCAACTTGAGTTTTAGTTTTAGTAACACTTACCTTTTTCTTATGAAAGAGAACTACAAGAAATGCTATAAAATAACTGTAATTCTTAGAGATAAATTTGGTATTAAAATATATGGAAAGAAATAAAATTCATGAAGCGTACAAAATATGGGGAACAGAAGCCGATGTATGGTTTACAGGGAATAAACTAACGCATAGGCCTACTACTACTTGGAGAGTTGAATAGATCGGATAGCAGGTGTAGAGCAGATCTAAAAAGTAGAACAGCACAAGCTAAGGAAACATTTTTCATGAAGAGAAGTATGTCGATCTAGAAGTGTTTTCTATAAAATCAATTTATATTAAATTTCATTTGGAACATTTGTACTTAACCTGAGAATTTGAGAATATATCTTGTACTTTAAGGAAAGCGGAAAAGAGGAAGACTGAAGCCTTCAAAATCAAGTATTGGAAAGATTACGTCTATGGGTAATACGTCGAATAAGGATAACATTCGATGAGGGAGGGCACTGTAGAAAGGAGAAGCAAAACCGTTGGTTTATTTGACATCCTGTCTGCTTCACTACCTTACTTATTGGAATGGTGAAGGTATGTAGCACCAGGGGAAGATCAAGACTAGAGTGCTTGTATGGACGAGATAAAAAGGGGAACGAAATGTAAGGAAGTAAAGAGATAGACAATGAAAATTATAGAGGTTAGTCAAGCTAAAAGAGAAAAAGTAGGCCAGTCTTCTCTGTACATGTTACTTTCGCAGCCGACCAATTAATCATAGCCAACGACAAGGAAGATGCAATATTGTCTGGTGGCTAGCAAGCCAGACACGATTTTACGAGAATACTTGACAGATATTTGACACGTATGTGCAAAAAATTTCGACAATAATATGAAGATTAGAGTTTGGAGATGAGTTTGGGGAGAATGGAAGCTGGAGGAAAAAGAAAATATTTGGATATAGAAAAAAAATACGAAGAGCAGTCAAAACGTTGGTTGCACTTGCCCATATTCTTTTTGTTAAACGAGATATTTTGATGAAGTTGTTGCCAACACTGGTAAACTTCCGTTTCCGTCAGCTGTGGTAACCTTTCACACTTGAGATTAACGGTTAGTCCGTTGTCAGCCGTGAAACGAGTCACATTATTTGGAAGCAGCGTCCAAATTAGAAATGCGCTCAACGAGAGTAGTTTTCTGTGGACAAAGAGGTGTAACCCTACTGAAATTCACTGGCAATTGAGGATAGTATATGTTGACATGGTGTTTCCAGGACATACCATTACAAAATGGCGCGAGTTTGTTGAAAATGGCGCTACGTATATCGAGGACGATTATCGGTATGGAAGGCCATCAGCTTCGTCAACGGATGACAACGTTGCTTGCAAATAGGCTAATCGCAGTGGACGAAACTGGGGCTGAATTTGCACTTCAGTGAACACTTCGTATGGAAGTGTACACTCTACACTATATCTGAGCGTCTGAAATATCGAAAAATCTGCGCGCATCATTTGGCATGCTTTAGGATGCTTGAAAAAATTTTAGTGGGTAGAGTGGGAACCCGTTCTGACAATCCTGACCTCGCCTCTGTTATTTCCACACGTGTTCGGTCTTATGAAAGAGAGGGCCTTGCGAAGCGGCGACATCACACTGATCAATGGTGTGGTTATCGAATGTTGGACGGGAATTTTTCAGCAATGACCATCAAAACCCTCGTGTCGTGCTACGATAAACTTTGCGTTTTTATAGAAAAATATACATTTAATTGCATTTTCAGGTAAATAAAAGAAGGTTCATAAATATTTCACTTATTTTTTTTATGGTAGTGGAACTAACTTTTTGACTGCCCCTCGCACATCGAAAACTGCAGTGAATTTAAGTATTTAGATTCCATCTTTAGTAAAACGACAACATGTGGAAGAAATGCAGAAAATCATGCAAGTCAAGGACAAAGAGCTGTAGAGCAATCAAATGGAGTTTGACGGGAACAGAAGAATGAGAAAAGACACCGAAAGAAGATTTTGCCTTATACGATTATATAAGGTACAAACTGTGAAATATGGGAAATAAAAAAGTCACATGAAAAGATTACAATTATTATAATAGAAATGAATGTAATAAAAATATTCGAGAATATAAAAACTCAAGACATCTGTAATGCTGACGTAAAGAAAGCAGTGAAGGTGGATACGATACGCTGATATAATAAACAATATATACAAGAGCCGTTGATATGGTACGGGCACGATACAAGAATGGGCTATCGAAATTTTAGAATGGATTCCCTAAAAAGGAAAAATGACGACCAAGGAGATCGTGGGACACAGGGTTTAAAAGGGAGACAGTTGACAGAGGTAGATATCCGGAACAGAGCGAAATGGCTCTTGGACTGCAGAACATTGAGTAATTCACTAAGGAAAAGGAGCTTAGCTTTGAAACGAGAGTTGTGAAGAGGAAGATAGAGACGCTTTTCATCGTTTCGACAATCGGGTACCCTCACTGTCCAGACCGAGTCTTGTTTAGGCAGTGAGGTAGCTTCATCGTAAGATGGGCCAGACGTGTAATGTTAACAAAAAATAAAACTTGTGTTAAACAGTGTCGCTGCTAAAGACGAATCACCGAGTCTAAGCAATTTTCAGTGAGGATCACGAAGAAGCAACTTCGACTGTGGCGCAACCAAACCGTGTATCAAGACAAGTATTGTTCACGTAGGTGAGGAAAGCCGCGACAGCATACAACAATGGCAGTGACAATGAAATGCGTCTCGCTATGTTGCACACGCATCTGGACACTATAATGCACATCTTGTCATATCTTACTATCACAGTGACTCTGTGGGGCTAATACTGCCCAAGACGTTTTTATCCAAGTGCCAATATGTAACCTTGAATGTATACAGTACTTCTCTGATCACCTAGTAATAACAATAATAGTAATAGTAACCTGCTGGAGGTGCAGAACTCGCTCACTATTTTGACCGAAATACGTTTATTATTACATACATTTCAATATTAAATAATATTTAAATTACCAGAAAAATTATGAAACCCCCCATTGTTCTACTATTTTTTGTAAAATAACAATATTTCATAACAGACAATCATACAAAACACAACAAATTCAAACTACTAAATCTTTCTTCTTTTTTGTTAACTTTATAACCAATATGCCTAAAATACATAACAAATGCCTAAAATACCTAAAAACGATATAATGCTTGAAATGAATATCCCTAGCTTGAACAAAATCCATGTTTGTTTCCGTAGATACATATAGGCTTAAAACTAACATATTGTTACGACGGTCTACTCGATCGTCGTAGGTACAGTGGACACAAAATAAGTACAAGACAACAATTAAGTCACTAATCACACCTTTAATTTTTACAGTTAAACAGTTCGTAATTAACAACACAGTGTCTACAACAAATCAAATGAAAATTGTTCACACACAATAAAATGTCCACTAATATTAAAACTCAATTGTATTACAATTATACCGTCCGAATATAAAACGCAACACTTCACTAATAACTACTTGAACGTACACAGTAATAACTCGAACCGCTCTGTAAATATATCGCACTAATACTCTCGAATCGCACAGTCAAAAATTCGCCTAATACTAAACTGAACGTCGTTTGAGTACCGGTATTTATAGCTAGTCGAATATCTAGACGATTCCTAATTGCGTCGTAGCGTGCGTATGAACTACGTAATTAACTGCGGCCTTGACACAGGACGAGCGCCCGAGCGAAGCTCGGCACAGTCGAGAAGATTCTCGCAAAATGCGTCTAGTAGGACGCTTATATTCTGGATCTCTTTGGAACGTTCGATAAACGCGTAGATTGCTCGTGATGCCGTAACAATATTTAAAAAATTGACGCTACTGATAACTGAAAGGTAAAGTCTTTTTTGCAACGTATAGCTTAATAAGACATATTAACTTTGTAAAATTATTAAATATGCCGAGTTTTTATTTTGAATAAAATTCCTTACAACTTGATGTCCCACATAGGCTTTTACAATTTCCTTAAACTTTTGACTTCTATTTTTGGCCCGTTGTGTCACAAAAAGTTAAAAAAAATTCGTATTAAACACTACAGTTGGATATGGGTTAAAATTACCTTTAGTCTGATAACCCCACATGGATTTTTATAATTTTTTCAAATTTTTTATCTCTTTTTTGGGGTATGTTGTCCTTAAATTTGGACACTGGTGAGCATTCCCCTATCCGCCACCTGGGGAGGCGCCCGATGGGAGACTAGAAACTCCACACGGGGGTAATGTATTTTCCATATATTATTGTGTAAAATTAAATATAACCTCATATTGTTTTTTTTTTAAATACAACCCCATCTGTATAAAATAAAGAAGATGTCATGCGTTATAAGATTATTATTTTGCCAAAAGCAAATCATCAATATCTTTTGGGTTAAAAAACATTTTTGTCCTTTTTAAAATGTTTTTTAAGCATGTTTAGGAGGTAGAGGAATCCTCCACCCCAATAAGAGTCTCTCCTTATCAAGCCTCCTCTTTAAAACCTGTACTGTAGACCCATTCAGGTTTCTTATCCCTGCTCAAATTTGTTTTAATCCGTGCAAGAGTCTAACATTTTACACAATCCAAGTACATTCTTCTATATTTTTCCCTTAAAGTCTCATATTCCCCATATCTCATTCGACACAATTAAGCCATTCATGACTGTCTAAATTCACTAAATGTATTTATCAAATCTGACAGGAATGTCATTTCTGCCATAGTTTATTTCTTCAAACTGTCATTTGGTTATAAATGGTTTTGATTCCTGACGTTTTGTAATTTTGCGCCGTTTTTTGTCATTTATTGCTCTCTTTTCTATTATCGAGTCGAACACCAAGAATAATTTAAAGCACTTAAATTAACGTATTTCAAAAATTACCCCATCACCTTATTTCGCGTGTCGATAAAAAGCCATGCAGAATAACAAAGAAACGACAAAACTGTTTTGATGGCCTGCTCCTCCTACTTCTTCTTCTTCATCTACATTACGAATGCTCAATCATTTTTGTGATTGAAGTTGCTTTCATTGTAACGCGCCTTAAGATCTTACTGCTGACACCCATCTTTACATTAAACTGATAGACATATTTCTGTAACACTATCAACAAAACTGAACCTTTTTTTATTACATAATATATTTATATTTACCGCACAATGTATTTACACACTTGGAGTAAAATATAAACGCTTATACATTTCTTAAATCACCACCTTTATGGTACATCTACATTCTACGTGTTTACGTGTAGGTGTTACGTTGTCACTGATTAAGGCTCCGTTTACCTTAGCTGTACTACAGTATTGTCTCGTCAGTAGCTAGATGGGATTGACTAGAACCCACAACACACCGTGACGAATGGACGCCACCAGAAGTAAGCGGCATAATGAATTACCTATCCATTTCTTAAGTATTTTCGTTATGTAATAACTAAATAAAAACTTTGCCATACTTAAAATTATATACATTTTTTCGAATATGATATATGATGTTAAATCCACGGAAATAAAAAAATATGTATAACAATATTAAACTTTATCTCTAAAGATATATTTCAATAAAATATATTCTTTTGAAAAAGTTTTTATTTTTTTATTAAGTAATAAAAATATAAAGATAATAAGAATAGAATAAGTATTTTTGATAATTTATTAAATACAATAAAAAATAAAAGTTGCGGAAAATCGAAAAATTTCAAAAACAAATGAACATCTACTTGAGATATAACGGAGATCGATCAGTCAATTATGATCTGCAGGTTCAGCACCCTTGAACTAAGTAATAGGCCTTGTCCACGGACGCAATAAATTATTGCTCGTTTTCATGATTTTTATTTATCAAACTTTGTACACTACTTTTTCGTCTCCAAGTATATAATTTTTAGCCTCAGTCAAAGTTGTTTACAGTAATATAAAATTTTTCTCATCCTCTTTTATTACTTTTACAAGTTTCATTCTCCTTTAATTTGCTATAAAACGCGGAAGCTTTTTATTTCTGTTAAACGTGTCTTTATGTCCTCTTTTCCAATCCACATTTTTGCTGTTTCCTGACAGAATTTTCTATCTTCTCAAAATCCCAGCTCTCAATTTAATCCAGCAGGTATTCGAAATTTGTTTTTAAAGCCATCCGTACTTCTACAAGTACGGTGTGTCATTCTGGCTCTTTATTGTCCTTAGCGATGGGTATAATTAAAATATCCGCACAACGAAGACAAAGATAAAAGTGGACAAACGTATGTGAAGAGTTATAATAACTTTATATAACACCATAAATAAGTAAACAGATTTTACAAAACCAAAACGCACAAATTTCAGAATACGTCGTCGATAAATAGAAATTAAAGCATCCTGATTAACACTTTTAATAACACACTTTCACGAGTAATGATATAGGGCCAAAGTAACGTCCTCTTTCATGTAAGCGAAGTGTATGACGTAATTAATTAAAAGGTAGACCGATTACTGACTTTTTTTAATAACACGCTATAAAACACTAGGAGGATAATTTTGTAACACCAGACTGAAGAAGAAGAAGAAAAAGAGGAGAGCATGTTTGTAATTTAAAAATTCTTCTCACGACGAGCGACGAGTAAAATCCGAAGTAGTAATAAAAATCACGGCCAGCTGGATCTAGTTGCTTTCACTGGCTCTCGCCGCGGGACTGATACCCCCGTCTAACACTTCACCTTTAATTATATTACACACATTTTGTTCGATTATAGTATCGGTGGTATGGAACAATGTGATTAATGATACAATTATTATTATATTGTTTAAATGTAAGATTATAACTTATCGGTGTCATTAGATAGCATAGGTATAGCGTATCATTTTCTCATCGGTAATAACAGCAATTAATCATCTCACATCTGTTACAAAGGTAGGCGTTTTGTTCTCATTAATAATCTAGAGGCGTATATGAATTTCTATCCGTATAATATTGATAGAAATAGATTTGTTTTTCTAATGTGAAATAAACGTCTTGTGAAGTATTATTCGTTCTGCTTAGGAAACATCCTATAAAAAAAAATAATAGCACGTATATAACAGAAAATAAATACAAGTGTCATAATGAATTTACTTATTTACATTACCTTGAAACAGAGCGGAGGTCGGTGGGGTTTATTCGAGAATGATGCGCTACTATTAGTTTAGTGTAAGTTTTGTTAGACATACCGCAAAAGAGTAAAATATTCCATATTACCATAGGGAGAAATTCCTGGTACAAAATTGTTGCTCCCTACAAATGCAGGTAAGTTTTAGTTATTGCAATTCATATTATATTCATATTGACCCCTTCAAAGTATCCCCCAATGAATATAACATAATATTAATATTTTTGTTCAGTATTTGAAATGTTTCTGGACTGCACCTTTTGTAGTAGCCATTAGCTCGTTCAGGGATTTTTATTGTATCCCTTGAAACAGTCGCTAAATCTTGTCTTTCCATGTTTTTTTTTCATATTTGGGGATATTTCTGTCAAGATAGCATGGGTACATATCTGTTTACCAATGGACGGCGGTCGCATAATCATTTAGATATACTTTTTCTGTTGAACAGACAATGACACGTATTCTGGTGCGTTATGGGGCGTGATTTTTATAAATTTGCTGTTGTCTGCGAACACCAAATTTCATGCAAATGACATGAAATGTCAGAATAGTACTGTTTATTCGCCGTGGCATCATGAAACACAATACCACAATCTTCATGCTATTATCAGGATCTTCACTCACGATTGTCTTTTAAACTTTTCTACGATTTGTAACCCCTCCCATCCGGACTCGCCAAAAAACCTTATGCAACGTTTTATTTTGCTTTGTATAGTATCCAAGTCACTAATTTCAAAATAATTTAATTACCTTGTATCCGTCAGTGACTTCGTTTTTGCGTTATTCATATAGACGTGTTTCGTGACATGTGTCACATCATCAGTATCCTTCGTCAAGCGTTAAAATTCACATAAAAACATTTACACATATTTACTATATTAAGTCACAATAACAGCACACACATAATACGATATAACTTCGGCTCCGTTGGACCGGTCCGACCGCGCGTGTAGTTGACGAGGCACTAATTTAACTAAGTCAGTCCTTATCACCAGTCATCGCCGTCATGCGCGATTATATTTAGGGCTATATCATATACTGAGTTAGATTGAAACTTTAATTGTTCATTTAGTATACTGTCATTGTTGATATTCTTATCTTTAAATGCTTTATAAATCTCAAATTCCTCGAGAGCGTCCATTAACCTACCCTTACCGCATACATGGATTGCTTTGTAATTAGTACTGAAATCTGTGTAATTATGGTTATGCATCATTAGATGGCGCACATAATTAGATTTGGTCTTGTCTAAATCATTCCTTGGTAGATGTTCTTTGTATCTTTTCAAGAAAGACCTGCCAGTTTGACCCAGATAGAAATAGAAATGTGCAAATAAAAATTGCACAGCAGGAACATACAATTTACCCTCGAAACAGAGACTGACAATAAACTCAATTTTTTTGATCTGACTGTTACCAAATATCTTAATAAATTCCAATATAAAATATATAGGAAACCCACCACCACAGATATTACAATACACGCCGAGTCTCACCACCCATATAGTCAGAAAATGGCGGCATACAACAGTTTTGTTCATAGGTTGGTAACGATTACACTTAACCAAAAGGACTTTCAGGACGAATTGGATATAATAGGGCACATAGCAATAGCGAATGGATACAAGAGTTCGATGATAGATAGACTTCTTAAGCGACACCTATATAAAACTAGATCCCACCATAATACCATCGATGATAATAAAGTTAACAAAAATAAAAATAAAAAGTATATAACGACAGTGTAAGGTAGCCTTTTACCTAGCATTATATCCAACGTGTTTTCTAAATTTAATATAAAAGTCGCATTTAAAACAAATAATAATATTTCTAATTTGTTACGCATAAAACAACCATTTCCGTTAGAAGAGAAAACAGGTGTTTACAGGATGTCATGTGATGATTGTGACTGTTTCTATCTGGGTCAAACTGGCAGGTCTTTCTTGAAAAGATACAAAGAACATCTACCAAGGAATGATTAGACAAGACCAAATCTAATTATGCGCGCCATCTAATGATGCATAACCATAATTACACAGATTTCAGTACTAATTACAAAGCAATCCATGTATGCGGTAAGGGTAGGTTAATGGACGCTCTCGAGGAATTTGAGATTTATAAAGCATTTAAAGATAAGAATATCAACAGTGACAGTATATTAAATGAACAATTAAAGTTTCAATCTAACTCACTATATGATATAGCCCTAAATATAATCGCGCATGACGGCGATGACTAGTGATAAGGATTGACTTAGTTAAATTAGTGCCTCGTCAACTACACGCGCGGTCGGACCGGTCCAACGGAGCCAAGTTATATCGTATTATGTGTGTACTGTTATTGTGACTTAATATAGTAAATATGTGTAAATGTTTTTATGTGAATTTTAACGCTTGACGAAGGATACTGATGATGTGACACATTTCACGAAACGCGTCTATATGAATAACGCAAAAATGAAGTCACTGACGGATACAAGGTAATTAAATAATTATGCAACGTATTTACCGCGTTATAGGACGTTGTATCAGCCCTTAAAGAAAATTTAATGCACGTTCTGTAATCTTACATTGTAGAAAGTTGAACAACCTCCTAATACAACCAGTAGCCTATCTAGATTTTGGCGTTGGGGGGGGGGAGTCCGGTCGAGTCGGCTACATACAAAATGAAAAACAACTTAAGACTAATCAACATTACTATCTTTAAAGTGGGTGAAAACGTGTGATAACTATTAAACTGTATTCGTTGACAGGAAGTAATAGAATAAATATTGCTGAAACAAAAAATGGATTTCTACCTGCGCACACAACCTGACACAAAAATTCTATTGTTTTTAATATCTACTATACCTTTTTAAAACTACGTTAAAGTATAAACACTAATTTCTAAAACTGTGAGCAACCAACAGTGGGGATCTGGCAGTGCGAGTTAACGTCTTACCTAATGTCAGCAGCAGTTGAATGTATAGTTTTAGATGTTTGGATACAAGTGGATGTCCACACTTCAAACTCGATCCCAAAGAGTACGGCCATAAAAGTCTCATCTCCCAAGATAAACCTTACTCCGTTGTTTTCACTGCGATACGTTAAAACAGGCACCGCCAGTCTTGTACAATTTTAATCGGGTGCCTTTCCCAGTCTTCTTTTTTATTGAGTAATCGATGAATCGTCCCACGTGGCTAAATCTGTTTAACTTAATATCCACATCATCATCGTTAAAGGAAATGTCACAACCCAAATATTTATAGCGCTATTTCTCCTCAATAATTTTCTTGCATAATTCCATTTTTGATCATAGGCCATAACTTATCCTCAAAACATAGATGAATTCATTCTTCTCTCGGCTTTAAAATAGACATTAGACCTACTTTTACAAGATTTCGTTCTTCTGTGTTATCACTTGTACCCCAAGGCCTCTCATAACACTTTCATTCAGAGTCGATAAATAAAGACAGACTGTTGCTTTGTTCTGAATGTGCGCGTGCGCGATAGACAGAGGGAGTCGGGAGAATAGATAAAGTAAAGTATATGGGCCAATAGATTTTCTAAAATAAATACACAAATTACAACTAATTACAAATACTATACAAATATTCACATAGACAGACAGACAGACAGACACACTCTCTCTCTCTCTCTCTCTCTCTCTCTCTCTCTCTCTCTCTCTCTCTCTCTCTCTCTCTCTCTCTCTCTCTCTCTCTCTCTCTCTCTCTCTCTCTCTCTCTCTCTCTCTCTCACTTAAACACAAATATACTAAAATCAGTTCCAGTAAACACAAGATACATGTGTATCACAAGGCAATATACAAAATGTGATATAACATCTCATAATGAGACAGTAAGTACAGCAATTTATTGGAATTGCCAGTTACGTGGAAAACAGTAAAAAATTGTAAATAAACCATTGTTGGAAACTACCGTATTTCCAACAGTCATGTGAGTATATGTATTTCCGTATTTGTGAGTATATGTAAGTAACAAATAAATAAGTAACATTATTTAATAATAATACAATAATAGCACATTATAGCGTATTAGCATATTATAGTAACTAAATATAACAGTTTTACAATTTAAGAGTTGTAAGCTTTAAGAATGGGAAATATGACAGTATACTTATACAACATAGCAACACACAGTAACCAAACAATGTAGTAATATAAGACAATATAACACTATAATAGTATAACTATGCATCGATATAACAATATAATGTAAATAAGTCAAGCAGTATAAAAATATTATATCACATTATTATAACATAAATCGTTTAAGATTTGTTTAACGGAAAAGTATTTAAAGTGCATCAAAACGTAACGAAAACGTAGGAAATTTAATGGAAAGCTTTCGTTTCTTTAAATATAAAAATTATGATTTATTATAAGACACGCAAATATGAATTAATTCTCTTTTGCATAGTGTTAAACTGTCTCTGAGATTAACATAATCCCACACAACACTCTACAACTTGTAGTGTTAACATGATCAGGGATTTCTTTTTTGGGCTATTAATGTGTTGTCTTTTTAATTTTCCTCTCTCGTTTACGATACTCGCTAGGGTAAGAGTTGACATCTCAGTTGCCGCAGTAACACATTCAAAAACATTTCTAACTGAAATTTTGATTCCTTCAACTGCTTCTTTTCTCATAAATGGTAAAACATTAGCTTTCGATACTACTATACAAGAGATGAGGTCTTTTGCGATAAACTCATGCAAAGCCTCTGAGATACCCCTCCTCACAGAGTTGTTATTAATAGTAAAACAAACTATGAAAGTTTACAAGCGAGATTACTACGGTCTGAGTTTACGCGGACACCCCCTTCCCCCAAGTTGAGAAAGGCCTACGACTCCAGTACGCACAACACAAACGTAACTTAGCAGATTTTGGATGTCGGAAGTGAAGTCTCTGCGGTTTGTCTGTTGTATGTTATTGAGTTCTGTATTAGACGTTGGAAAGTCCTTTAATATTCTTGGACTCAGGAACCAAAATAAAACCGATGTTAACATACTCAGCAGATGTTTGGCATGAGACAATGAAGGCTGTGGCAATACAGCAATTTAAGGCATCAGAAAAGATGAAGTTAGCATTAACAGTCAGGGACAGAGAATTAAACGAGAATGTTATGAGTATTTGTAGAGTGGACAACACATGTGACTGGACGGAGCGGAATCTAAATATCGATAGAATCAGTGGTGATTACGCCAACAGGAAAAGGAGTGCTGGGTGTCCGACGAACAGATTCTTTGCGCCTGATAAGTGGAACAGGCTGTTAGCATAAATTGGAGGGAAGAAGAAATAGGAAGTGGAACAGGCTGTTACCATAAATTGGAGGAAAGAAGAATAAGAAGGGGAAGAAGAAGAAGAAGAAGAAGAAGAAGAAGAAGAAGAAGAAGAAGAAGAAGAAGAAGAAGAAGAAGAAGAAGAAGAAGAAGAAACATTTTACCATTAACACGTCCACAAATTTTCTAGTGAAAATATGAAAAAACAACGTAAGTTTCATTGTACGCAGCCATTTTAACTGGTGTTAACCACATGGAAAACATTGTGCACTTACAATGGTGTGTTTACCTATGGTGTTGGTGTTAGCTTTCACTTTCCGCTTGCACACAATTACACTTTATGAATGAAGCAAATAACTTGTAGAGCTGCAGTTGTGTGTACAGTACATTTTACACCTACTAACTGACCCATTAACTGTTGTTTGTTTGTTTGGCTTCATTGTAGTTTTG
The DNA here is from genome assembly GCA_034769895.1 of Magicicada septendecula. Lineage (NCBI taxonomy): Eukaryota > Metazoa > Arthropoda > Insecta > Hemiptera > Cicadidae > Magicicada > Magicicada septendecula. The sequence goes on along the minus strand of CM068373.1, from coordinate 169,110,586 downwards.
TTTGTTGACGCCATGTTTGGTCGTGTGTTGCAGAAGTGGTAGTCGGAAACGCTGAATATAGTCCCTCTGTTAGAAAAACTGAAAATCATCGATCGATGAAAACTGGGAATTTTATAAAACAATAAAAAATAGAGATAGAACTTATGAAAAATGATTTTTGCTTAGACCTAAATAATTAAAAATATATATAGTACAGTTTTATTTATCCATTATTTAGTTTTTAAGCGTAATTTAACCCCGATTACACTTTCGAATCTTTTGGCATACTCTTAGTGTAGTTTCCTTAAAGAACCATTATGGTTCCAGCGTCACGCAATCTGGCAATGAGTTATATTTTATAAGTGATGTTTTTCTTTCCTGATGTCAATTTAAAAAAATTGGGTTGAGATGCAGGGCTCTCCTAACTGACTGCAACGTTATGTAAAATTTTATATAAGATCTAAATAACCTCACAGTGTTTGCAACGTATACGGTAGGCATAAAACTTGTATTTTCTTACACAATAAAACTTTAAAGTAATAATATTTAACTGCTGTAAATCTAAACGAACTTGAACAGCAGCAAAAACTGAAACTGATCAAACTTTCTTCTTAATTGACGGATTAATAATTTGGCCACGTACATTCTTTTTCTTCGTCTTCTTCTTCTTCTTCTGACATGACAATCTTAGTCCTTTACAAGACCAATCACGGCCTCCTTCAAAATCCGCTTCCAACTAGCTCTCTTCTGTGATAGGCCTACTAGCTGTAAATTATTAGCAACTCTCTTTTAACATTTCTGGTGTCGTCACCGTGATCGCGGTCTTTCCTTATTCCTTCTTACCAGTTGCCCCATGGTGTCGTTCTCCCTTCTAATCTTTGTATGTGCCTGCTGTTTGAACTCTCTGCAGCTTAGCAAAGTTCACGACACTGTGGGACTTGTACAACTGCTCCAGTAAGTGATTAAAGCGTACGTTTTCTTTAATAACTGCGCCATTCGCCTTTCGGAGAATCTTTCTTTTGAAAAATTCAATCGTCTCCTCAGTCTTGACTGTCAATGAAAGTTTTACATCCATTAGTAACTATAGGCGTATTATATATATATATATATACACACACACACACACACTCCTCGTGGAGTCGTCAGTCTTTCAACTGGTTTGTACCCTCCCCGCATATACCCGTGGTGCGTGTGTTACGGAGGCTCTCACCTTTAACGTATATAGGACCTACACTTTAACGCCGGGTCCGAACGGCGTAGTTGGGGATGGCTTATACTAGGCAGGTTACCTCTCGCTGGTTTGCCATCCCCTTTCGAGAGGGAACGGTCGTATCTAATTCAGATGCCCCCGGCGGGAATCGAAGCCGCGCCGACAGTGTAGCAGCGGCCACTACCCCACGACTGTGCCGTACACACTATCCGCATTGAATTACGTTGAACTAACTTGAGCTTTGTGATCTTGTGGTACGCCTAGCGTCAACAGAAACAAACGCAACAGAAACGTCTTGCGGCATCCATGTAAACAAACACTCCACATCCCTGACCCAAACGGACATTACTCTAGTGTAGTCCATTAAACCACACACGCGCGCACACAAAGGTACAGGGGGTTTGTGATCACTTGCTACCAAGTAACTTTCAAAATGGTTGTTATCCGAAAGTTGTGGAAGCTCACTGAGGTCGAAAAATAAACAAAACTAGATTCTTCTTCTCTGCTGATGCATATAGTGTTCCAGATTTTTTCACTATTTGGACACCTGTTTAAATACAACACGACACACTTTAACACTCCGAAACACACACTCAAAGTCACAGACAAAGAGTCGATGTTAGATATGACTTAGTAGTTTGTTTTCGTTGTATTACAACTAGCTAAGACTGTATGATACGAAGAGCGAAAATCAATTATTTCCAAGCAGGACGTAGACGTTATTCCCATGCAGTGGACGTTCTTACACTACGCTTTAAGTTGCCGGTTTCCTTACTCGTATGTCTTATAGTGAACAGATTAGATAGCGAAACACAACTGCGAGATAGAAATATGACTAAAACCAAGTACGCGGAAGTCAAAAGAGGAAATAATTATACTAATATCAGTATTAATATTGATGACGATGATGGTAATGGTGATGACGATGATGATGATGATTGTGATGAATAGAGAATCAGTAGTCCTACTTACACTTTTGTAGAGGTAGACTTTGTATAACTAGCGTTGCACACAGGGTCGTATTTAAGGGAAGGTCGCACAGCCTCCAGCCCCTCAAAATTTTAAATACATAATATAATCAAGTTATAAATACATACAAAACATTTTGGAAGACGTACTCTCAAAGTCAATTCAGGCAATGTTTAATTGTGCATATAATTGGTTGACAATATAAAGTCTTTTCGTCTCGTTCAGTTTTTACATTCTTGTAAACGAGAACATTGAACATTAATTTCTTTGATTCTTCGTTAAATATTCTACATTCGCGTTCCATGAAAACACACACACATACAAATATATATTTAGAGTTACGTTATACATAAGTAATGGAATTTCAACATAATCCAATCTTATTAAGACACATTTGACTTTATATACACAGTGTTACGTAATGCGGAAAAAGAGTTACTTAATACGGAACATTCTACACGTTTATGGAATGTTCCAGTGGAATCCGGCTGTAATGTGTGTGCGTACGTGATTCTCAACGCATTTGCTAGACTGTGACGGAATACGCGCGGCCGCACGCACTGTGTCAAGGCCGCAATGAATTACGCTCTAATGTTTTCCTTTATTGTTTATTTTATGGATGTTTCTGGATTTTCGGCGGGGTATAGATATACTACAAATACTCAGCGACGTTCAGTTCAGTTTGAGTTGCGAGTTATTGTCGGGCGATTACTCTGTGCGTTCAAGTGGTTATTAGTGAAAAGTAATTATTTGTGCCGAAGTGCTATGTTTTATAATCGTGCGGGACAATTGTAATACAATTGTGTTTTATATTAGTTGACATTTTATTGCGTGTGAACAATTTTTATTTGATTTATTGTAAAAGACTATTTTGTTGATTACAAACTGTTTTATTGTGATAATTAAGGCTGGTGATTAATGACTTAATTGGTGTCTAGTATTTTGTTTTCCACTGTACCAAACGACGACCAGTTGACCGTCGTAACAATAAGTTAAAATCGTTTATGTATTTGGCCTAATGAGTTTTGCTCAAGTTACACTTATACGTGGCGAAGGATCTCAGCCTCCTCTGTACATGTCCTGGTTGCACATTAACTGACCCACAAAAAATTAAGTGTACAGTCGATTACGAAGCCGCTGTCCTCAAACAAAGACGGATCGCATGCAGTCTCTTACGTCAGATGAGAAGACGGGCGCGCAAAGTAAAAAAAAGCAAAACAAACTGTGGTTATTTTACACATTAGATTCGGAAGATGGTTTCAGATGGAAAGCAACGGAACAAAGCGGAGAGTCCGTGTTTTGTGATTATACGGACGACGTCGATTGTATTAAGTTTTCGTTTTGTGCGTTTCGGTAAAGGTCAGCTTTCGCGACTGTGATTTTGTTTGTTATCTTGAAGCGCGCGTTAATGAGAGAAGGAAGCCACTCTGGGCATGACCCACTGAGGAGAGAGAGACGTCTGTATGGATGACGCAGCAAACATACTGCTCGTGCCAATTTCATTATTATTTCTCCTCATTTCTGATTGAAAATAGTTAGAAGATTATTTGTGACCTTCTTCTTGGAGACAGAATACTTCAGTAAGTCAGTATTATTGACGAGCAATGTGTGGGTCGTAGCACTGTATGGAGTAGAGACATGGACCACTGGATGTCTTCTTCCATATCTCTGGACGTACAGCCTATAAAGTACGGTCTTTTTATAAAATATCCGTTCTATCTCGGATATTTTACTTCTTGACGAACAGGCAGAATTTCATAAGAGCCGATCTTTCATTGATGACGCATTCTCTTTGAAAATATTGAGAAAAGAACGGCATTTAATTTATGGACTCGTCTGACCTTCATTGGCTACGAGCCAACGTTTGATAGAGTTAACAGATCCTTTCTAAGGGACATTATGGAGAGTTATCCTAAATATCATGTAGACGTTATATAGACGTACATGACCTACAATCCACAAGGTAGTATTGTCTACAAGAGAGGAACTGGCACAGGTTTCAACTGGATGCTCTCCGTGTCTGATGTCACCAAGCATTCACTCTTCTTTCTTCCCCCATCCTCTGTTTCCTTCCATTTTCCCCTCGACGATTCTTAGCTGCAGACAGTTTCTACACGACATACGCGTAACCCAGACGCTTCTCAAGATCTATCATGCTTGAGAGCATAGTCCAGTGCAACTAGCGATACCACAACGGTCTTTCGCCCTGGACCTTGATAGGCTCATCCGCCTTTAGGAACGGTTTCCCACTCCAAGGCAAGAGAGTTCCCTACCTTCTACCCACTCAAACACCCTCCGCAGAGACTGTTCTGCTTATCCTTGGGGATACTCGGACCCTACTTTCGTTAGCCGCTTGTTGAACAAACGTTACCTCTTTAAACCTAACTTTCGACAGTACGTGAACATTATCAGAAGGGTAAGGTCGGACAATAACCATAGTAAAATTTATTACTCAACGTTTCGAGCACTACACGATCTGTGGTCATCTTCAGTGTACGTAACATTAGTACAATAAATATAAACTTAAGCCTACTCGAAATTCGTTCACTAACAAGCGTGAACCGATAGAAAAAATTATAAATAATAAAATAATAAACCACCACCACCTCCAAAGTTAAACACAACTAAAGAAAAATTATATAAAAAAACTAAACTATCCCTACTTACCCTCCAAGTGCATTGGACAGAACTAGCAAACAACCACGTTGCCGCAAGTTTAACAGTGTTACTTATACCTGAAGATGACACAGATCGTTTAGTGCTCGGAACGTTGTTTGATGAATTTTACAATAGTTACTGTTCGACCTAACCCTTTTCATAGAACGTTACCTCCTCTCTGCCTCGGGGAAGTGAACGCTACGTTTACCTTCTATAAGTCTAGGATCATAATGGTATTTCCTAGAATCACCCGTACTTTTAGAGAGAGGGACCCAATGTAGAGACGCGAATTATCCGGAACGTTTTGAGATATAAATTGGAGAAGACAGCAGAATATAATATTGACGGATATTATAAGAAACAAGATAGTTATAAGAAAGAGAACATTATTCAAAATGTATTAAGAAAAAGAAACCGTTAGGTAATTGGTTAGGACTTAGAATAAGAAGTCAAAATAGAAGGCAAAATAGGAGGTAAAATAGCAAGAATGAGGAAAAGGCGAAAACGAAAGATAACAAGTGTTGGTGAAATCTGGTGAGAAACTTCATACGAAGGAGTGAAGAGAGACGGGTGAGTTAGAAGGCAGTGGAACGGGTTTTTAGATCATAAGACTTGAGCTCTTCGCAAGACGGAAGACTCGAACTCCTCAACTGTTACTATAATAATCTACGATATGTTTAAAAATCAGAACGGATCGATATTCGATCAAACAGTTATCCATACCATATGCCATTATCGTCTCTGTACTGTAACACAAAATACAGCCTAGTTAAACTTTGAGTTGATTAATGTCACGTAACAACATTTAACTGTTATTTTCTAATAGGTTTGTGAATTATCTTTTTTCTGAACGTTGAAAAATTTTAAATATCATCTGGCAGGTGGTCACTGCTGCCGTATTATTCAACCGTACAACCACACACGATATGATTTATAAGAAAAGCATAATAAGAAAGAAAACGACGACAGCTAATTTTAAAATTGCTTAATTTTACTTTAATAGTTAGTTCCTGGTTAGATACATGTGTGTGTGAGTGTGCGTGCGTGCTAGCATGCGAGTTGTGAGAAAGCAGCCGAAGAGAAAGTATTTCTCTCACATTTTTCACACCTCCGCGGTTTTTTGTTCTAAATATTGTGCATATGTATATATATTGTTTAACCAAACACGCAGGAGAGCGGCTACGAAATGAGCTCACTTGGGGTCGCGGGCCCGCCAACGACCGGGAGTAACGACAGTCGAGACTACGCCCGTGACGCCTATCTTTGTTCCGCTTGTGATCGTGTAAGATAAGTCTGAGATATCCTCTAAATGGATAAAGGTCACGTAATAATTAAATAGTCATACATCTCTCCATCATGTATCCTTCTATATTTATAGAAGTATTCTTACATCTTCACGCCCAATCCTCGACGCTTACTATCCAGACCGTCTCCTTCTTCTAAACCAGGAATTGGCAACATTTTGATAGTGTTGCGTTAAAGTAATATATACCACTCAGAGTGCCAACATAAACCAGATTAAACGGATTAAATAAATAGTTGAACGAGCGAAGCGAGTTCTCAGTTTTAACTCGACCGTTTGGCATTTGTCTGTCTGTCTTTCTACTGTCTGCCTTTTCGGGAAATGTCTCACTATAACTTTTGAATGCATGAACGATTTTTGTAAACCTTGGCGTTCGTTCCACACTTTTTCGCTACAGAACCCTATTGTGTTTGAGACTGATCACCCCAAATTGGGGGGGAGGGGGAGAAGCAAGAAAGAAAATGTGAGGATGTCAAAATTGTGAAAAAAAGACAAAAAGTCCATGTTAAGTATTAAATTAGAGAGAATTTTAACCTAAAGCAGAATTTATTTCCATTTTTGAAAATTTGGAAACCCAGAGCCTAAAAAGTAAGTCAAAATTTTAATAACGTTGGAGAAATCCATGTGGGACATAAAATTAAGGGAAATTAACCGAAAGCTGAATACAGTGTTCAGTAAGTAAGCTGTTTACAAAAAAAGTATATTGTTATAGTTATGTGTATTTGTTAAAAATATTAGATATAGGTCTACAGATATTTACGTAAACATACATAAACTTAAGAGCTAGAACTATTATTTGTCATTTAGGCATTATCATCATCATCATCATCATCATAATCATCTCCACTTCACACTTATGTTACACTGTCTGTTCCGGAAACCATCTCATCCTCGGACGCCCCACACTACTATACCCTCTGGGTTTATAATTCAAGGCAAGTTCGGGAAAGCGATCTTGCTGCATTCTTCCCAAATGCTTACACCAGTTGCCCTTGTATTCCGTAATTATATCCTGTAATTTAAAAATTTATAATTCTCGCTTTATCTGTGCATTACTTATTCTGTCTCGTAACGTGCACCTTTTGACCAACCTGATAAATTTCATTTCTGCTAGTGTAACCTTCCCTCTGCCTCTCTGTGAAAGTACCCACGTCTCATTCCCATACAGCGTCACCGGTACGGCCATATAAGTATATTTTCGACATCACAACCGACTGCGGGAGATATTTCGCATCCAAATAATTAAAACTGGATACGTGCTCCAATATGTTTCCATTTACCTCTATTTAGCCATTATGGTTATAAATTTAACTAACAAAAGTAGCAGTATGGAAAGTTTAGTGATTACTGTATGTTTGTGTGCTTTCCAATTGTTATTTAATAAAAAGAAAAGTAGTACTATTTCTAATCGGGGTTTTAGTAAATTTTTCTGATAATTAAATATTAATTAATGTTGAAAATAATAATATGTATTTCGTTCAAAACAATGAGCGAGTTCCGCAGCTCAGGGAGCGTAACTAGTTAAAAAAGAACTACTACTACTACTACTACTACTTCACGGCGCTACATCTCACGAAGAGCCCTGGCCTCTAGAACAACGTGCCTCCACTCCTCTCTATCCTGTGCCACTCTTCGCCACCTTCTCACCCCCAGTCTTCTCAAATCTTCATCCACATTGTAACGATAATAAATAAATGAGATGAGGTCTCGCGAGTTACCAATGTAACAATTTATGTTGAGAGACGAGTTCTTATGCTCCACGTAGTATGCGTCAATTTGTAACAAATTTAATATGTATGGGTAAAATTATTAAACCACACCGTTGTTGTTGTCAATCTGTAACAATTAATAATAGATATCTTGAATGGTAAATTATTTTGTATTCTGCCGCTCGCTCCCACTATGCGTGCAGTTCCAATGACGTCACTCAGAGTTGCCAACAGTTGCTCCGTCCGCTGTGCTATGTTAACGTACTTCTTAAATGAAACAGTAATAATAACGCAAATATAACACCAAACATATATCTTCCTTTGAACGATCTTTATTCAATGAAGCATTGATTAATTACTTCTCGTTTTTCTTTACGGTAATTACAATTGTGACAAAATTATGCGTCTTCTTTTATCAGTTGGTACAGTAGCTAAAAATATTGTTCTGTAGTCGGCCAGGCCAAAAAAAAGATGCCGTTTATTATTTCTATTAAAATGAATTATCTCAGGGCGTATCTGGTTCGGGGATTACGGTTAAACAAATAATACTATTCTTAAAATCAAAATACAAATTTCACAATGTAAGGATATTACAAGGTTTTGGTGTTTAAAGTGCAAACTGGCAGTCGTGTATTGGTTACTTATTATTAGAGGTTATGACCAGTTTAGGTGCTTATTAGTTATCGTTAAAGTTTTTATTGTGTTCAAAAAAGGTGTAAAACTCAATTGGTGTTATTTTTTGAGTGTTCTTTAGTGTTGGTGTAGTATAGTGTCTGTAGTTTTATTTTGTTTAATTCCTAGATATTCGTGTACACAAATGTTGGTTTTGACACATAAGATAATAAATTTTTCAAATTCACCAGATCCTCTTCTTTCTTCTTCCAGGACGAAGATAGGGTCCACGTCTTCTTCGCTTCTTCTCCCCGGATCTCAATTCTTCTGTATTAAATTCTGGATGTTCCTCTCTTTATTATAATATCTGGTATTGAGTATATCAGCTCGTTTTACAAAGTCTGTTTTGTGTTTTCACTGTTTAAAATATAATTATATGAGACTTTTTATTAACGCGTCTGTCTTCAATGACCATTGTTAAAGAAGTCCCCTTTTATTTATCTGAAATTTTTGGTTGCTAAGGTAAAACTTGAAATCTGGTTGGTTGATTCAGATATACATTGTCATACAAATTCATTATTTCAATGTCTGAATTTGGTCAAAACTTTTAAATTAGTATAACTTTTCTATACTGATTGGGAATTTAAAACTGCTAGCATCATTATTTTGGTCTTTACATTTGTGACATATAGACATCAAACATGCCTATTTTTGCTTAAGAAATACTGATGTTACATTTTTGCTATTTGAATTTTTCTTAAATAACTTAAAACGGATTATTTTGATTCCAGATTTGTTATGTATACCATTAATTATAAATCTATCCAAATTTCAACATTTGTTTTACAAAATTCTAACAGTATTTCCTAAAGTTTACAAAATTTGGTTTTACATGGCTTTATACAGTTTGCCATCCACAAAAACATTTGCTAATTCATTTATGTGTTCAAAAAATGTGATTACCGTTATAGAACTACTGTCTGTTTTGTTAGTTTTACTATTTCTTATTAATTTATAATGGTTTGTTACTTTACTGGCTATTCTGATAATAGTTTATTTATTTTAACATTGGCCTATGTCATGGTGATTCTTTCAACACCATGTTACATATTGTTTTATTATTTAGCCTGTTGGCTTGAACCCTTATATTTAACTATAATCATTATATTGGATGTTAACCCATGAGATTTAAAAATACTCATCATCCTCTCATAAAGTAAATACTTTAACAAAATTACAAACAGATTGACTTAAATATTATGCCTTGAGTATTATTTTTATAATTCAACATAACATATCTTATAGCTAAAATTCTTGTAAAACATGTAACGTTTTCAGTGTTTTATGACACTCCTACTACATTCTACTATTCTTTTATAACATAACTTTAATAACATAATAATAACTTTAATAATAACTTAGCATACATCTTTTGAAGTCTAATATTCTTTTAGAACATGTAACTGTTTAGGTTTTGATTATACCTTTAATCCTATCCATTATCCTTTCAGGACTATAACTTTTATAACTTAACATCTTATAACTAACATTTCTTTATGACATATAATTATTTTATTATTTAAACATGACATCTTATTCTATACTACTTTATGGTGTTTTGTCTCTTTCAAAACTTATTACTATTACTGTATACACACCTATGGTATTTTAACATACTTTTTTTCATAATCATATGTCTTTTACACATTTCACCATTACTGCAGTTACCTCAGGTAACTGACATTTTTTCAGTTAATAATATAGATTTTTCTATACACTTTCTTACACTTGCATTTGAGCTGCTTCCTTATATAGTGTTCATTACCTTATTGTTTTTTTTCAGTACACACTGTTATTTGGTTCAGCAAGATGCATTAATTATTATTCACTATATTGGTTACTATGACCATCACTAATTGTCATTTAATGTTGTGATTATTATACTATCACTATCACTGTTTACTCTTTATACACTTGACAATTTATTATGTGATTACACATTATTTTCTTGACAACATTATGTCCACTATTCTTTACAATTAGTTGCATGTTCCATGTACCTATAATAATTGTTTTGTTATATTATTTCATTATATCATTCAAATTAATAATTTACTAATATATCATTTTATATTGTATTGTATGTTTGGGCCTATTATCCCTCAATTTGTATTTTGATTATTTTTATATTTTCATACATTTAATAAAACCATTTGTTTACTTATAGTATTGTTACATAATGCTGTCTGTCTTCATAAGTATTATTCTTGTCATTATTTGAAATTCATGTCATCATCGGGGTATTTTGCATCACTTTGCCTAAATATTAATTTGGGTACGGTCAGTTGTAGTACAAGTCAGTCTAAAGTAGTTATTCGTTCATCTTCACTATCATTTTGAAAGATATTTTTCTTCTTGTTTAGTTTCTTATCCATGGTATTCATTAAATCTGGTACGATATCAAGCTATGCCAAATGTAATGTTACAACATCGTCCACCCATCTTCTTCTTGGCCTGCCTCTTGCTCTTCTTCCCCCTCGTCCTCCAAGGAATATTTTTTTCACTACCCCTTCCTCTGTCACTCTTTGTACGTGACCTGTCCACCTAATTCTGGCTTGTTTTATTGCTGTGACGATGTCCGGTTCCTTGTATAGATTATGCAATAGTTAAATAAGAAGTACAACACAATCTCCACGAACAACAAAGTTACTAATATTTCTAATATTTATTGCAGTTATAATTCATTTAGAAGTATGCATTGTTTCTGTAATATTTATTTTAATACACATTATAGAAAGTATACACATATACAACACATTATTCTAAAGTTTGGGTACACAACATTAGAAACAATAAAACTGTACTAAGCTTTCAATAAATCTGTTGTCTTTGTTTCGTACTAATTCACCAAACTTGTACTGGTCACTTGAACTTCACACTAGCTTCTGAATACACTGCTACACACATGGACATTGTACACCAATAGTTACTGTTCCCTATAGTTAGTGTTGTTTAAAAAAAAATTTTAACTTATTTATTTATGTTACATATTTTAGTACGTTCTTCGTATGCATTATTTATAGCGTTAGCCGAGAAACACCACGAGGAGGTGATCATCGTTTTTTATTTAGCCTACTTCAATGTTCCATAAGGAAATGGAAGTATGGTGATGGCGAAAAAATCGTGTTCGAAATAAGGGTTGATTCTGATTGTACTACGCTCAAAACATGAAGAAAAGTCATTTTCCGAAAAGTGTCTGTGTGTCTGTGTGTAGAATTTTTTCTATGGCAAACGATAACAGCCGCAAATTCAAACAGAATCAATATGTGCTTGCGTTGTAGAGGACTCAAGGCCTATTGATTTTGGTGATGATCGGTTAAGGGGAAAGGGTAGGTTACCTGCAACGTGTTATGTTTTAACAAGAGTAAAGTACTTAATTTGGATAAATAAAGTATCCTGACAAGAAGATCATAATAATCCACTCTATAAACGTAGATGAAATATCTATAAATGAAGACGCTATTTGAAGGGGTGGGGGTAATTTTCTATAAATGAAAATGATAGTTGAAGGGGGAGGGGATAATTTTTATTTATATGTCATGTGTACTACGTTATCGGCAACAAAGAAGTAGTTTGTTGTTAAGATTCCTTCCCGGGCTGTTTGGCGTGGTCCAATGTTTTCTACAAAACCAGACGTTTTGGCAGTGCTATCGACTGTCATCATCAGTGAAAATCGAGTGCGCTAAAGTGAGGTGGTATACGTTAGTGACCACAGTACTGTGGTTAAGGTTGAAGCAAGAAGTGGAAAGAAGTAGTTTCTATGGAAATATTTCATTTCGAAACTGATTTTAAATATAAATCTTAGAACATGGAAGTCATGTATGGTTCTCCATACCGATATTTCATATTGTGTTTTCTGATTTTTCATTTGTAGTTTTGTTTCGCTGTTTGTCTGTTTCCTGTAAACATACAAAATTGATACGTTACAAATAATATCAAAATATCAAAGTTGAAAACAACTGATAATAAGGTGTCGAGATTTTTTGCAAACAGAGCGGTCCAAAATTTGCAAGTGCTGTTGACGGACATTAATTTTGTCTAATTATTTAAGATACCGAGTCGTTTATTTTCAAATAAAACTCCTTATAATTGAATGCCTCACATGACTTTACAATTTTTCAAAGTTTCGACTTCCAATTTCGGCCCATGCTACCCCTAAAGCATAGCATTCGCAGTAAGTAAAAATTACGTACAATCGCACTTCTGGTTAAAATTTTGGCTAGCCAACACGTATTCTACAGTTTTTCAAAAACTTTAATCCCTGGTGTTTAAAAATTGTTTAATTTCAGTAACTGAACATTATGCTGAGATTCTGGCTAGACTTCTCTTTACTTTGACACCCACATGAAAATATTTTAAATTAAACAAAATTTTAAACCTCTCACGTTTCTGCCTTCTATCCTTCTATTTTTGGGAGGACTAATATAAAAAAACAATAAGGATGTGTGGGGTAGAAATATTGGGTCACACACACAAACAACACACACACACACATTACGTTTAACGAAAATTTGTTGATGCATCCAAATGTTGTCGTGAGAAATTCCCTAAACAGATAGACATATGAAAACAGACAAGACAAGTACCAAACAGTCGAGTTAAATTTGAGAACTCGCTTTGCTCGATCAAAAATAAATATATAGACAAATAAATAAAAATTAATTAATTATAGCATACACCTAATTCATTGGGTCCCAGAAAACCTGTCTGCTCATTTTAGGGTGGGAAACTCAAAAAGACCGAAGAGTGCGGTTATAAGCCTGGCGTTTTAGGGACCTCTTTCTCCTTCCTTCTTCTATTCTCTACTTTCTCCTACATTTTCTTCTCTATCTTTTACATTGACACACGTATTCAGTAGTATTCAGTCATCATATTTCAAATATTCTTTAATCTTCTCCTGCTGCTGCTGCTTCTTCTTGTTCTTCTTTTTCTTCTTGTTCTTGTTCTTCTTCTCAAGCATTAGGCCTGCGGCCTGTTGCGCTCCCTGGACACGGTACAACTCACGTTCCACCACCTCCCGAGAAAAATCTGCCATCTGGTAATCACGCATGGTGGCGAGCACTGTGGAGAGAGAGTTGCGAGTGAGTGAATGAGTGAGTAAGTGAATGTGGGTGCGTGTGCGTGTGCGCGCTCGCGCGTTGTACGTCACAGAGAGAGAGAGAGAGAGAGAGAGAGAGGGAGAGAGAGAGAGTGTGTGTAAAAGTGTGCATGTGTTATTTATCTAGCCTAGACATGCTAGACAAGACCACTGTATTATGCCTCTAGCGATAGAGATAGCCTGTCGTGAACTTGACTCTAACCCACGACAGCACCACATCCATTGGATTTGTGAGTCACGATTAATCTCTTAAATTTTTTAAATTCTGTTTATTTAAGTTGACCCAGCCTTAATTCCCTTAATACCTTAATTCCTGCTTGTGGAGTGGCCGTGTAATAAAAAAATATAAATATAATATATATGTACGTTTTATATATATATAACATATAGATTATGTATGTATTTATTGCGTGCGTGCGTGTGTGTGTGTGTGTGTGTGTGCGTGTGAAGATGGATGGAAAATTATACGTGAGAAAGTAATATACAGATAGGTGCTATGGGCTGCACTGCCGTATACACGGGTATGTACTGTCTCCTGTACAGTTTACATAACAGGCACGACACCACAGGACATAACTGCAACAGGGAAACTCGGTGGCGGCTGGTAACGTTTTGATAAACGTCATCTTGTGTATACGGCGGAAGTGACATATTCCCATCTATGTATATGTGTCTTACCAGCGTTTGTATTCCTTTGAGAAAGTGTTTTATTTTATTGTGTGTGCGCGCGCGTGTATGTGTGAATTTATTTCCGCCGTAAATTCTATATCGAAAATTTTATGCAAATATCCGTAACCAAGTGCAACGTTCCCACCATTATTTCGTAGTCAACTGAACGAGTTACACGTACGTCTAACGGTTTCCATAATTAATGTTGCCACCTGTCATATTACCACTACGAAGATTAGAATAAAATATTCCTGTCATATGCGAGAATGTAATAGTGTGTGTCAGTTATTCATTAGGCAGTGTAAAGTAACTCCAGGATGAGTGTGGGAGTGTGCGTAGGCGGCTTCGAAAACTAGACGTCTTTTGTAAGAGACTTTTTCAGTGCTCGAAAAGGAAACAAAGAAATTGGGAAAGGAAACATACGATATCGTCATTAATATTGTTACGACGGCCTAACTGATCGTCGTGTGTACAGTGGAAAACAAAATACAAGACACCAATGAAGTCACTAAAAACCAGCTTTAATTATCACAATTGACACTTTGTAATCAAAACGTTATTCAACAAGATTATACTCGTACAATAATTCAAATTAAATTTGTCCACACGCAATAACAATGTCAACTAATAGAGTCCCGCACAATAATCACTTTTCACTAATAGCCACTTGAAACGCACTGAGTAATCGCCCGAAGTAAACTGAACTGACCCTCGCTGAATGCCTATATTTATACTCCGCTGATATTTCAGAATAATCTGTCACTTTGGATGACGTATTAAACAAACAGGCGCTATCGAAACTAGGAGAAACAGTGTCCTTGAACCAGTGCTCTGACCGGTACGGTCTGGAATAGACTCGTTTGTTGACGCATGATAAGTGTCACGTAATTGTCTTTCATCTCAAAGTAATATGTACGCACACACACATTACAGTCGGACTCTGCTGGGATAGCAGAGATACTTGTAGAACATTCCGTATTACGTAACACTATGTTACAAAAACATAAAAAATGTGTAAACGCATCTGGTGTTCCTCGTGTGACGTACATACATAGGCAGGAGGGGGGGCGTAATTGGCCAACCTAGATTAGATACGGGATAAACAGAGGTCCCAGTCCTTAATGAATGTAAGGATTTTGGTTCTATTACCCACAGAATACATAGGCTCTGGCAATGGCGGATTTGGACATTTTACGGCCACAGGCAGTTAATTTCCGGAGGTCCTCCTTTTTAAACAGGAAAACGTATTATCCCTTTTTAACACTTTTTCAACATTTTTGCTTGACTCGTCTCCTTGAGATTTTGTTTTCATCTTTTATTTCAGTAAAAAGTATTCGAAAATGATTTACTTAAAAATGTACTTGATATTAGAATACTGTTGTGAAACTTTATCCACGATCATTAGAAATAAATTAAGGACAACATAATCAAATGTACATGCATGCCTATTGATTTTCTATATTAAATAGTTTAATTCCTCTCCCCCCCAAAAAAAAAATCCTCGTGGGGTAATCCCCCCCCCCCCCCAGCGCAACAGTTCTAGGCAGCTGCCTAGTCGGAAATCCGCCGCTGGGCTCTGGACTTGTAACGGTTGTCACACACGTAAGACAGTTTGTATTTTCTTGACAGATAGTTAAAACTGTAAAAAGTAAATTTATTAAGGATTGTATTTATAAAAGAGTAAATGTTGAAGAGACCTTTAAGCATTATTCAAGAGTAACTGCATAATTAACTCAATCAAAAGCATTAAGTATCAAGGGCTTTATAGATTATAACGTGCAGACAAACTTATTCAGACCATTATAGATTTCAAAAAATTCCATTTCATCCTAGTACTACAAATCGGTGTAGGTTTAGGCTTCTATTACAATTTTCTCCGTTATGTTTTTTTCCAATGATCACCTTTCCAAGTATTTAAAAAAAAATACAAAAATTAAATGATATAAAACAGTGATTTGATTAGTGAAACTTTATCAGCAGAACCTCAACTCTCTTTTACAATTAAATAAATCTTAAAAATGTTTAAACAAAATGAAGCGTTAATCAATTAAACAGCCTAAATAATTTTCTTATTTATCTTTTGGAAAATAAACTGTTACACATAATTAAAAATAAAACGTGCAGTGTGACTGAAAATCGGCTGTTTTCTGAACACTACTTCTGAAAATTATCGCTTCTTCGATTCACAATTTTGAAGTCGAATTATTTTTCACATTACATGAGATAATATAACCAGCATCTTCGGTTATGAACGTTTTTATATATCGTGGGGTGGATGACTGAATACCTTACACTTCGAGTTCCCCCCTCCGAAAAAAAATTGCATTCTGTCATACTGTACCTGGCAATATTACCGACCACGGAATGTGCCTCCATAACTCGACTAACGTGGTTTTAAAACGAATGCTTAACTGCATCCGTTGGTTGGGTAGCAAATCAAGTAGTCCCGTGCAACTACGTTTTTGAACTGCTTTGCGGTTTTCCTGCTGTCCGAGGAGAGAAAAATCTGTTAATCATTCGGACGTATTACTCTGAAAACAACGGTTGCATACGAGTAACCTAAGCGTCTGATGTGTTCGGTATTACAGTTCTCAAACTGCATATGGATCCGTTACATCAAGAGACTGTATTGACATTATGTGGTAAATTTGTCGTTTTGTAACGCCCCTGATACATTTTGTAAGGACTGCTTGTGTCCAGTACTGAAAGTTTGTTTGTTTACAATTCACTCGAAAATGTGCTTCATCAGCCATTAGCATGCTGTAAATACTGTCACAGTAACGATTATGCTATTGAAGTATGTATTTATCGTTTAATAATTGCACTACTTGAATTTTGCATGGTTGCATGTTTAAATTCTTGTGAAGAATTCTTCGAATCAAGCTATTCAACGAGTCAAATGAAACTGCATGACCGAAGTCAGAACATGTAATGGACACGTAACAACTGTTGTGCAGAAATGTTGTCAGGTTCACGCACAGGTCTGTGTTACACGAATGTTTCTATTTCAAGGCAGAGTCGGGTGCTTCAGAAACTCTGCATGTGGCGATGGTGCCGCAACTGAACAATTGCTGTGCAACTACAAAACTATCGCAGTTTTTTAAAACGCTTCAACCGCATCCGAACGTTGTTCACCCGTCCAACGCTCCATAATAACAAAACAAAATGGATGGAAGATTCGATAATAACCGAGTGTTACCTGAATATTACCGGAGAAATCCAAGTTACAATCGCCTGTTTCATTGACTCACACTATACAGGCGTGGGCCTGGGCTGAAGGAGACACCCAACAGGTAAAAGCTTGAGGAGATGATGGTAAACATGTCTTACTACAACAGACCAAATATCTTTGAATAAACTGCGTATGCATAGGTTCTGGTGGGGGGGGGGGAGAAGTTCGTACAGAGAGAATATCGAATGTGAAGTCTTACGTGTGGTTGACAAAGAAAAGGAAGTAGTTTTTAATATTCAAGACAGAAAATTGGAGTAATGTGGAGATACAAATGAAGTTCTACAACTTATAATTTATGGTAAAATCGAAAGCTGAAGATGGTTAGGACAAAGAAAAACTTCGTGGATGAGAAAAACGTGCAGAAGTGGTATCACTACACATGATTGGACTTGTTCAGGGCAGCAGTGTCGAAACCACTGCCGAATAGCCGGGATGTTTGTCAACCTACGTCGGGAGACGTCATCATAAGAAGAAGAAGAAGAAGAAGAAGAAGAAGAAGAAGAAGAAGAAGAAGAAGAAGAAGAAGAAGAAGAAGAAGAAGAAGAAGAAGAAGAAGAAGAAGAAGAAGAAGAAGAAGAAAACATAAGACCATCCAAATGTAGCATGCCACATTGGCGAAACAGACGCGGAAATTAAGAAAGAAGTTTTTTTGGATGTGTGAAGTGAAGCAGAGAGAAACGTGTAATGCCATTAAATGAATGTAGACGAATCGATCGTGTTAGATGCCAATTACTGTGGACTGTAGTGCCAGAGATTAAGATAAGAAAACATAGACCTGCAAGTAATAGGAATTCAGATCGACACTTCTGTGTAAAGAGCGTACATTACTACTTGGGAAACAAGTTACATACTTATTTAGTTATTACAAGGGACATTCATTTATTTCCCAATACAGTTTTTCAACAATCTGTGATAGTTCTATGACGAACGATCCGATCATACGGTTCGACATTTCAACGGTTGTAGGACAAAAACCTAATAAAATTGTACTTTATAACATACATTTAACAGATCAGAAACATAAGGGTATTTTTTATTATAAAGTGATAACAAGCATCAGCTTTAAAGAAGCTGCAGTTTTATAGCAAGCAGTTATAAAAAATGTAATAAAAAAATAAATGAAAATACACAATTCGTACTTTTTGTTAAGTGACAGTCAATACTTACTTGTGTGCCCACTTTTAAGATCTTTCTCAATTTTTAGTTCCTCAGATACGTTTTCTATTAAGAATGAAGAATACTCTTATTGTAATGTATCCATAAGCAGAACTGTACATTTGGGGTGAAAAATCAAGAAGGTTGGTAATTTTTGTTACTTGGGATCGATACAAGGACGAGCCATCAAATGAAGAAATCGCCAGGAAGGTAAGCAGTGGAAGAAAAAACAATAGGTGTGTAATGGACCAGAACATTGTTAACAGAACAAAGCATCTGATATAAAAATCAGTCTTAGAAATTATAGTTCTGTATGGGGCAGAGGTGTGGACTATGACCAGGCAACATGGGGATAGATTAATCGCAATGGAAATGGATTTTTGGAGAAGAACAGCTGGTAGATCCAGATGAGAAAGGATTAAAAATAGCGAGATCAGAAGACTGACGGAGGCTAAAAACTATAATGGACGATATTGGACAAAAGACACTAAAACGATACGGCCACATAAGAAGAATGAAGGATGCCTAAGACTGCCTAAGGCGGCTCAAAACTGGAAGATTGCAAGAAAAAATAAAAGAGGACGACCTTTAACTACATGGGATAGTAATGTAGAACAAATGATGAAGAATTTTGGACCAACATATGAAGATGCGGTGGACCTCTGTTCTCTGAAGAACACATGGACTTCACAGATCAGAGGATTTATGTAAAGTCGGACTGTGTATCTCTGTGTTAAAGTTTTTGTGTACCGTCAAACTTGTGTAAATCCTCATGTACTGTTGTAATTTTGTATAGGGCTATTTGTCTGTTGTAGATAATTGGTGTAATACTGTGCTGGAGGCAAACCTTAGATTTAAGGACTATTGTAGAAAAAGATCAATGAACAAACACGTGAACGCTCAAAATAAAAGAAATTAACATTACTTTAAACACAAAATCACAACGTAATAATCACAGCAAACACTCTTGTCAGCTGACTGCGCGTAATTCACGTCTAACTGAGGTCTTAAACCTCTTAAAATGATAGTAATCAACTGCCTGTTAAGGACTGAAAAATTCCCGGACTTGGACAAAAATTCTTCTCGTTGGATGTTACCCTTTCACATGAAAAAGAGGACATGTCCGAGAAAACCAGGACGGATGACATCTCTACCCAAAATCTCTTCAGCATTTACTCTTCAAAAACACAGACCTCAGTATACAAAATTTGTACAGTCCTACTAAGAGTAGCAGTTACTTTTGTGTAATTGTTTCAGCATTAACGATGAGTCCATTTCCATCACTCGGATCAATGCTCTATGTAATTTTATTTTTCCTTATCAGCCGTGATCTGAATATGTTTATGTGTATAGGCTATGCCTAGTAAATAATATCGCTAACAGTAGTATAGGCCTACAAGAACCAACGACCGCAAGCTACGGAAGTAAGCAGAGTCGGCGTTGATACGATTCCGTGGAGTCGATGCCCAGTTATGTTCTGTTGTTAAACACGCTAGACTACAGTTTCAGACACACACACACGCGCATGTGCGTGCAGCTTGCAACCAGATCGTTTAGTACAAATGATGTGTTTCCACGTGGTCATTATCGAAACAAAACATAACCAAACAACGAGAGTTTAGAAAGTTTAAAATACGCGTTATAACCTCACACTTTAACTGGACTAATACTAACTCACGTTTGTACTAATATCATAATATGCCGTTCTGTTTTCTTCTTCTTTTTTTTTTACTTTAATAAAGTAAAAAGCTGAAAAAATTCAGGGCTAAGTATGAATTTGGTGCCTCTTTTGAAGCAGTAACAGTGTTCCTGAATGGGTGGTACTCTTTTGTAGATACTATCGTGTGCCTTTAGCGAAGCGCGAGTGTATAAAAATATTCAGTAAAAAAGTTTATTTGTAGTAGTGTAAAGAAAAATATAACGCAAAAACAACGGGATGGGCAGTGAGTCGCTTGATAAATGTATTGTTTGATAACTTCTAGCGATTAAAGTTCTGTCTTTAACTAAACAAAATTCTATTTTTGTCGACGTTTGGAACTCTTCTATAAAGTTTCGAAGTTTATTGTCATCATCAGGACCTTCTTGTATACGGACAACACAAAAATAATAGATACACATATATAATAATTGTTGACATTTATGGAATATTATAATTATTTTTATTAATATAATAATAATAATATAATATAAATATAATAGTCATTATTTTTCAGTATGTTACATATACACACATTCACATAAAAACACTCATGCCATGTGTATTATTTTTGTATCGCCCGTGTAGAGATACTGATGACGACAATAAATTTTGTCGAAACGTCGACACAGTTGTAAATGACCTAACTCCACAAAACGTTTTTTATTTATTGATTTACACTCACTCCTGATCTAGTAGTGTCTAGTAGCAAGCGACGTTTGAGCCACTCTTTACAATAACAGGATAAAGTAAAATAATGTTTTTGTTTAACACTGGCTACAGTGAACAGAATAGAAACAAAGAAAAAACATCATCAAAGCGCAAATGTATAACTTTTAATGTAATTTTTGTTGCTTTCATGGAGAACAATCGTAGAAAATCTTTTCTAAATCTAGTGAACGCATGTTATATCATGTTCGATTGAAACTAAACGTAAATTGCAAAGTCTTTCCGGATCTACTGATAATAGTAAATGCTCTTTAACCAACTTAAGTTTACTGAAGCAACTAGACAGCTCTGCCGTGTTGCCAGGGCAATCAAACCTCTTTTTCCCACATCATCATCATTGGCTCGACAGTCCTTTGTGGGCCCTGGCCTTCTTCAGAAGATTTCGCCATTCTTCTCTATTCATAGCAATATTCTTCCAGCTTCTAATTCCAAGAATACTGATGTCCTGTCTCACACCTCCCTCCATCTCAGTTTTTGCCTTCCAACTTTTCTTTTACCTTCTGGCTTTACATTAACTATCTTCTTAATAATTCTGCTTTCATAAGCACGTATAATGTGTCCAGCCCATTCTAATCTTTTTAGTTTAATAAAGGTGACCACATCAGGTTCTCTTTTTCGCATATAGCTACTCAAAACATCCCCACTGCCACAAATTGTGTTCTTTACGTAAAATATAATATTATTACAGGAAATATTATATTATATTTACGTTTGAATCTTATTACAGGAATAACGTAAATATTAAAACGTTTTTAAATATGGTAAAAGAAAATGTACTCACTTGCCGAGAGATCTAGCTGAATCCTTTTCTTGTACTTATTTAGTTGTTAGCCTGCTGTATTTACACAACTTTCCAACCGTTTAATTCATTAAAAAAATTTGCAGTCTGTGACCTCTACTTTTAGTTTATATACAAGTTTATTTCCTGTTTGGCCCAGCATTGCACTAATTACACTGACGGTGAAACAAGGTTTTCTTTGCTTACGTTAATTTTTACGTAACAGAAAGTTTTTCATTACATAATTCACTTCTGATTTGTTTTTATTAAGATTAATGGCACTGAAAATCGTCGCCAAACAACCGCTACTAAGTGATAAAGTAAATATATATGCCACAAAATTATTCAAAGTAGAAACATTGCTCAAATGCTTCAGTATCATCCCTTTCTTTTTATTTTTCATTCCCCTCTCCACCTGTTTTTTGAACGTTTATTCCTAAGGCCACTCCATTGCCTGTCGAGGTCTAAAACCTTATTTAAATGCTTCTTTTAAAGTCTGCTGTTGTTGCTGAAGCCAATCAATAACTTAATATTTCTTTTATGAATTTGCTAACTGCTATAATTTTTTATTGTTCGACTAAGCTTTTCGTCATTACTGACATCTTCAGGTCTTAAACAACCACCTGAAGATGTTTGGTTGTTTAAGACCTGAAGATGTCAGTAATGACGAAAAGCTTAGTCGAACAATAAAAAATTATAGCAGTTAGCAAATTCATAAAAGAAATAGTAAGGATGGCTGCTAATTTAAACAATACGGACAATAACTTAATGTCTAATTTGTTCAGTCAAGAAATACCAAATGTTTGAGGCTTTGAACATAGACAATGCTAAAAGGAAATGGGGAAAATGCCCGCACCTTGTATCGCTGGGCCCACGGCACCAATTAAATGCGCCACTATACTACTGTGTCTATGGCGAACGGGTGTTTGTGTTTTTGTCCGTGATAGCGTGACACGTCGTATGACATGCTTGACATGTATGTAGCTTATTTTGCATTCTGCAGCAAAGTTCGAATTAAATTATTCCAGAACGACATCAGGCCTCTTCACCCGGGGGCGTTTCATGCAAAGGAACTTGCAATCCGATAAATTCGCTCAGGGACAGTTTATACCGGATAATTAGTCCGATACTATTCAACAATATTTTTTTGTTTCGCAATGTTATTTCGTTACAGTATTATATTTAATACTTTACACGTTCAGTTACAAATTGCTCTTCTACATGTTTTAAATGCTACTGTCTTACAATCATTATATTTAATTAGGAAACCTTTTAGTCTGTCAAAACATGAGTATTGTTTCCTCTACAAAATAAATTAAAAACCAATCAATCTTTCCTAACCTTACGCACGAAATCATTTCGTATTTTCACAAGCAGTTAGTACACTTCTTCTTCGCAGTGTGAGGTATCGATACTATTGTAAAGCAAAAATTGAGCAATCGCAAATTTTACGAAATCAAACTATACTGAACGCAAATAAATGTGTATGTTTTAGAAAGAGGGGAGGTAGTGAAACGCCTGTACCGTTAGGCGGGATTACATGAAAGAAATTAACTTGTAAAAAAGCTGTAGTAGAGTATAGCGGTAGGTTAGCAACGCCGGCCTTGGGGCTGACGTCTATAAGGAAGGTAATATTAGGCTAAGTCACGTTTTGGGACATAACTATCATAAAATGTATTATTTGCTAGGATATTAGGGGTGTTTGCCAATGTTGTAAACTTTAAGTGCAGTAACAATAGATACCGTTATGTTCGAGAGAGCGATGTAAGAGTGAGATAGATAGTGACGCTAGTTTTTTAAGCACGTGAGACGCGAAAAACGTTCGGCAAATCAGAGGAAGCGTCATGTGTTGCACGGGAGGTTTTCGCTAAGGAGATTGGGCGATTTTGTATTTAGCGCTAGTCTAAACCTATGGGATTGTTTTAAATATCACTATAATATTGACGACTCGGAACACTAAGTTTTTTATAAGTAAAACTTTACGTTTTTACTTATAAAAAACTTAGTGTTCCGAGTCGTCAATATTATAGTGATATTTAGTTAAGTAACGGACACGTCATGGACAACGAAATCCAGGGATTGTTTTGTATCGAGACTTGGTAAGGGAAATTCAAAGCCTAGTATAAAAATATGAATTTGGAGAGAAATCAGGCAGTCTTCTTTTATATCGGCGAAACTATACTGAAGAGACTCGCGTGCGCTGTTTTGCGTTAATTATATAGATATAAATTTTATTAGTAATTTAAAGAATAAAGTAAATTCGCAGCAGTAAACAGAAGTACGGGAACGCGATAATTGCTAACGCTAAATTTATAAAGTTTAATATACAGTAATAAGTTAATGAGTGAATGTTCGGAGTAGTAACGAACAACGAGAAGTAAATACTACATATAAATGTTCATCAATACGATATGTTGTGGTGAAATCACTGAAGAAAGCGAATTAGTTCGGGTTAAATTCACGACGGTATGAGATAATCGAGACGCACGCGACGTGAACTGTGTTAGATGCACTTAATGTAAATTCAAGAATACGTTGTAAACCAGAGTGTATAATTATACGACATAATTGTAAGTATCACCAATATGTCAAGTGTAGTGTACATCTGTAATTAATGCATTCATAACCAGGATTAACGCGCAACAAACAGCTGCTGACGACTCACCGGCATGCAACACCTTAAGGACTACGCACATCGGAAGGATTCTCCACGAAAGTAACAAATAAATGAACATTTGATTCAATATTGTTTTATAAATATATATATTTGTAATCAAATATAGTGACTCAATTTGTCTAAAAAGAACTCATTGCCACGAAATAATATTCAAATTGTAAGGCAAAACTATTCAAGTCATGTTAAAGAAATTTGTAGTATATAAATGCAAATGAATCATTAAAAGTTGATTGATATATTTTAATTTGTGTTTATTATTACTGGCGCCCTGAGGTACAATAAAGAGTCGGTACACTGGAGTAAGTGTTAAAGTCTATTGAGTAGAAATATTAATATTATTATCAATGATTAAAGTAGTTTGTAAACCTTACTTCTTATATGCTCATAGGCCAACATAATATGCAAATCAACAATTAAACTCTTTCGTAAAGGCCTATCAAGTAGTGTATTACACTATCACGTAGCCACAACGTCGGATATGTAGTACCATGGCCGGCTCTAGTAGAAGGCCGGGATATTAGACGTGGCAACACTGGAACCAGCTGATATTTTGAAGCCGACTAGACGATCTTTCAATTTATGTATTTCAACAATCAAATCGCGTCATTTTTAATTGCAGGTTAACAGCAATTTTATAATTGGACATTTTTTGCTAATTAAAAGTTTATTATGTAAAATACTGTTATATTATTTAAGAAATATAATAATTAACTCATTCATATGATACGAATTCAATAATTCGAACAAAATTAATTCATTAGGCCTAACACTAATTCACTAATTTCTTCAACTTAAACGTATAGTACTAAGTGCGCACATACCTATAAATTAAGCCTACTCATGACTTTAGTAATGCTATGAAATTAAATCAGAATATAGCGTGTTCACTTTAGCTATTTTATTACACTATGCTTATAGGCCACAGACGCAGCGTAGCCACGTTTAATATTCCGGTCTTCTACTAGACCCGGCCATGGTAGTGCGGTTACAGATAATGGAAAAGTATCTTTTATTACTTTATTGTTTTATAAAAAATAACAAATTCTGCCTAATAACAATTCTAAACATATGTATTATAAACGTGGCGAGCAAGTTTTTATGTTATAGGTGGGTGCCGATCCCATGTCTTTTACGTTTGGCTAACGTTGTATACGTGGAGCAATACCGTACAGCGGTGACATCCTTAACAATACTATCGCAATAATTACGTTGTCAGAACAGACAGTTTTCACTAACAAGGTGGATTTCATCGATTGTCATATGCGTAAGATGTCAATCATTGGACACAGAGGCAGCTCATTAGGCTTCGTGTAGGCTTACATCGTGTTTTTGGCAATCGACACGATGACTCATCGTAATCTTCGTATTCGTCCTAAATTACCTGGACGTTAATTAGAAACTGAAAAGAAAATTAATAATCACGACGTTGATTTGGTTGCTGCTACCGGGATTCGGTAACACCTGACGATGCGTGATTAATGGCGCGGGCTGTCACCGATTCACAGTAACGTATTCCACTTGGGTGGAGGAATGTCGCTTTATTAACCGGTGTGTGTGTGTGTGTGTGTGTGTGTGTGTGTGTGTGTGTGTGTGTGTGTGTGTGTGTGTGTGTGTGTGTGTGTGTGTGTGTGTGCACGACCTGACGAGGACGGGGAGAGAGAAATCACTGGCCTTGATCTTCACCGTAGTAAGCATCTTCACTTTCTCTCTGAACCTTCTAGGAAACGTGCGTACGCATGCCCTTTCTTTTGTTTATGTATTTTCGTTTTGTCTTAACCCAGATTCTCTCTCTCTCTCTCTCTCTCTCTCTCTCTCTCTCTCTCTCTCTCTCTCTCTCTCTCTCTCTCTCTCCCTCGCCCTGGATCGTTCTCACTCTTACTCTCAATCCCCGACCCTATCACACGCGGCAGAGCCACCGAATCCAGCTTTCACGCGTTTCCATTCATTAAACGAGACAACAAAAGCAGGTGATATCCGCGTGCGAGTTCAGTCCTGCGCTGTGGCCCTGGTTGTTGCGACCTTCCACAGTAGTTAATCTAATAATCTAATATGCCTGCCCCTTCTTTGACATTACAGAGAATAGACTGTACTTTCCCTTCATCATCATCATCATCATCATCATCATCATCATCACTACCAATATCACCATTTTCTTCTTTTTCTTCTTCTTCTTCTTTGTTGTGCGCTCCATTTAATATTTTTCTTTTCCCCCTTCGTAGATTAAGTGTTAGGTCTGTTCCCGTTGTATGTTTGAATGTGTCGAATTGACGATTATCTTTTAGGTGATTATTAAATAAGCTTAGGAGTTAACGCAACTATAAAACATACTATTTTTTAGCAATGTGAATTAGTGTACTATGAAAACTTGAGACGAATTGTTACGACGGGTTACAAAAGTCAGTGTGAGACTGGATACCGTGAAGAATCACGACGGTAGAAATAAAGAAAATAAAGAAAGACCATAGGGAGATAATGTTGTAAGGACTCCGAGAGAGAGGACTGAGGGAAGAGCAACCCCTATATAGAGAAGAATGGCTATTAATTTTGAAAGTTGGAAGGCGGCGGAAAATAATTCGGACAGAATTACGGGGCCGAACGTTTTATTTTGTTAGGGACGAAAATGGAATTAGAATACGCTGATTTCTGCAGCTACTACTAAAGCTATGATTATCGTTTCAAATCCCGTGAGTCGTCAGTTAGTAGTTGATGACGATAACAGATGTGGAGCAGATAATTGTATGAGTAATAGAGTTTATTATTTAAGGAAAACATATTTACAATATATTTTTAATTACAGATAACCGTTTGTAATAATATCAGCTACATTCTTGTCTCGAAATCTCAGTTAATAACAGTACTATAATGTCTTTTCTACGCGACACACGCACACGTGCACTCGACTATCGTAACCCAGGCTTACGACAATTACACACTTTCATATATCGCACTGCATATTTGCACTTAACAATAATTTATTTACAAGTCTAAACAACAAAGTTCCTTTCATCATCTATGCAGAGTTCCTTTCGAGCACATATACAGATTAAACAGTAAGACATGAAACGGTTCGTGCAGGCAGGCAGTGCAGGATGCGGGGTGTGAGGTGACCAACCATGACATATAACCATGTGATGCATCAACCACTTAGCTGTTCTGAATACAAAATAATTGGTCCGAAAACAACGCGTCAAAGCTAAGCATGCGCAATGAAATCTTTTGACACTGTGCAACCAGACTCCCTTTTCTTGTCTAATTATTTTAGGTGTGCATCCCATAAAGCATATGTAACAGGATTTTCTTTTGCAATATATATAAAATAAATAATAATACTTTTCATTTTAAAACAAGAATATATTTTATTGTATTTTTTTAGTTTTAATGTTTCGACAGTTTTTTAAAAATTACCATCATCATCAGAAGTACAATTTGTAATCTTTATACATTACTAGCAAAATACCCGTGCTTCGCTACGGAGTTTCACGTTGTACGTAATTGTACAATTATTGCTCGCTTAATAGTATAGAATTAGATAGATTGTATAAATTCTCAACTCTTAGTTTGTTTATTTACATTCATAGCAACAGCTATTTATTATTTATTTCGAGAAAATCGTTAGAGCCGTTTCCGAGAAATAAAAGTACATACATTTATTAATTAATTGAACTTCGAAATTTTCTCGACTATAAGAACCTGCAAACAACGAAGTTTTTCAATTTAAAACAATGATTAAAAACTCAGAACTAAATGTACTCGGGGTTTCCAATAAACTGAGATGTCAACCACTTCATTTACAAAGTATGCAATTCCCACGATAAATTTCATTATTTGGTTTTTTGCCCCTTAGGAGTGAAAGTTTTTAAAACCGTTTCTTAGTGAGCACCTAAGACCTATGATGAAGCTACGTTCAAAGTTTCATTGATATCCATTCATTGGTTTCAGAGATATCGTGATCAGTGAGTCAGTCAGTGGTATTTGGCTTATATAGATATCTATATCTAGCCGATTTACCCAGCGTTGCTCGGGTTCATAATTTATTCATAGGCTCATAGGCACCTATTCTTGTTCTAACGTTATATTACTTGTATACTGTATAATCTTCCTTATATTGTTACGTTCGCATTCTCACTGGAGGAATACTCTGTAGCGCACCTGTTTAAGAACATGTCATAAACTGTATTCTTATATCTGGAGAAGAATTCTGTTGCGCGTGATGCTCCTGCTCGATTTCTAACTCTGGGAGAGGGCGAACAGCTAAATTAGTTTTCAATAAAATGTCTACAGTACTTGCACGCGCTGCGTATTTAACTGTCGTTTTATAATTCATTGTGTTAATGTTGAAATAAGGCAAATGCTTATTAATAACTAGTTGTTAAATTAGTGTCTCCTAAACTTATTCTAACAATACAATACCTCTATAGATTTCAGCTTATCAATTTTTAAATTCAAACTGAAGCAAGTGCATTTGTATTGTCTGAGCTCTATGGTCTGAATACATTCGCTATCAAAACTTTGTTTTTTGTACTCGCTTATAACTTACTTTGATCTTAACTCTTAAACACTTTACACACTTTTTAACACTTTTAAATTCCAACTGAAACAACTCTGAATTCACACACTATTAAGACGTTTCTTAAGATGCATACACCACCTTTGATATCATAACCTATATCTTTATTTATAAGAACCGTGGACTCTGGCCCCGCCGTCTTTCGCGGGATCCGACCTAAGACTCCCCGGGTTCCGTGGATGAACTCCGGGGAAGGCCCGTCGGACGACTCCCGCGCTATTTCCTACGCGGGAGACTTCCACCGATGCTATGGTAACAAGAATCTATTCTATTGGGTTGCCATAGTAACCAGATCTAATAGTTGTTTAAGACCCAAAGGACCCCCCAGAGGATCGTATCGAAAAAAAAACACCTGTCCTATGTTGGTTCTCCCGTTGCGTAAAATATTTGTTCCAAGTTTGGTTGAAATCGGTCCACTGGTTTAGGAGGAGATGTGGAAGACCCCAAAGGACCCCCCAAAGGATCGTATCAAAAAAACACTTGTCCTATGTTGGTTCTCCCGTTGCGTAAAATATTTGTGCCAAGTTTGGTTGAAATAGGTCCAGTGGTTTAGGAGGAGATGTGGAAGACCCCAAAGGACCCCCCGAAGGATCGTATCGAAAAAACACCTATCTTATGTTGGATCTTCCGTTGCGTAAAATATTTGTGCCAAGTTTGGTTGAAGTCGGTCCAGTGGTTTAGGAGGAGATGTGGAAGACCCTAAAGAATCCCCAAAGGACCCCATCGAAGAAAACACGTATCCTATGTTGATTCTCCCGCTGCGTAAAATATTTGTCCCAAGTTTGGTTGAAATCGGTCCAGTGGTTTAGGAGGAGATGTGAAAAACCCCAAAGAACCCCCCAAAGGACCCCATCGAAAAAAACACCTATCCTATGTTGGTTATCCCGTCGCGTAAAATATTTGTGCCAAGTTTGGTTGAAATCGGTCCAGTGGTTTAGGAGGAGATGTGGAACATACATACATAGATACAATGGGGGGGGGGGTTGCCCCTTAGGAGTGAAAGTTTTTAAAACCGTTTCTTAGTGAGCACCTAAGACCTATGATGAAGCTATGTTCAAAGTTTCATTGATATCCATTCAGTAGTTTTGCTCTACGTTGATTCTATGTCAGTCAGTCAGGCAAACTTCCCCCCCCTTTTTCCCCCTTTAAAGGTCGAATTTCCAAAAATCCCTTCTTAGCGGATACCTACATCACATAAGGAACCTACGTGCCAAATTTCAAGTTTCTAGGTGATATAGTTTCGGAGATTTCGTGATGAGTCAGTGAGTGAGTCAGTGGTATTTCTCTTTTATATATATAGATAAACAAAAACAGTAAAATATATTCTTGTTTCAAAATATAAAATATTATTATTTACTACAAATCAGAAGAACAAGAATAGTGTGAGTAAATACGAATGCATTTTTAACATTGTGTGAGTAAATACACTGCGATATTTTAACAGCTGAATATGCAAAAAAACAGATTACAGAAAATCGTAATATCCAAAATGCCTTCCCTCCTTTATTTCGATTAAACGGGGTTGTAGATCATTTTAATTGACTCTTCAGTTATCCGGTGAAGTGGTGACATTGATTATTACGGATAATCTGCGTTGTGTGTGTGTGCGTGCGTGAATGCGTGAAGTAAACGGTAGAGACTTCTGGATTATCGTTGTAAATTAGCCCTGACACTGATGACATTTGTGGAAATCCGACTAATGGCTTCAAATATAAAACTGCTTTTTGTCAGTATTTCGAAATCTTAAATGCATTTTAATGATGCGTGATTCCAGTAGTGTTGATACCAGGATCAGCTGTTACAAAACGTAACCCAACAGAAACATAGAAATAGTTCGTTAGTTCGTAAATTGAAACTCGCGTGCAGCGAACTTGTTTAGCCTTGGTTTCACGGTCATGATGTCTGAGCTGAGCTGTAGTCGGCGCTCGTTAAATAAAGAATTAATGACCGCTTCAGTTTACTTATAGCATGCACAATAGTAGGCCTACAATATTACAGCTCCTACTACTACTAGTCAATTCTACCATGTTTCAACATCCTTCTTCCTAAAAGTCTCAAATCTTATTCATTTGGATCTTGTGAGACGCGTTGCCTCCGTTGCTAGGCGAATTGCTGATTTATACAGATCGTGTTTATGAATCTACTTAATGTTTTAAATCTTATCAAATTAGTATTTCAAATAGAAGCTATACCTATGAATACCGTATTTCCAAGACAAAACAAGAGACATTCTGTACTTTTCAGTCATAAGAAAGAGCACGCCATAATTATCACGATTATGTACGTATTTATTTATACTACTGCGCTAGTACTTAGCTTAAAGTTTAAAATCGAAGTGTGATATCAACAGATAATAATTAAAACCTTTCCCTATTGTAAACATATTCTTTACTTTTTTTAAATTTTAAAATACTTTAGTCAGTCTTATTTTAAACTTACTATTTTAAAAGCCTTCAAATAATTTATCTTCTTCGGTCTTCCCCGTCTTCTTCTATTCTGTCTTCAGGAACAATGTATAATTTGATTGATTAGAAATACAGTATATGCTTCAGCCGATCATACTTTTCATTAAACTGACCTTCAACAGTTAGTTATTCTGTTACAAAAATTGTAAAAACTATTAAAAATACGTTAAAATTTAAGATGCCGGATAGTATGAAAATTTACAAGGCGTTAAGGTCACCATGTAGAGTGCAAGACGTTTCGGGTAGCCACGACGACCGTCTTCAGTGGAGTACGAACTGCGGTCTCATCGGCACGCGTAGGACAAACAGAAACGACTCTCCTACCAGTAGAGGTACTTCTACAGCTATGAAAACCCAACAGCACGCTGTTGATCGGTTAAAATTCTGACCTATTGTATCACCCTCTCTTCTGTTAAGCCCAGCTGTTATTATACCTCGGGGCTTAACCAATATTTATTATGCACCAGTGATTCTTCTTCTTACTCGTATCAACGCGTATTTGTTGCCAGTCACCGTCTATGCCGCCTCGACCTGGGGATACATCGCCGCAATGCACAAAAAGAAGTTGCAAAGCGTCCTCGACGGGGCTTTGGGAAGTGGCCCAAGTCCCCAATCGATTTTTCTCTCGTTGAGAAGTGAACTCGGTGTACGCTCCTTGGGCAACATTGAGCGACGACTTGCACTCAAGTTTTACGTATGTGCGGCAAGGCGCCCCGACAATCCTCTCATAGCCGGACTCGGCCAGTACCGTCTATACCCAGGTGATACGTGGCAATGACCTCGACATATACTGTGCTAACGTAGTTGTAGGCCTGCTATTAAGTAATTCGCCATACTTGAGCAGGACTGCGAGATAGCCCGCAGAAGCCCGTTGGACACTTCTTACGTGACTCTGCACCACGGCCTAACAGCCTACCACGTATTAATACTATTAGTCCTTAAATCAGAAATGATCATAAATCAGTAAATGATGAAATGCTTTGCGAGGATCGGTCAATAAGTATAGACATCATTTGTGTCAACCTTTCGACGATATTTATTTGCCATCATCACGACAATTCAATTGTTGGTGAGTTATTATGACACCGAACAATAAAAATTGTGTCTACTTTTATTTTCATTATTTATTTGTATTTATTTTTAATTTCGTCCTTTAATACTATTGACAACGGCCGCGAGAGATTACGTTGTCTGATTAAAATCCCGGAAGTTTTCCTGGACATAAATTTTATGTTTAATAAAGAGAACACCTCCAGGAAAAAGTCGATGGTAAGGTAACCCTAGCTACATCTACCAGATACAGGTTTATGAGTATATTATTTCAAGTAAATAAACTATAATGCTAACTAATACTACCCCCACACACACACACACTTATATAGAAAAATTGACCAAGAAGGAGACAAAATCGAGATGAGTGCATCAGGTGTACATAGGCCTAGTTACAGATATCTAGAGATTGTACCGTATATGTGTGAGTCAATTTTTAAGAACCTTTAACTAAATAAGCTAAACTTTTTATGTGTTAAGTAACTTTTAATTTACTTTATTAATTTCCCTGGATATCATTTATACCACGGTAAGTATAGAACACAGGTGACAATGCTGTGTGCGCAGTAGCATTACTGAGTGCGTGACTTTACACGCCCCACGTGTATTATACAGCGCTTTGCTTTCTTACGAGTACATGCCGTGTTTATTATCGTGTTTTTGTGTGCCTTTGTGTATGTGTTTTTGTGTATGTTACAAGTGTTTAAATTTTGTATTGAGTGTACTGTGAAAAGTAGCTTCCACTTGTGCTGTTGCAACGTGTAAAAATAATAATTATAAAAACAGTAAAGCGAGAGGTATTAATTTACACAGATTTCCGAAACAACTAAACGTGCAACGTACCTGGGTTCATTTGTGTAAACGTAAAGTAGCTTCTACGTGCAGAAATCTGTGTTGTGCTCTGAACATTTTGATTTAAACGATTACGAACGGGATTTACAGGCCGAGTTGTTAAACAATTCCTCTAGGAAAAGATTAAAGAAGACGGCAATTCCTCACCTAAATATTCCGCAATCTTCAGAAAAATGGGCTACGTCTTTGTTAAATGAAATTGATCGTAAAACAGATTTAAAACTAGAAAAAGAAAGCAGGATGTCAGTGATTTATTAACGATAGTGTAGAAAAAAATATGTTGATTGGAAATGTAGTCAGCGAAACCGGTAAGCTAGGCCTAAGTAGTAATCAGTATGAACACGAAGTGACTTTACTTACAAATGAAAATAAGAATTTAAAATTAACTATGTTAGTATTAAAGGAACAGATTACTGTACTCAAGGAAGAAATTGCTTTGTTAAAAAGTCTTTTCGTTCAAGACAAAGCATATTTAAATGTGTATGAAAATATTTTTACACGTGGACAGATAACATATCTAAAATCCGGAAAATGCCTGAATTGGGAATCCGAAGATATTGCAAAACCAGTTACTCTAAGACCGCTGTCGAAAAAAGCATTTCATTATACAACACGTGTTTTAAATTACCCTCTGCCAAGCGAACGTACGATTCAACGTCGACTTTCTGTTGTAAAATGTCAGCCTGGTGTTATGCGAGAGCAGGTTCCTTTTTTCAATGATGGAGAAAAAGACATCATTTTGTCACTCGACGAAATGAAAGTACAAAGTACTATTTGTTATGACAATGTAGACGACTGTTTCATTGTACCTCACACAAATGTACAAGTGATAATGGCCTTATGGGAAAATGGAAACAACCTTTGTTTTATGACTTTGATGTGGCCATTACTAAAGATTTATTGATAAACACAATAATTTCTGTTGAATCAATTGGTTTCAAGGTGAGTGGTTTTGTAAGCGATATGGGTCCTTCCAATCGCAAGCTGTTTTCTGAACTGCTCATTACACCATCGAAATCCTACATCACCAATCCCACTTGCGACAAAAGAAAAGTTGGAGCTTTTTGCGATGTACTTCATTTACTAAAACCCTTGAAAGATAGAGCTTGTAGCTTGTAGGAAAGAGACTTACGTTAATCGAAATGAAAGAGTTATAAATGAAGATATGGGAAAAGGTAGACCCAAGTTTATTTGTTGACACTAAGCCGATATTTAAACTAATATTGAATGTATCGTATCAGAGGATGTGTTATGTTCATGTGTGTAATTATTTTTCCGGCAAGTAATTATAATATCAGTTTATTCTGTGCTCGAAGCATTCTTAGTTGAATTATATGTAGCATGCAGTAAATTCTAAACGTATGCTCCTACTATACTGTACACTGCTGTGGCGCGTTGGTCGAGTGGGGCGTGTGACGTCATCAGCTGTCAGCAACATTCTCGTCATCTACCGTATTCTATACTTACCGAGATTTATACCATAAATCCATTTACCATTGTTTCAAGTACCATAATAAATTCTTGTCTATTTTCTTTATCTGTCCCTTCTCCCTTGTGTTTCTGAAACTACACGTTCCCGTTTCTTCCAAGTATCGAAATTGAGGAATTAGGTCGATGTCTCGACCGCTAATCTGGTGGACCAGGTTACACAGCATCCTATGCTCAAAGAATACTATGGGATCGGAACATATCGAAGCCAAACAAACGAAGGGTTGTAAAAATACGTATAGCCGAGACGACTGATATAGGCTATATAGTAAACGTCTTTGACGAAATCTTCCTACGTACAAGAAGACATATATCTAATAAATGAAACCAAATCAACAATAACAACACTGGAGAAATCTTCGCTTATACTAAACGCAGCGACAGAATAATGACGTTAATCAGTTGTCAAAACAGGCGTGTCAAATTTTATTAAGCCATAAGTCACCACACGCACACTTACGCAACCGCGTGATTTTCACAAACCGGCGAGACGCGATGGGTCAAATCCTTTGAACTCTTAACGGCTGCATTCGGAAGGTAGTATGTGTGTGTGTGTGTGTGTGTGTGTGTGTGTGTTGTAACAGTACATATGACACCACATCCACCTAAGTACTGAAAATTAATTTAAAGGCCACCACTAGTAAAAATACATTAAAAGGTCTAGAATACCACCAAGTATACTAAAGAAAAAGTACCATAAGTTTAAATAAGTGAAGCATCATTGAAAGGAATTCACTAGTAAATGCACCAATAAAGAAGAAAAGAAGAATAAAGACGAGACGACCGACATACTATACCCAATAGATCAGTGGGAAGGACACAAGACAATAAAAGAAAGAAGAAGAATCAGTGAGAAGGACAAAAACAAAAGAAGAAAGAAGAATCAGTGAGAAGGACACAAGACAATAAAAGAAAGAAGAAGAATCAGTGAGAAGGATAAGAACAAAAGAAGAAAGAAGAATCAGTGAGAAGGATACAAGACAATAAAAGAAGAAAGAAGAATCAGGGAGAAGAATACAACAATGACAACTTCAAGAAAGAAGAAGGAAGAAACAGTGTGAAGAAGACAAGTGAAAACCACATCATGTATAAAAATGAACAATAGTGAGAAGGAGATCAGTGAAGAAAGAAGAAGGAAGATATCCAGACCAAAAACAAGAACAAGGGAAGGAAATTGAAGTATAACAAACTAACATAAACCTTTGAAAGAATAATTGTATTAAGAAGAAGGAAGAAATGTTAATTAATTACATGATATAAATCCCTAAGCTGTATGGTAAAGTCAACACTGACAACAACTCATTTAAGGAATACATTCATTGTCTATGTGAAACACATTATTGTAAATAAGGACTAAATATTGTAAATAAAGAGTCACAAGCAAACTGAATGAGGACAAGATGAGTTTATGATAGCCAAATGATGTGTAGTCATAGAATAAACAGAGGAATAAATCCCAAAATAGTGAATGACCAATTGTACAGTGGGAATGATGTTCATACAAACCCACTAATTAACAACAAATAAGATAATACAGGAATAAACTAAATGTGAACTATTGATAACCAATAACCAATGTACAAACATGAAATGAAAACCAGTCGAATAGACTAAGATAGAAATACACAGCCATAAACAACACATTACTGTTCACTGAACCTATAACATAACCTAATCTGGGCATCCAGTTTCCAGTAAAACTTGATAAAAACTAAATCAAACCAATGTTAAACCAAAATGTAATGAGCTAGGAAGTAAATAGAGCATATAAGGAATGTTTTGTACACGATAGCTAATAGTATAACAGAATATAAAAGCTATATTTATGTAATACAAATATGACAAACTGCTTGTAATGGCAAAGAGACATTATGCAACCAAAATCATGTTATAAACACATTATACAAAGATAGTAACTCAACTAACGACCTGATGTCAGACAGAATACTGTTCATATGAGCAGTTGCAACAAAAATAACCATTTAAATAGTCTATATAAATGTAATTATAACTAAACCATTGTGACAGTTAGCTGCAAGTAAAGTTTACAGCAACCAAACCTAGCTAATAACAGAATCAAATGCAGAGTGAACTGCATCACAATAACGATAAGGTCATAGTGACTATTTCAATTATCAATTAGAAAATAATACAAATATAATGTCTATGATACCAAGCATACTACCAGGTAACGCCATGTAGGCATAACAAGCCTAATTCATAAGTGATAATTAAGGCATTAAACCAATAATGTAGGGAAAAAGAACACTGCCAGTAGTGACTTAACCCATCGATATGTAATTACATGTTAAAATTCAATTAAATACTCTTATTACTAGGTAATAAAAAAAAACAAAAATGTATGACAACAAGTTTGAGTGTGAATCTATGAAAACGGACATAGTGTTAATATTAAGACATAGTTTTAAGGGAAAATTGTACAGTAGCTTAAGAACGAGATATTACCATAGAAAATAAGATAAAAACCATAAAATATTGATAATTAATGGCTTAATGGACACTAAGCATAAATGCTAAGTGCTAAGTCAGCTAACCCTAATCAAAAATATATGATGAGGGGATTCAAATTAATCGTCTTTGAAAATCATGAACAATGAGAGTAAGCACAACATCCTCAGTACAATTATAAGGAAGATATTAGACTTTAAAAAAAAATTGTATTATGCGTAGCCCTTCCGCGTGGGTGTGTTAACCAGAATTTCTTAATCTTGTTCCCAAAGACTGACGCTGATGAGAGCGTCTGTTTTGACGAAGTCTACCGTAAATAAACGAATTGAAATAAACTGACCAATCAGAGCTTATAAAAAATCCGAAATTCATCATTCCGACAGAGGAACCAGGGACAGTCTTTCAACAACAACGAAGCGAACTGCATGCTCGTCGAAGCTTCAGAAAAACGTGCTTTTGACAGCAACCAAGCATCAACTATATTAACCTCAAACTGAGATATAGGTTACCTACATTGAAGAAGCAGTGCAGTATATTTACAAGTGTACTTTATTCGGAGTTTATGCGCATAGGAGTGGGTGCAGTGTAGTGACAAAATTTAAATAATTAATTAATTAATTTTAATTAATTAAAAAGTGTTAATAATAAAAAAGTGTGACTCTTCGAACGACAAGAGACGCAAGTATTCATAACCACAAATATAATGTCATGATTAGTTTATAAGAAAAATAACTGAACGATAAAAGCGATTCAAATTGACCTATAGAAATAATAAAATTCCCTATTCTTAACAGAAGGGAGCTGATAAATACAAATGAACAATGTCGAAATTGAACGTTCTGAGCAACGACAGTTTTAACTGTTTGTATATTATAAATATCTAGAATAAGTAAAGACATTGTAATAGCAATGAAGAGTATATGTGCTCTTATGCTATCAGCAGATGGGAGTATGAAATATTTTGTTACCAAATTCAATTAGGAGTTTCGCCGGAGTGCGATAACTACAATAAATGAGTTACTTTTACCTGAAAGAGGAATATCCAATTTTACAGATAATCGTAGTACCTGATACTGGATTATCACAATTACTATTAATTAATAATAAATAATTCACTACTTTTAACCAAACAAGGTTGCACTAACAATCTATAAAGCATATGCCTAACCATGAACAGTAGTTCATATTTTATATTTTTTCATTAATAATCAATGAATTCTTATTTTATATGTTTGTTCTAACCGTAGCCATTATTTCAAATAAGTGTATTTTGCAGTCTAAAAGAACCTACTACTTTTATTATTATAATCATTATTAACTTTTCAAGTCGAATCATACGACATAACCTATATGTTTATCAACACACATTGTATTACTAACCAGAGGCAGTCATGCCAACTCAAGCTCATCATTTGTTTTAGAGTCCATGTTCACTTTTAAAAATATTAATTGTTAACTAAAAAGAAGAGCAAAACGCCTTATTGTATTGAATTTCACTGTGTGCTATTTGAATAAATTACCATTATTATTTTTACCAGTGAAAGAGTTGACTTTTATTGTATCAGTAAATACAGCTTAGAGGAGAAGAACGAGGCGGTTGGTACCATGCTGAGAATGCGAATTATTCAAATTGAGTGATTCCATGTTTTGTTTACAACCACACAAACCTATATATTTACAATATTATAAAGTAATATTATACATGAGTTATTACGAATGCCATGTCTATGTTTATGTATGTTAGTATATAGGAAGAAAACAACTGATATCCTCACAACCGCTGATCAACAAAAGTCGACGGAACTTCAAGTGGAATAATCCTAACTATGAATATAATACATAAAATTAAACTATTTAAACAGATAGCTAATACGACGAAAGAAGTGTAAGTAACCGGCCTATTCAATCCTGGATTCAACAATAGGTTGAATTGAGGGGAATAAGTCACTAAACAGTTAAATAATAATAAAATCCGATTTTGAATAATAACGATTAGCCGAGTGCAAGACCCATTTTCAGTAAAATTAACCCTGAGACTACTGATTAATAAATATAAATAAATAATTATAAACAAAGACGCATAAGCGGCATATAACAGTGTGTGTGTGACTTTCCTCCCGTTACGCGTAAAAAACGAACGTTTTCCTATTCGACAAGAAATACACATACGGTGTGTTTAAATAACGCCAAATCATTTGAATTTTACCAACCTACAGGGAAAAAGTTAAAATCAAGCAGGTTTCAACTGTCAATTTACATGAGTGAGTTAAGCCATTATAGTGCTTAAGAACACAATATAAAGAGGATCAGCGCAAACACAAATGCTGACACTGATGAAATACTGACAGAAGACAGCAAGGAGGTATAAAACTTGTGATGAAGGAAGATCTCCACGGCGAAGTAACATCATAGAAAAATGGAGCGGATCAGTAGTCAGCACCATGTTCGACTCAGCAACTAATAACACAGGTCTGCGATGGAAAAATTGCCTCAAATGTATTGGGTGATTTTTATAGTTTTTTAGGTGATGATTACTGGAAAAATGATGAAAAATCTACATGTATGCAAAACCTACAGTTTTCTCACAAATAATATAT
The DNA here is from genome assembly GCA_034769895.1 of Magicicada septendecula. Taxonomy (NCBI): domain Eukaryota; kingdom Metazoa; phylum Arthropoda; class Insecta; order Hemiptera; family Cicadidae; genus Magicicada; species Magicicada septendecula. Next base: position 169,070,564 of record CM068373.1, on the reverse strand, counting down.
CTAATTTTTAAGTATTTTATAAATTAGAAAGTACAGTATAATTATTTATATAAACATTGTACATATATTTGTGCATATTAAATAATTATTTAGTATGTATAAATACTTGGCAAGAGAGTACAAAACTAAATTTAAAACATTTGCCTCCAAATTATTAAAAGCAGATTGAGTTAAAAACTTAGATCTTCCCAAGGATATGGAAGAAGTATTAAGTTCCAGATTGAAGGAAAACAATTTTGGTTCCTGGTATTTCCTGTTATCTGTTTCGGGACAGAGAAAATGAGTTTTTCCTTTTTTTCTCAATAGAGTGAATTTGTTTACTACAAAGATGTCCCCGGATTCATGATAAGCTTCAACATTCGATTGTAAAAACTCGCGAATGGATACTTCTCATTAATTCGTCGAAATGAAGTCTCAAAGCAATACTCTTACACAATGGAAGTAAGCACGCTTCTGGCCTGTTGGACATTCAGTTCATTTAAATGAATGCTATGAAAATCTTGATTTAATCCTTACTAAACTTTCCTATGCAGATCATGGATGATAGATTTGTGGCGACTTAAAAATAATTTCCATGTTACTCGTCAACAGAGTGAATACACCAAATTTTCATGTTTCCTGTGTGAATGGGATAACCGTGACAGAAAACACATTATATAAAGAAAGAATGGCCGATTAGAAAAATATTAGAGCCTGGAATCAAAAACATTGAGAGGGAAAGTTTTTGGTTGATCCAGGAAAGATTTTACTTCAACCACTTCATACAAAATTAGGCCTGATGAAACAATTTGGTAAAATATTACCAAGAGAAGGGGGATGTTTTAAATATCGTTGCGACCAGTTCTCTGGTTTATCTGAAGCAGAGTTAAAGGAAGGTATTGTTTTTTCGTGCTCGATATCAGAAAAATTACGATGGTAGAAATTTTCGAGACGAAAATAGAGGAAAATGAGTAACAAGCCTGGAAAGCTTTCAAACTTATAGTAAACAGCTTTTTGGGAAACAGAAAGTACTAGACTACAAATGTATGGTAGAAGATATGTTGGACAAGGTCAAGATATTGGGATCTAAAATGAGCTTGAAAGTCAATTTCCTACATTCACATCTTGACTACTTTCCCCAAAATCTTGGTGCAGTCAGCGATGAGCAGGGCGAAAGATTTCATAAAGATATAAAGGAAATGGAAAGGCGATAGGTATCAAGAAAGGTGGGACATTAAGATGATAGCGAACTATTGCTGCATATTGAAAAGATATATACCTCAGCAAGTTCACAATAGGAAAACCTTAAAAAGAAGTTTTGAAGGAAAAAGGAAACGTTATTACAATGACTTGTAATTTTTTATATAGTCTACATATTGGCCAGTTTATTGATATTTGTGTGATTTTATATTTGTTAAGTGGTAATATTAAAACACAAGTATGATAAATTGTGTTTTGTGTTAATTTTTGACAAAACAAATAACCTTTTTGTGTAATAACCTTACGTGATAGAAAAAATGGATGTCATTTTTGGGAGTCAGAATTAAAATAAGTGCTGATTTTATGAACAAATTTATATAAAGGTAAGCTGACAAAACTAAAACAGTTTTTAAAAAGTGTTTTTTCGCAGGTCTGTGTAATGTCCTCCTTGTTCAGTCTCTACAATCATAGACTTTACTGCCTGTTACGGCATCAGCTCTTCTTCCTCTATCTGTCTATCGTTACTTTCTTTCCTTCTGGCCGATTGTTCACAGCAAGTTTTGCAATTCTTTAAGCAGTCATTTTTTTGATACGTGTTCCCACATTTTTCTTGTATCCCATCGCAATTGGCCATTGGTTAGGTTAGATTAGGTTAGGTTAGGTTGTATAATTTCGTTTGTGACTGTATTATCCTAGTACAGCCATTGACGGACTCATAAATTTTAATTCTTGTGCTTCTATTTGCCTTATATTTCCTGGATAGATACCCAGCATTCAGACCCGTACAGTAGATTAGCAATCGCCATCAAATTAATTTTTATTTCTCTGGCAGCGTTTTTAATAAAAATTTAACAATTACTGTTATTATATTATCTATTTAATGTCCCGCGTGTGGGAGCCAATTTAATAAAAATACGAGTTGTACCCGTTTACGCCCAGCGGTGGACGCCAATTTAACATTATTTGTTTATGCTCTTTATCTCAGGGTTAAAAAAAATAATAAATGCTCATTTCTACTGATAGCTCTTAAATTTATTCACACTATTTTGTTATTATTTGTAAATATTAAAATAGCACAAAATTCTACGTACTCATTAGTACTTGTAAATATAAAATTAACACATTACCAAAACTTAATACTCATGGCTAAATTGTAAATATCAAACAATAATACATTTATAAAATTGAATACTCATTATTATATTGTAAATATCAAAAATAATACATTAATAAAATTGAATACTCATTATTAAATTGTAAATATCAAAATTAATACATTAATAAAATTAGTTATTCAAACTCTTAATCTAATGGTTGCATATTAATAATCATTCATCAATTGCGTTTAGTACTTAAGTAAATTATAATGTTTAGCTTCATCTTATAAATTCTTAATATGAACAATCTCTTATATTATTACTATACTTTGTAATTACGGATTCATTTAGAACTTGGAAATAAACATTACTCCAAAACTGATAAAGAATGATAATTTTACTTCTAAATAAACTTTAATCGATTTCTTTAATAAATTCTCTTGTGTGTGTGGATTCTTTGAGATGACAGACAGTGGATCTAAATTAATTAAGACATGTTTTACTATACTTCATATTCGTATATCCAATCACTCGGTGGTTGCGGTGATGATTCCCTCATGTCGATCGTTCTAGAATCGTGCAGATAACTCCTCCAGATGATAGATGGTACCGGATGAATTCCACGATGTCACTCACTGACACTTCACTCACCAACTCCACGCATTTCGGATTATAATTTATGATTAAAAGTTAGCATTCTCTGTTGTACACCGACATCGTGATTTATTTCAAATCTGAATTAATATTACGCACCTTTGTTGCGGTATGTCTGCTTATCAAGTGTTCATGAATGTAGTTTGTGTTGTTAATCTTTCTTAGAAGTTATTGTTGTAAAGTGTTCGTATACAATGAATTTACATTATTGTCTGGTTACTATCTGTTTCAGTTAATGTTCACTGGTATGCTAATAGTGTGACTCTACTTCATAGTTCGTTTGTTTGTAATGACTGTATTAACTTTTGTTATAAGTTCGAAAACTACCTTCTCACACTGTGTATCGAATTATTCTAAGTTCAATAAAATGCTAATTACTCCCGTCACGGACTTCACTCCGATCGCGTCCAAAATTTAGTTAGAACTCCTCGAGCGGGTTCCTGTCTCCTTCCTATATTTTCGTTACCAAATCTCCCACCAGACTTCTCATTCCAACGACGCCGTGTCCTTATTGGTTTCCTATTTTTCCCTCCAAGTCCAAATACCACCTATCTTTTCAAAGGCGTTCTCTGATAGGGCTCCTGGTTCCCCACCAGATTCTTTCCTTGCTTCGTATTTTGAGGTCGTTGTCATTTCCAGACAACGCAGCAATAAATTGTATCTGTCGTTTTTTTCTAAAGTCTTCAGTGACAACTCTGAGTTTCTCTTCCATTTGCATTGTTTCTGAACTTCGTCGCTCTGGCGTTATTATCTATTGTTGTTCAAGGGCCTCGCCTACCCTTCTTTGGAAGTTGGTTTTTTCTTTTAGTTGCCAGCCAACACCCCATCCTCGAGTTTGGGACGTACTCTCTGCGCTTTCGTTTCCAAGTAAGGTCAAAACCCTGTCATCGACCGCTGGAGTCCTTCAAATCTATACACCCTTCGTCGCTTTCTCCTGACAGCTGGCGTACACATGTATGCTTGACCATTGTTACGCCTTTTCTCCTTTAATGGCTCTGTACACATTGTATATAGTTTCCTATGGAATCAATGTGTTTTCACAAAAAACTGGTGTTCTACGTACTCTGCTTGTTCACAGGTTATGCGTTGCAGCTTCCTACGAAATTTATGACCTGTCCGTCACTACAGCGTGTTTGCTCGCTTTCTCCTTTTGTCCCTTACAAAATATGTTTTCCACACATCCACCCTTCGTTATTGCTTCCAACGACATTCCTTACTGCTAATTATAAAATAAAACTTTTCGAAATTTTGGTGTTATACGTTCCTTTTAATGATGCCACAGAGCTATACGGCAATATATAAAATACAAGTATTCGCTTTATCGTGGGTCTCTTTTTTTCCTTCTTACGAGAGACATCACAATCCAAGTACTGGAATGATAAACGCTAACAATAATAATGTATAGCCTACGTATAGGCCTAGATCTGTAATATGTGGCCACAGCATACTCTTTATGTATTCGTTGTTACTATAATGACTTAATTTAATAATGTAAACTGATATTTGAAACCTGTTTGATTTTAACCTTTTTGCTGTCGGTTGCGGTAAACTCCAAGTGATGTGGCGTTATTTAAACACCTTACGTGTGCACTTCTTGTAGACTAGGGAAAAGTTTGTTTTACGCGAAACCGGAGGCAGCGACAAACGCACACACACATTAACTTCCGAAAGCAGCCGTTAAGAGTTCAAAGGATTTGACCCGTCGCGTCGCGTTTGTGAAAATCACGCGGTTGCGTTAGTGTGTGCGTGCGGTGAGTTATGGCTTAATAAAATCTGACACGCCTGCTTTGACAATTCATTAACGTCATTATTCTTCATCATGTTTAGTAGTAAACAAAGATTTCTCCAGCGCTGATATTGTTGTTTTGGTCCGATTTATTTAGATGTATGGCTTCTTCGGGTGTGAAGAAAGTTTTGTCCAAGACGCTTATTGGCTACAGTCGTCGTAGCTTGTATTCCATTCCATAGGCCTACGCTTCGTTTACACAGTCCACCGTTTCTTTGATTTGGATATGTTGTGATCTCATGCTATTCATTAAGGTCAGCATGCTGTTTATCCTGTCGTTCAGATTCTTTGACAAGATAACGAGTTTTAACTCCTCGATACTCGTAAGAAATTATGAAAATATTTTTATAATGGGCAATTTCAAAAAGAGAACAAGAACACAAAGAAAAGAAATAGAGCTTATGGGTATTTGGAACGTATAAAGTATCTTCAATAAAATTACCAAAGTAAATAAAAGTTACTTAACTTACTTAGACACGGTGTTGCCTACACTGCAGTCCGGTGACGTATCTGCTGATATTTATAAATCCTATTTTAAGGCGTTTTCGAAGATTTTGATTTTTAAAGAATGACTACTGAACAAAGAATTGCGATAAATAAAAAGTAGACCGACAAAAGATATAATAACGTTGTAACGTTGCAAAAAACAGTCGTTATCCCAAATGTTTATTTTTCCCCGTAACCTCTAAGAAATCGGATGATCCTTTTTTCCCACAGGGTAACTGTTACTTTTTCTAGGCTGATAAGGGACAACAGCAGTTTGTAATACGAAAGCTACGGCTTGTAGGCCTATACGGTGTCAGCTGTACTCACTGACTTCATTAACGACTTCATACTTTTCACTTGCCTCTGAAGTTGCCCCTTCATAAGTAGATTTTTTTTTATTCAATACACTGATCAATGAAAACGATAAGTTTTGTTAATAAGCTCTGTGTCTGATCGCTCCTTATTTTGTTTATCAGAATAGTCCTGATTATTTTCTGCCACAAAAAGAATTTTGGGCCTTGGAGCCAACAAAATTTGAAATTTCCAATGCGCTACATCATATTGAGATTTTAGTTAAAATTCTCTTTAATTTGCAATTTTATCTAACGTTTCCCTCACTTTTTACAAAATTCTGAAATTTCGAAAACTTAACACCACGTTCAGATTTAATTTAAAATACCTCATGAATTTTTGCAATTTTATCAAAACTTTCACCAAATTTTTGGTCTCCGGGTCCAAAAATTTTTAGATTTTCAAAAGTCAAAAGTAAATTCATATTCTCGTTAAAATTCCCTTTAATCTGATACCCCACATGGACTTTTGTAATACAATACACTGATCGATGATAAACAATAGGTTTTGTTAAACAAACTCTGTGTCCGCTCGCTCCTTATTTTGTTTATTTTTTCGCCTCAAAAAGAATTTTGAACCCTGGAGTCAAGAAAATACCCCACATGGGATTTTTTCAAAATATTGGCCTATAAAAGTTTTGTCTCCCGCCACCTATTTTTTGGAGGGGGGGATCAGTCTAAAAAACAATGAGGTTCTGTAGGGTAAAAGTATGCATGCCATGTTTAAAAGTTGACGAGTTCAAAAGTTATCGTGAGACATATCCACAAATAGACAGACAAATGCCAAACGGTCGCGATTAAACTGAGAATTCGCTTCGTTTGTTCAGTTAAGGTAAAATATCAAACTCGTGCAAAGCAAGTTATTGCCTGATACTTCTCCGTTGTACGTATGCGTTGATGGGGTGTGTGGACCACTTCATTTCTCTTTACAACACAAGAGATATCATAGTCCCTAAGTCCCATAACCGGGCATAAGACGACTATCACTCATAAACTTTCTTGGTTTACATTATTAAGAACACATTTCTTTTTTTTGGAGGGGGTTGCCAGCTATGGCAAGCAACTCATCACAGAATGGGAGAAATGTTTGGCGGTAATAAAAATAAACCAAAGCAGAGTTCGTGATAACGAACATAAATTCCACCACATATCCTCGAGAAATAACAAAGTGAGAAAAGTAAAGAATAAAACTAAAAGCTGAGTAGATAAAAGAGGTAGATAAAAACTGCGAAAGGATAATACGGTATTCTGCCGAGTTATCGGTACTGCAATAAGTAAGTGGACATGAAACACGGCCGGTATTTTGCATACAAAACGTCGAGTGAGTTGAGTAATGTTTATTAATGAGTCCAGCCGTTGTGTGCCAATGTCGGTGTAATGAATCAACACGGAAACGGAAGTGACCACAACGATCGTGTTGTTAATGTCTCACGGTTTTAGTGTTATACTTGTGACGCCTCTGCACTCTGTTCAGTCGAAAAGAGCGTTGAGCTAAATTATCTTATAATTAATACAGTATGTTAAGTTAAACACTGAATCAGAACTGAAAGGATTACCGATTACAGATCTCCACGCTGAAGACCAAGGTGATGGCTTTTCATGGAGCTGATCCCATACGAGCAAAAATTGTTGTAGATGGTACTGTCCTAGAGCAACTTTGAACATCTGGGCTATAATGTGTCGTACATTACTAACATTGATGTGGTGAAGAATTTGCACAAGTTCAACCATATATGCAGAACCATCAGGAGAACTCTAAAATCAACGAGTAAAGAAACAACGCCTGAAGTTCTCTCTCCCCACACTTCTCTATAGGTCTGAAGTTTGACTTCAGGCGGTCGTATTCAATCGGCCGAAATGAGATTTTTCAAGCGCGTGGCAGGCTATACTCTTCAGAATCGCGTACGGAATGTCGATGTACCGCAGGAACTAATATTATTAGCATACTCCACAGGATTGCCCCATATCTTATCCGAATGGATGCTACCGCATACCAAAACAACTATTGAATTATAAGCCGAAGGGACAGAGAAGTGTGGGCCGAAGAAGCGTTAGAGTGACTAACTCTAGTCTATCTTCTTGGGACCGGAACAAACCATTTTTGGGTTAACCGTTGCTGAAGATAATGTTGTTAAGTTTAAAAAGGAACATATACACCCTCTCTACCCTTACTTGTGAGCCTGCATATAGACAACGAACCTAATCCCATGCATATTTATGTATTGCAGGTACGGAGTCAGAATTTCCTTCTGGGTGGGGGATTCTGGAGGTGGTCTGAGAAAGGTTTTTAGAATTTTCCGAATGAAACTACAAAAATTAAAAGAAAGATAACTCTTTATTTGCTTCTTATTCTTTTGTAACCCAGAAGACACAGTATGTGTGGAAACATAAGAGTTAATATTACAAAACAGTGTGCAACAGAAAGCACATCGGCATAAGATTCGAACAGAAATGAAAACCTCTTTTTTTTACACTAAGAGGCCAGCCGTGGACCACGCGAATATCATTTTCTGGCAGAAAGCGGTGATTTGGAAACTATGCGTCGGCTTCCTTTACACCTGTCCTGTCCACCCTTTCTCGTCTTCTTCTCACCGCAGAGAACCTCAAGATTTTTAATTTCGTTTCTGTATGTATTTCTATCCACACAGTCGTTCAAAGAGATACCCAGTATCATCATTTCCTGCTTCAGTTGTTTGTTGTATCCGTTCAGACTGGAAAGTTGCCAAATATAGTTGAAAATTTGTTTATTTAGTCTGGACCGAACCATATGTCCAAGGAATCTCAGTCTTTTCCTTCGGAAAGCCGTTTCCTGATCTTCCAGAGCCTTTCTTTGGGTCTATGCCTGTACCCATCTTCAACTGTACTGTATAATACAACTCTTTACTGTATAATTTTTTTTTAAGTTGCTGTGGAATAAACTACTGTACTGTAGATATCGTAAACAGAGTTAGTTGCACTGCTGGCGGAAGGCTGCCTCTTTCCTACTGGCCATGAGGTCGACAACGGCAAAACCAGACAAGTAGCAGCACTGCTACAGCGTACCCCAATCATCAAATCAGGTAAGGAACAGTATCCTAATTATTTAATTCCACTTATGGACTACACTTTTATTGGCACACTTTAAACAAATGTTTAACATTTCCTTTTGTATTGATCCTTTTTTAGCTAACCTCCGTCAAAACCCTTTCACCGCCACTGACGTACTGTCTTGTCTAAATATCTAACACGTATAGTCAGTTCAAGTGGCCATGAGGGCCGGTTCTGATCCGGGTGGTTCAGGTCGCTCGTTAACACATCGCGTAGTGTTTTTATGGACACCCGATTCCGACTAGCTGCCTGCGTTGTGCATGTAAGGATTCGCTTAAGGAAAGTTGTACTGTACATCGTTAGAATTATCAGTAATTTATTTCTTCAACGGTGTGACTTTATAATTGTTTGCGTTTTTTTGCTTCCATTTTCCGTAAGGAAATGTAAGTATTGTGATCGCGAAAAAATCGTGTTCGGGATAAGGGCTGATTCTAATTTTACTACCCTCAAAAGATGAACAAAGTTCATTTTCTGAAAAGTGTCTGTGTGTCAAAGTGTAGAATGTTTTCTATGGCAAACGATAACTGCCGCAAATTCAAACAAAATCAAATTAATTTTTGCATATGTGCACATGTTGGTACCATTTTAGCTGATACGTAATTTTTTCAGAACTCAAGCATCCACTTATTTAATTAATATTTAAATGATTTTAGATATAAATTTTTAGGACATGGAAATCATGTATGGTTCTCCATACCGATTTTAAGTACTTTACTCTTGTTAAAACGTAAAATGCTGCAGGTAACCTACTCCTTTCCCTTAACCGATCTTCACCAAAAACAATAAACCTTGAGTCCTCTACAATTCAAGACTGTATGCAAAAAATTATTTGATTCTGTTTGAATTTGCGGCTGTTATCGTTTGCCATAGAAAAAAATTCTACACACAGACACTTTTCGAAAAATGACTTTTTTCATGTTTTGATGGTAGTACAATCAGAATCTGCCGTTATCTCGTACACGATTTTTTCGACATGACCATACTTCCATTTCCTTATAGAACATGGAAGTAAAAATTTATTTAAACTTTATCAAACAATGGTAATTGTTAAAAATGAAATAATTTTGTTACCAGGCAACCAGGTTGTTTGGTTAGGCGGGAGGGGTAGTTTACCTGCAACGTTTTACGTTTTAACAAGAGTAGAGTACTTAATTTTAATAAATATGTGCCCAGAAAATAAAGTCCTATTAATCCACTGTAAAATGGTAAATGAGATAATCATAAATGGATTAGGTAGTTGAAGAGTGAGGAGTTGATGTTTTGAAAAGTGCTGTGTTGAAATCAAGTAAAGTACGAATATTTAATTTTGAAGGAAAAATATGCTTTAGAAATTGCATACGCTAAAATTATTACTCTATAAATGTGTAAATATCATTTATGAAAGTGATCGGCTGAGGAGGAAGGATGATTATCTGCGTAGTTCAGTTTCTTTATAAGAATTAAAGTGCCTAATTTTTATAATTAGAGTGACTCGAAAATAACATTATACTAAACAACTACCCCATAATAACAAAAATATCCATAAATAGTGAAAATAGTTTGAGGGTGGGCGATATTTTTTTAGAAATTATTGAACCGAGTTCAAGTAAAAGATTTTAAATATAAATTTTAGAACATGGAAGTCTCCATACCGGTATTTTTATTATAGACTGGCTCAAAATAGGTTAGAAGTTATTGTTTTTCTCCCTTTATACCTTGTTTCTCCGATTCCTTATTTTATGCTGTAATGTGTTGTAGCCTCGTTTCATTTCCACTAATCTTCTCTCTTAACACCGTTCTTTTAAGGCTGATTTACTTGAACCTGCCAGCGAACGAAGAGTCTGGTCAATAGCATCGGCTGCAGACCCAAGTCCCCGCAAGTTTATGCAAGTGCCTCGGTGTAGTAGCACACTATACTGCAATATTGTTACAGTTATGAGTTGAGATCAGTGTAGAATTATAACCGAGGACGATCTAAGCGACCCTTTTTTTTTGTAACACTGGGTTGATAATGCAAAGTCGAGGCGATAATTTGCGTTGCGTTTACTTTCCAGCATATAGCACTCGAGACAGTAAAAGACTCGGTCATCGGTACTCACAAAATTCAGTCCGATTATTCGCATTCACAGGTAATTGTGATACAATCGCTCAATCTTGTGTCTCGATGACTGAATCTTCTTTCTTCGTCTTGAATTGTAACCCAAGACAGATGGGCTTCGTTGTAAATGAAAAGAAAAGTAATCACATGACGATTGGTTAATTAATGTTAATAAATCCAACATTTGTGTTAATGACAAGACATTTGAGAGAGTCGAACATTTCACTTCTTCAGGAAGAAACAGCGGATTCGATAAATGACACTAAACAACGAATTTGAAACTTTAGTGTGTTAAAACAAATAACAAGTAAACCTATATTAAAGGAGCGACAAAATTTACCCCTGTAAAATTTAATAAGACCGGTATTGACCTATAGGGCAGAAACACGGACCATCACCAAAGCGAACGAAAAATATCTTCTAACGTTTCAAAGGAAGGTATTGGGAACAATTTGTTGTCCAATATACGAAAGGGGATATAATACTCATACGTTGCAAGCAGGAATTACACTCAATGTTGAACGATCTGGTTCAGTAGCGTGGCGTCCATGTAACCGCTGTTGCCGGCGGCAACAGTACTGGAAACAAGAGAAAATAATATTAATTGTATCACAGAATAAATACTTTAGTTATTAAATAATTTGAAATCCGAACAATATTATTAGTAACACCTGAAGAAAAGCGTAGCATTGCTTTCGAACTGCTGGCCACTTGCACGTCTTGTGTTGCCTGCTCAGACATCGGCAATGTTTTACTCCGTACGTTCATTGACCTCATACTAGTTGTCACTGTGCAAACTGCGGAGTGGGGGACACATTCGTCCGTCCAATATGTTTCCGCTGTATAAACCGGCAAAACGTTCAGTTAGCAGCTATGTTCGTTTTCGGAACTGACGTGCAGCAGATACTACGTACCTATTTGTGTTTCGTTCGTTTAGTCATGCGTTTCGCTGTTTGTATGTATTATTTTTAATTCGATTATTTGTGTTCTGATTTATTCTGTGTAAATATAACGAGAGTCAGATACCGTTGAACCGGGACCCTCTTCTTCTCCCAGCGAATGATAGAAAATAGTCTAAAAAGAACACTTAGTTCAAGAAAAAATTCGAATTAATTTTTAGGTTAAGTTTTAGGCCTATCACAACCAGCAACAGGTGTTGTCTTTGCGACTTGCTAGAAAAGCGCTGATGACGTGATTAATCATGCCCAATAGTCCAGTCGCCAGAGTAAAAATAACGGTAAAATTTCTTTAAAAAATTGAGGCAAAGTGATATTTGGTATAGTTATTGAAAAAGGTCTAAATATCGGTTTAAAATCATCTTTGCATGTTTATAAGGTCAGGCTTTTAAAAAAAACCTTATTTAAGGGCAGCGCGCGGTTAAATCGATAAAAACGTTCACATTCCGTGAATTTCTTTCCTTACTACTAAATAAACCATTGGATCATGATAAAGTCTTCATTCTTTTTGTTTAAAATAGTTCAAATTTTAATAGTAATCAAATCAAAATAACGATTTTGTTATTATTTCATCGTTAGGAGTATTAAATCGATAGACGGAATGGTCGATTTTAACAAATCTTCCTCTGTTGAATAATATTATTAAATATGTGTATCTTAATATACATAAAAGTCATTGTGTGTATTTATATTCCACACCTCCTACTAAACCACTGGACCGATTTCAACAAAACTTAGCACAAATATTTTATGCAACGGGAGAACCAACATAAGATAGGTGTTTTGGGCCCGGGGGGGGGGATGTCAAAAATGAAAAATATGAAATATGAAAATACTGTGGGGTATCAAATTAAAGGGAATTTCAATGCAAGTAACAATTTTACATGCATATACGTACTATTGAATATGTTTGGGCCCTGGGGCTCAATAAATGGGTTGTAATAAAGGGGTGTCAAAAATGGAAAATATGAAATACCGTATGTGACATGCATATACGCACTATTAAAAATTTTGGTATCCGGGGCTCAATAAATTGGTGGAATTGGTGGAGGGGTGATGTCAAAAATGGAAAATATGAAATACCGCACGTGGGGTATCAAATTAAAGGGAATTTCAATGTAAGTAACAATTTGACGTGCATATTAATTTGGATTATTATAAATATCCCCCCCTGCTTGGTGGATGTGAAAAAAACAACATAAATGGTATCAAATTAAAGTGAATTTCCTAGCAAGTAAGAATATGACACCACTTTCTCCCAAGCAAAGCCGGGCAAATCCTCCAGTAATAAATAAAATATTTCAAAGAAAAGCTCTCTTTTTAATAAAAGGTAAAACGAATACAAACAAAATAACATTATACAAGAATATATATTTTTTTAAATTTGGAATTTTAAAAATTATTTATGTTGAGAATTTAGTTAGTGATTTTTTCTTCTTCTTCTTCTTCTTCTTCTTCTTCTTCTTCTTCTTCTTCTTCTTCTTCTTCTTCTTCGAAGATTTTTTCCTCACTATCATCAAAGTCATTATCATCAAAATCAATCTCGTCAACAATTGGAAAGTTTTTGCAAGTTTCAGTTGAGCATGTACCACAAATCGATGAACATAAAAGACCAGCGCTTCTGCATGTACACGATCCTTTTTTGCAGCCAGTTTTGCAGTTACAAAAGATCATTTTTAATAAAGATTTTGGGGCAGCTGGCTGTGTCATTTTTATGGGCGTTAAAATTTCTCCAACATTCCAACCCCAGTCTTTTGGTATTAGATCATTGCCGAGCCATTGCTGGACTTGTAAATATACTCTGTAAAAGTACTGCTTGGCAGCATCAGAAGTAGGTGGCAGACTTTCTAACTTTACAGGTTTTAAGCTTTTTTTCTTTTTTGAAATCGCTTTAGTAAAACTTCTATGTCTGTATTTATCAACACATGTATTTTTTTTTTGGTGCATTATACATATACAGGAGAATTAATAGACCATTTTTATATATAGATGTTTGAGGTTGATTTTCCAGTTTAAATGCTTCGATCGCTTCTTTTAAATCTGAGTTTATTGATTTTTTTTCAATCGAATTAAAAACCGATTTTTTACCTTTACCATAAAAGCATGATGTTGTGTCACAGCCGGTTAGAGCATGCAAAAATAGTATATTCTGTTTGCAAAATTTATACTTTCTGAAGCTGTTATCAGAAGAAAATAGACTAGCACTCATGGTTCCTCTCGTGGTTTTTAAGAGATAAATTTTCTTATTACTAGGTGTAAGCGCAGTAATGAGCACCAAAATATCTACGTCCTCTGCAACAATAACTGGAGATTTATCATATAATTCTAAGGCTGTTTTCACAATTATGAAGTCTGCATCATCGTCAGCTTGTTTAACGTTTATGCTTTCTTCTTCCAAATATCTCGTTAGAATTTCAATAAATCGAGTTTTATTAGTTTTATTCGAAAGAAATTGTTCTTGGGTCACTGTGACACACATATCTTCATGGAATAAAATATCTGGAGAGGAATTTTGATTGGTACGGCGATAACGCTCCATAGCTTTGATGCTGTTAGAATTGTTTGTATAGCCATCAAAAACGACAGTAACTTTTGATCCAAAGTGTCTCTTGACATAATTTACGTATCTTTGAAAAATACATTTGAACTTGTCATTTTTTGACCATACTACTCTATGCAGTAACATACCACCATCAATGACGTAAATGCAATCTTCAAGGATAATCTCAGTGCGGTCTACTTCAAACATATCATATAGTTTAGACTTATCTGTTTTCCCAAATACACCTTCGTAAAACATAGATATTGGGTACGGTGCAAGTTCATAATGCATGTAATCTTAATTCGTCACTTTTTCTTGCTACACAAATGCGTTGAAATATAAACATTGGATCTATAGGGACAATTTCCTCTTGAATTTTCAGACTACTATTAACACTTTTTGATGACAGTACTCTATTTTTTCGTTTAAACGAAACTTTATGGAAGTTTGTGCCAGCAATTTCTTCTAATCCTGCTTTTCCAACCTCAAAAGCATTATGACAGTTAATATTATTACCGCCAGTAACTCCAGTAGATATAGACATTATTGAATCTTGATAAGGAAATGGCTCGTGACAATCAAACCAGGATTTTATTTTGAGAATATCTTCAGTATCTCGTTTTATTCGAGAATCTCTAGTATCTACATGCTGATCGGAAGTAGAAAATTGTATACCACAAAATTTTTCTACTTCTTCGCAGATATCATGTGTAGGCTATATGGCATCGCTAAAATCCATTTATTTGCAGTACTGGTAGTTACTCCCCGTCCAATCATACCACCATCAACTTTCATGAATCTCATTAAGTCCTGTTCGATTGTCATATCAGTATGAGTTCCTGACCAGAATTTCTCAGTTCGTCTTACAGTACAAAATCCGTTATTTATAAAATTTTGAAGTTCTTTAATTTTTAAAGCGGTAGTTTCTGGAATTACATCTTGGTTTTGCATTGAGCTGAAAAGTTTTCAGATTCTTTTATAAATTGATTCATATATTGTACATATAATAAGGTTGATTTCGTATAATTAAAATGTCCAGTTACATAAAAATATGGCAACATTTGCTGAATAACTTGTAATTGAATTTTTAGATCACCCATTTTTTCAGAGCGCGCAAATGCTTTTGCAATAGAGATCATTCGTATGTATTGTATCCATAATTTTGCAGTTTTACCGCGTTCCTCAATTTCAATCCTTTTTTCTAGAAATTTACCATTTAAGATGTTTAAAAAATTATGATCTTGTACGTCTTTTTAAGTAAGATTGTCATCTAAAAATTCTTGTAGTAAAGATTTCATATTTGAATATTCAACTTCTGAAAGATTCATTTCCTCAATAATCTTTTTACACAAAACTATCCAAATTAATGTGTGGCCTCGTACTGCTATAGCATAAGCATGGCCATCTAACATCTTATCTACAGTTCCTGGCGCATATCAACAGCTTAATGCTTCTTTTAAACCGCTTCCTGCCATCACATAACCGATTGAACCAAGAAAAGACATAAGCAGATGAAATCCTCCAAGTCGAACAATTACATTATGTATATCATCATCAGGTGAGGATTAGACCATTTCAAACGCTTTCTGATACAAAGCTTGATCGAAAGTAACAAAACAATTAAATAGACTGTTTTATTGGACGCGTTTCGGCTTACGTATCCGCCTTCTTCAGCTTTGGTAACAGACTTCGTAAAAGCTCTAACCAACAACAATATACACTCCGCATTTGCCACACACATACACACAGAAAACCACAGTTACACCAGCATAGACACTAATCTTGAAATTTTACATTACATACCCAAAGGTCGAAAACTCAACACAACTGAACAATACGAAATATATAAACACCACACAACACAACCAAACAACATACTCAACGATCAATTACAATATAAATCACATACACTTTTTGACACAATTATACAGAAAACAAACAGTAAGTTGAATCCCCGCGCCAATCCCCTTCCTCCACACACTACCCCCACTTCACCTTCCACACAACCGTTACAAAATGCTGGCAGTCTGTTACCAAAGCTGAAGAAGGCGGATACGTAAGCCGAAACGCGTCCAATAAAACAGTAAGTTTTTACATGAAAAAGTTCATTTTTAGTTAAGTGTTAGTGCTGTGAAAGAAGAGATGAATAATCAAGACAACTATAATACCGCAGATAAAGCGTATTTCATCAATAAGTACAGAAACGCCAAGCAACAAGTAACAAAAACTTCCTTACACATAGCATTCAATAAAACTTGTCGAAAACACATCATACCAACACACGCACAAGTTACAATAAAACAAAACACACATACAGCACTTCAAACCAAACGGAAATTAGAACAAATAAACCTAAACAACATCAATTATTTATACCATAAAAAAGACACACTCAACAGACAGGCATATAACTTACACATGAAACTCACACAAATATTACACCACACAGAACTTGAAAATGTAATACAACACACACAAGACAACATAGGAAAACTCAAATTGACAATACAACATCGACACAACAAAAAAATAACTAACCTCACAACACGCACAATTGAATCAATCCCTGAACCGGCACACAAATTCCACACACACGTAGTTAATACCACACACATCAATTTCACAAAAGATGAAATAGATTTATTAAACAAAGGACTGAAACATAACTTGAATACCAATACAACTAACATCAAAAATCACAATAAACACATACGCGACATCATCATAGACACAGAAACGGCTGTACAAAACACGCACCTTAACGACCAAGACCCGATACGTCACGACATAAAAAGAAAACTTCAAAACACACATACAAAACCAAAAATACACAACAATGAAATAAAAACACTTAATAATGTAAAACACAAGTTACTTGAACACAACACAACAATCCTAAAAGCCGACAAAGGCAACATTAGCGTCATAATGGACAAACACCAATTAAACACTAAAATCGAAAGTTTCTTCAACGAAAATAATATAACGGAAATAAATAAAGACCCCACACTAAAATTTCATAAACAGATTAATAAATTTATAAACAACACAAAACATATAATCAAACCAGAAAACGCCAAATACCTTAAACAAATAAAACCTAACCCCCCTAAACTAAATGCATTACCAAAAATACATAAACCTAACATTCCAATCAGACCATTAATAAACAACACACAGGCCCCCTCTCACAAAATCGCAAAACAACTAGACAAAGTAATCAGAGAAAACATTAAACTCAATAACAACACATCCATCAAAAACAACATTGACCTAGTCAGGAAAACGGAACACATACACATCCCACATAACTCAACTCTGGCAACTTTTGATATAACCAATTTATACACTAATGTCCCCATCAAAGAAACCATACAAACACTAGAACAACTACTCAGACAAAACAGCACACCTGAAACACACATACAAGAAATCATCACACTTACCAAAATAATAACTGAACAAAATTACTTTACATACAATAACAAAATATACACACAAACAGAAGGACTCCCGATGGGATCCCCCATATCAGGAATACTAGCAGAAATATATATACACAACATTGAACAGAACCACATAATAAACAACAACAAATACACTAACAAAATTATATAATGGCACAGGTATGTAGATGATATATTACTCTTATTCAAAGGCAACACAAGACAAGTTGAAAACTTCCACAAATACATTGTAACGGTACATAACCCGGTCCCAATAAAGTAAGTCATGAGAATAAAAGTCAGAAATGGGTAGAACTAAAGCTCGCTCAAAATTTAATTATATCACTCCACATAATAAACAATTCGAGTGGTATATAGTGCGAAGTGAGTTCTAGTGTACCCATTGAGGTGAAAAACCAAAGTGAAATTAATGTATTACTAAACTGGGCTGTATGTTTTGGATAGGATAAAACTATGGAAGTAGTATGTAATAATACTGATTGATTTTTGTGATTTTATTTATTTATTGTAATTTATATTGTATGAACCACAATTTTTTATACCCAAGTTAATATTATATTGTTTCAAATAATTATGTTAGATTGTAAGAAAACCCAGGGTTTAATTTTAAAGGACATAAAAATTTTAACTACCAAAAATAATATAAAATTAAAATAATCCTAGGAAGGAAAGGACAACAGGAAGTAGTACCGGGTATGAACACTATTCGATACTAAATAAATAATATATAAATTTATTTAATGATAATAAAATGATAAAATATTTATATACAAGGTCATAAAAAAATTAACCAAAACATATTATGTGAATTAAATTAGTAAATAAACCGGAATGGAAGGGAATTATTTTTCCATAAATAAAAATATAAATTTATAATAATCACAAACTGCCTACATAATAAAAATACTATGTGTTACTAAGAGTGATGGAAAATAACAAGTATTGTTAATAAGATAAAAAATTTTGAACTGAACCAGAGAGTTGAAGAATCGATGCGACAAAAATTATAAAAAATAACCTTTTTTGGACGTTGGAGGAGGCGAAATTCACGCAAGAGTAATAAACAAAGTAAAAATACTAACAAATTATACCTGAGGAATCCAAATTAAAAGGTGTTATACATTAAAAACCCGTGGATGAAACCATTCTGAGGATCCAATATAATTCGGCCTACGTCTAATAGACAATCAGAAAAATACTCGAAAATGAAAAGGAAATAATAACGCAAGACGTACCTCATCACAGAATAAAACTTCAATCCAGTAAGGACAACACGGAGCGAGGTAATATAAACATTTTTCGTAATAAATACAGAAGAAAACTCGGTTTTTAATAGTGAAATAGAACGAAAAAATATTCATTTTATCATGTTTCTTTCAAAAGTAAACAAATACATGCTGCTCTCTTACGGCAATTCCGGAAACTATGTAACATTTGAAAAAATAAACAAAATTATTTATTAAATTTTGATATTTGTAAAGCGTAGCAATTAGGCATTTCTGACACTCTCATAACACAAAGAATTCACCCTGAACCCTGGGGAATTAATAAGAATTATGTAATAACTGATGTATTTTATTATAGCGTAATATTGGTTAAATAACAACATATATGTTTTGTTCTTTAGACAGATCTATGTTTACTCGGTAAAGGCGAGAGGATGTTTTCTTTTTAAAAAGATTAATTGTGATACCTATACTTTGGTGGCTGGAGACAAAAGTCAATAATCAATAAAGCAATATTATTGAAAATTAATATTGAATTATAACGTGTTATAATTTATTGTAGTGGGTAGTTAATGAAAATTTCAGCACAACATACAGAAAAAATCGTCACAACAGAGGGGCAATAATGATACTTACTCTCTCTTCTGCATAAGGCTGAACAAATTACCTCCTTGACCCCAAATCACACACTCTCGATTTCTTTTTTTTAGATTGAGTAAAACAAGATAAACAAAGTCCTTTATTTATACCGTTTAAAACGTCAGTTAGTATAATTCAAAAGTGACGCATACTGCGTGAGGCATATAATAACACTTCCATAACACATCACGAAAAAAGCGGTACGTTACAGATTGGCGCTCAACGTAAAAGGGCGGTAATTAGAAAAGAATTTCGATATTTAATAAAAAAGATATATCAAAAAATCTAATTATCGTTGGCAGTTATGAGAAAACAAGAAATGCCTAATACCCGAGGAAAATCGAAGAAGAGGGCAGAAGAAAAGGAGATTGAAGAAGGTGGACAGGAACAAGAAATAGAATTAGTCACGGACAGTGAAATGGACCAACAGACAGGTGATACAGAAGAAACCGAAGTAGTTATGGATACGGAAAAGGAAATAGTGGAAGAGGATGCCCAAGGGGACCAACCAGATAAATCCACCCAAAAAGAAGACATGAGCATGCAGGAGATGTTGAGAATTATTATGGAAAGCAATAAACAAACCAATGATAAAATAGACGAAAAATTTAGGAAACAGGAGGAACAAAATAACGAGAATTTTAAGAAACAGGCGGAAACTTCAAAGCAAACCAATAACAAAATAGATGAAAATTTTAGAAAACAGGAGGAAGCCTTGAAACAAACCAATGAGGAAAATAAAGAAAATTTTAGGAGACAGGAGGGAGCCTTGAAACAAACCAATGAGGAAAATAAGGAGAATTTTAAGAAACAGGAGGAAAACTTAAAACAAACTATGAATGAACGATACCATGAACTGAAGGAAGCGGTTGAAGGACAAAGAGAAGAGATGAATGCAAAATTTGAAGAGAATAATGAGAATTTAAAACAAATTGAGGGTAAGATGGAGAATTTCAATAAAGAATTAAGAGAAAATCTAGAAGGTAAAATTGAACTGGTCAATAATACGTTAAGCCAAAGAGTAGAGGCATATAAGGAAGAGGCAGAGAAGAAATTAGTAGAAACTAACCAAAGATTAGATACAACTGAAGAGAAGATGGAACTAATTAAAATTGGAGTTGAGGCACGAATGGAAAAAGAAGAACAAGATAATCAAGTTCGTGTAATGGCCATACGACAAGAAAACAATGACCAGTTAGATAGCATTAAAAGCAGTCTAAACTGTAAATTTTCAGAGTTTCATAAAACTGTAGAGAATGTAAAAAATCAATGTGATAGCCAAGCAGAGAAATTAGATAGTTTGCAACAAATACAAACCAATTTTCAATGTGATGTAGAGAGAATAAGTGCTAGATCTGCATGCAGCAGTCATCATGTTTATCCAGACAATAAGGAAAGTGTAAACTTTCGGGATTATCGCAGAAACCCACTTGAATTTTTAGGGAGAGTAGATGAAATTTTGAACAGATCAAAGGAGAATAGATGGAATATGATAAAAGGTCTATTAGACGAATCGTTCAAAAATATCAATGATAATTGGTGGACAGCAATTAGGAACGAGGTGTGTGATTATGAGGGTTTCAAAACTATGTTCAAACTTAAGTACTGGTCCGAATCAGTACAAAACATTATTAGGGACGATAACTGTCATGGTAGGTATGACCGTACAGTGGGACAAACACCTACTGCTTACTTTTTAGGGAAGGTGTGTATCGCCAAGTATCTAGACCCTAAGATACCTGAAGAGTGTCTAGTGACCAAAATGGCTTATCATTTTGAAGAAAAGATCATCAGTGCACGCTTGAGTGGACAAATCAAAACTATTGGAGGCATGGAAACGCTGCTAGAAAATTAGGAACAGGAATCTTATTATAGGAGAAGTAGATGGAGGTCAGGAAATACCGAGGAGCGGAAGAATGAACCACCAAGAGAGAATCGGCCCAGAGTTAATTATGTACATGCTAATAACAATTATTACAGTAATAGTTACCAAGGAAGACGGCCGTATTTTAACCAGAGACAAAATTATGATAGAAGAGATGAGAGAAACAACTACAACAGACAACAATGGAATGATCATGACGAATATAGGAGGTCCAGAAGTGGAGATAGACATAGGGACATACCTTCGGGAGATCCACCAAATGACAATCTGGGAACTAATCAAGCCCAAGTAAATTATCTAATGGCTGATGAAAGGGATTCGAGGAGACCCGAAGAACAGCAACAAAGAAAAGTGGACAAACGAGTTGACCATGGGAAAAATCAAGGGTCTAATCCTGGTCCCAATAATAAAGATGAGAGGCTATATACATACGATAATATTGAAATGTATGGTAGTGATCCGCAATGGGGCAATCCAATAGCGAATTTTATTGACAAGTTTAATCAACAGAATCCACGGGAAAAATATACGAGTGGATCAATCCGTGTTGTGAATGATACTGAAAATGGTTAAACTAATTTAAAATGAAGAAACTAAAAAAACCCCAAAATTCTAAAAGCATGTAAGGACATCTTACTCAAGTTATTTCGAACAATATAATTTAAAATAAAAAGACAAACCACTAAGAAAATGTAAGAACAGATTAAATAATATTTATAAAGAACTGATTTAAAATGGACTAATAGGAAAAATAATATTTTGATGGTAACAAAAGAAGAATAAATAAATAAACAATTGATGGTAATGTGCTCAGATAAGAAGAATAACGAATAATTTAATGACTCCAATGAAACTGAAGGAGGATGATAATTAATACAACAAAAATTAGAATTTCTCGGAATTGAAGATTAGATAAGAAGAAATGATACGGAGAAATATGTCACAAGAAGTAAAGTCAAAAGAATTTTAACATAAGGCCTATCAATGATGTTATATGCTATTAGTCAATGTAAAAGAAGAAGGAATCAAGGAGAAGAAGAAATATATAAATAAATACAAACAGCTACAGTATGAAGAATCCCAAAAGTGTTTGGTACTAGTCGCTAAATGACTACTACTTATAATTTTTTTTATTTTTATGTATTGACCGTAGAAATGTTCCGGCAATAATTTTTATGAGCAGGGATGATGTTCCCCTGGTCTCAGAAGGTGTAAGGATGGACAGCGGTGTATGGACCCAGAGTGGCCACCCGACTGGAACCACCGCACAAGATAGGGAAAAATGTTAGGGAAATTGAATATTTAAGGGATAATAATTAAAATAGCTGAAAGGAGTGATATTAGATTCCAGAAGTATAAATGAAGAAAATAGAAGGAAGATAGCAGACCGAAGCTTAATTGATAAAGCGAGTTTATAAAAGTAAATAGAAAATAAGTGTTAAAACAAGTTTTTATGATTAGTGTGACCAGTCCTTATCAAGTAAAATGTGGAAGTACCACTAACCCCGAGAAATAATTGATGAATTTGCCTCCAAGAGAGAGAGAGTTAAGTAAGAAAACGACAATTACCACAAGTCTGAATTACCAGAGAAAATAATTTATTATGAAAACAAAGTCAAGACCATTAGGAGACTTGAACCAATTAACAATTTATTTCTATCAACGAGTTGAACTAAAATAAATTTGTTCTAGTGGGGGGGCTTTATGTAACGGTACATAACCCGGTCCCAATAAAGTAAGTCATGAGAATAAAAGTCAGAAATGGGTAGAACTAAAGCTCGCTCAAAATTTAATTATATCACTCCACATAATAAACAATTCGAGTGGTATATAGTGCGAAGTGAGTTCTAGTGTACCCATTGAGGTGAAAAACCAAAGTGAAATTAATGTATTACTAAACTGGGCTGTATGTTTTGGATAGGATAAAACTATGGAAGTAGTATGTAATAATACTGATTGATTTTTGTGATTTTATTTATTTATTGTAATTTATATTGTATGAACCACAATTTTTTATACCCAAGTTAATATTATATTGTTTCAAATAATTATGTTAGATTGTAAGAAAACCCAGGGTTTAATTTTAAAGGACATAAAAATTTTAACTACCAAAAATAATATAAAATTAAAATAATCCTAGGAAGGAAAGGACAACAGGAAGTAGTACCGGGTATGAACACTATTCGATACTAAATAAATAATATATAAATTTATTTAATGATAATTAAAATGATAAAATATTTACATACAAGGTCATAAAAAAAATTAACCAAAACATATTATGTGAATTAAATTAGTAAATAAACCGGAATGGAAGGGAATTATTTTTCCATAAATAAAAATATAAATTTATAATAATCACAAACTGCCTACATAATAAAAATACTATGTGTTACTAAGAGTGATGGAAAATAACAAGTATTGTTAATAAGATAAAAAATTTTGAACTGAACCAGAGAGTTGAAGAATCGATGCGACAAAAATTATAAAAAATAACCTTTTTTGGACGTTGGAGGAGGCGAAATTCACGCAAGAGTAATAAACAAAGTGAATACTAACAAATTATACCTGAGGAATCCAAATTAAAAGGTGTTATACATTAAAAACCCGTGGATGAAACCATTCTGAGGATCCAATATAATTCGGCCTACGTCTAATAGACAATCAGAAAAATACTCGAAAATGAAAAGGAAATAATAACGCAAGACGTACCTCATCACAGAATAAAACTTCAATCCAGTAAGGACAACACGGAGCGAGGTAATATAAACATTTTTCGTAATAAATACAGAAGAAAACTCGGTTTTTAATAGTGAAATAGAACGAAAAAATATTCATTTTATCATGTTTCTTTCAAAAGTAAACAAATACATGCTGCTCTCTTACGGCAATTCCGGAAACTATGTAACATTTGAAAAAATAAACAAAATTATTTATTAAATTTTGATATTTGTAAAGCGTAGCAATTAGCCATTTCTGACACTCTCATAACACAAAGAATTCACCCTGAACCCTGGGGAATTAATAAGAATTATGTAATAACTGATGTATTTTATTATAGCGTAATATTGGTTAAATAACAACATATATGTTTTGTTCTTTAGACAGATCTATGTTTACTCGGTAAAGGCGAGAGGATGTTTTCTTTTTAAAAAGATTAATTGTGATACCTATACTTTGGTGGCTGGAGACAAAAGTCAATAATCAATAAAGCAATATTATTGAAAATTAATATTGAATTATAACGTGTTATAATTTATTGTAGTGGGTAGTTAATGAAAATTTCAGCACAACATACAGAAAAAATCGTCACAACAGAGGGGCAATAATGATACTTACTCTCTCTTCTGCATAAGGCTGAACAAATTACCTCCTTGACCCCAAATCACACACTCTCGATTTCTTTTTTTTAGATTGAGTAAAACAAGATAAACAAAATCCTTTATTTATACCGTTTAAAACGTCAGTTAGTATAATTCAAAAGTGACGCATACTGCGTGAGGCATATAATAACACTTCTATAACACATCACGAAAAAAGCGGTACGTTACAACATAAACACTATACACCACAAATTAAAATTTACACTGGAAACTGAACAAAACAATAGTATAAAAATTTCTAGACCTCACAATTAACAAAACAAACAATACACACACGTACAAAATATACAGGAAACCAACCACAACCAACATGGTTATACACAACACATCAAACCACCCAACACAACATAAACATGCGGCCTTCAACCATATGCTCCATAGACTAACTAAAATACCCCTAAATAAACAAGATTACACCGACGAACTCAACACAATAAAATACATAGCAATCAAAAACGGTTATAACCCCAATTTAATAAACATACTACACAAACGCATCAAAAACAAAAACAACAAAACACTAAATACCATCAACACACAACACAATAAATACATCACACTCACATACCACAACTCATACACACATAAAATCGCCAATACATTTAGAAAACACAAATACAAAATAGCATTCAGAACAACCAATACCATCAAAAAACACATCAGTAATACAAACACAGACATAGACAAATATAACAAAACAGGTGTTTACAAATTAAATTGTAATGACTGCAATAGTTTCTACATAGGCCAGACGGGAAGATCTTTTTCAGCCCGTTATTCTGAACACTTAAAAGCTCTAACCAACAACAATATACACTCCGCATTTGCCACACACATACACACAGAAAACCACAGTTACACCAACATAGACACTAATCTTGAAATTTTACATTACATACCCAAAGGTCGAAAACTCAACACAACTGAACAATACGAAATATATAAACACCACACAACACAACCAAACAACATACTCAACGATCAATTACAATATAAATCACATACACTTTTTGACACAATTATACAGAAAACAAACAGTAAGTTGAATCCTCGCGCCAATCCCCTTCCTCCACACACTACCCCCACTTCACCTTCCACACAACCGTTACAAAATGCTGGCAGTCTGTTACCAAAGCTGAAGAAGGCTGATACGTAAGCCGAAACGCGTCCAATAAAACAGTAAGTTTTCACATGAAAAAGTTCATTTTTAGTTAAGTGTTAGTGCTGTGAAAGAAGAGATGAATAATCAAGACAATTAAATAGATTTAAGTTTTTCACTAGTTTTACAGCGTATTTTAAAACGGTGTATATTGTATTTTTGTCAGTTGGAGGAGAGTGTACAAAAGGCAAGCAAACAATTCTAGATAATGTATAAGTCATATTTTCCAAAAGCTTGGACATAAAGGCATTCCAGCCAGTAATGCCTGGTTTGGTCACTCCATAAATCCAAAGCAAGTCAGAATTAGAAAAATCTATATTATTAAAACTCGGATTATCTACTTTTTCAAAAACAATGTTTTGGAGTGCATGTGTATTAATATTTTCAAAAATTTGGAATGGTATTTTGTCAATTTTGCTGATTTCTTTTGCAGTAAGCTTAACTGTCAATCGTTTTAAGGGAACTTTGTTATAATAACAATCTCTGGGACTTACAATCATAATACCTCCCATACTATGAAAAGTATTTTTCCTGTCTATAGTATTGATGTTAATATCTGAATTGTCAAATGCCAATTGTGCAAAATAACCAGATCTAAATGGAGAACGTGGACTAAGCAATACACTATCCTCATAAAGTGTTGCTTCTTTGTATGATGAACACACTCCCAGATGCGACAATATATCTATAATTCGTTTTGAAGCAAATTTCCTATGCAACATTACAGACAGACCAACTCGCAATGGTGATAGAAAGGTTCTAGGTCTTATGCAACTCATAATTGAATGAGTAATTGCTGTGCATTTTGTTTCATATGAACTAATATCACCTTTTTTATTTTTTAAAATTATTTCTTCTATCAGAAACTGAAGGGATTCTGGGATATTCTCATTAAAATTTTGGAATATATTATCATTTGGAGGATAAAATTCTGTACTACTTTTCTTCAGATTAACATCGTTTCGAATAATTGCTGCTGCAGATTTTAAGATTTTTCTTTTTTCTTCATTTTCATCTTTTTTTGAGGTTATCCATGCTTGACGCATGACATTGTATTCACGATCTACAAGACATATGAGGGTTGAGCCACCTTTTCTGGATATAATTCTTATACAATCTCCATAATTTTCTTTTAATTTAGCAATAATGGTATTTGGATGACAAGCATCATGTCCTTTTTAAGAAAATTAGATATTAAATAAAATAAACATGAAAATTTAATTTAAAAAATAGTATAATTATAATTTATAATTAAGCAATATATTTACCTAATAATGCAATTAATTCTGTGAGCGTAAACTGGGTATCATCACTGTCACTTAAATAATCAAAAATCAATTCCATTTGACGTGAGATTTTTACATCCTTGGGTCAACCTTTAGCATCATTTGTGTCACGAGTGTAACTGTTTAAAACTTTTTTGTGACAACTGCGGTGATATCTCGCTTGTACAGCTACCAAATCATCACAAGAAATTCGTCGTAGAATTGCTTTTCCTAATTCGTCATTATGTTCTGCAATCATTTCTAATAATTTTTCTTTAAAAGTAGGACTTTGAATTATGGAAATATTTTTGCGTTGATTAATACTTAATCTCGTATTACTTTTATCGGCATCTAATCTCCAAATTACACAAAGTTTTTTGAAATCAAACAATTCTTTACTCTTTCTGACTTTACTCTTGACTGGGCTATATTTACTTTTTTTCGACAAAGTGCCTAAATCCTTATAACACAAAACATAATTCCATTTTAACGTATATATTTCTCGACATTTCCTGTGTACTAAAATTGAATCAACTTTTTTTAACATTTCATATTTTCCATCGTTTCTCTCAGAGCTAACTCTTATTAAATTCGGTAGTTCTCGAGTCACTTTTTCTGTATCTTCAATACAAAGATCAGCATTACAAATAAAACATATTTCAGTATCACACTGGTCCATATTTAATACCTAAAAATCAAAAAACCTTATGTAGCACTTATGTTCAGTAAAAGTATTCTTTAAAACTTCACCACTAGGGAAGTCAAAATATCTCTTTTGAAAATTGTTTTATTTTCAAGTTTAAATCCACCGTTTTTACCAAATTTGTTTTTTAACTATGTGCCTTTTATAAACTTTTAATGTATGTAAAAAATGATCAGTACAAATAATTTTTTTTTTTTTAGAAAAATGCAGTTCTTTACGTTTAATTTTTTTAAATGGTCAAAAAATGGTGTCAGAAAGGCCAAAAAATTTTGTTAATTAACCACCCGAAAGTATTTTTAATAAGCTTTAATTTAAGCCGTCGTACACCTTTGTGCCACAATCTTGCCATACTTTATGAGCACTCGAAGTTTTTTTGTGAATTGCGATTTTTTTGAGGTTATATTCAACATTTCAATATGAAATTTTTGGGGTTTATAGTACTTCACAAAGGTTACCTTTCCCTCAAGTTTTATCAACTTTCATTAATTTGTGTTAAAATAACAGCAATTTGTTTATAAACGCCATCGCCACTTTATTTATTGATAGCACATTAACAATAATAATAATATCGACTTCCGTATTAAGGCTAGAAATGTTCTTAATTTATTATAGAATACTGAAAAAAATTCACATTAAAATCGGCTTGTTAGGTCCAAAGATATTTATAAAAACGCTATTTTGCAACTTAAATTGTTAATAAAAAAATAAACGGGTTGTTTTTACACAAAACTTAACTATTAGCTCAACTTGATCCCATTAACCAATTTAGGACACAAAAAATCGACTCCCAAAACAATTCACATTTGATTTTTATTTTGACTCCACTACACGTGTTCACAAATAAATAAATATTAGCATGTATAAAAAGTGTAAATAAAAACTTTAAACTGCAATTTTTTTACCTGTTTTATATGATAAAAACAAAAATATTTGTAATGTATCGATCATAACCTTTGAAGAAATATCCACTGCGTTACTGCTCCGTTCTTGTATAGCAGATGTTTGTATGGCACACCACAACAATGGGTGTTGCGCGCGCAGCTACATTTACAGTTGCACACTCAAGGGGAATAGAACGCCGCGCCGTTTAAAAATTTTACCTGTTTTCTAGGGTCTTGTTTTTAGAGTATAGGTATAATCAGGTAAGAGAAATAACATGAATAGATAGATTTAGCATTGTAGTAGCTGTAACGTTAATTTCAAGTACTCAAATAAACCCACTTAAAAGATACATGTATGTAACGCAAAGGAGGCACCTTTTTTTAGTATACACAATTTTTATTTATTTTTTTTAATTTTGAAAATGATTTTAATTTTCATGAGTGTAGTTTTTGATGCAGAACACTTGCAGCTTTCAAATACAATTTTTTGTATTTCGATATCTCTATTTTTAAGATTAATAAAGGCAGATAAACTCTGAATTTTAGAGTAAATTTAAAATACGTCGAAATACTCACTTTTGAAAAGGTTTTTTTTTTAAATAACAACTTCAAAAGTAGTTTTCATTATTATAAAATAAAAAGTTTATCTCTTTTAAAGGTAAATTAGTAAAGAACTACTATTTTTTTAAATTTTATTGTATAGTACTTGTAATTTTGTGGTTTCACTTCTTTTTGTATCTACAGTAAATATTTATACACTATATTCTTTATGTTCAAATAAAATATTTATGTAAAAATCAACAAATTTTGAAAGCTATACTGTTCCCCTTCAAAACTAGCCTTTATTTAACTGGCTACGCTTAGATTAAAGAAAGTTATGATATTTTTGAATAGAAGCACCGATCTTGCCCCCGATCTTGCGAATTACGCAAGATCGGGGGCAAACGCTTTTTTTAAAACGCAGCGCTCATCATTACCAATTTTCAGGAAAACAGTTCCATTAACGTAAAAATATGTAAGGAGACTTTGTGAAGGAAATTGTTTGCTCTTCAATATACACCTTTTTATTTCTTCCAACTGTACATATTTACGGAGTGCTTGAAGAAAATCTGTCTTTACGATTTTTCCAGACCATTTTCAGAAAACCCTAGAAAGGTAAACATGCAAAGATTTTTTTATATTAATTATTAACGTTTATTTAACACGTGCACCAAATATTGCTTTGCCCCAATTTTTTATCAAGTCAAAATCTCTGGCGACTGGACTACAAGCTGTGTGGACTGAGGAACTTGCGTTCGAGCGTAAACTTCTGAAGCAGAGTTGTAGCACTAGTAGAGCTGGTGGTGATGATGTTATAATACACAAGTTTTCAGATCGGATAAATCGAACTACTTGTGGTTTCAGTTACTTGAAATAACAAGACGTTTACTGTATGTGTCAACATTTGTTCAGCACTTTTACGTTACTTGAGGTCAATAATGCCGTTTGCGTATGAGACTGACACTAAGTTTGTACAAGCACGAAGATATCAACATTCCCAAAACGTCTTTCCTTTGTGTACAACAGATGTCTGTGCGAGAGATCCGGCGAATGTTTACGCCGAAAGCAAAACTGACGTGAGAAAGTGCACGCTATCAGCAGAACCAGTTTTGATTAATCGGGTTCGCCGCTTCCCCATATGTTTGCGATGCTTATGTAATGCTCAGTTACGCGATCCGGTCCGGCGTGACATTACTGAACGAACGAAGCTAGTTCTCAGTTTTGAATCGAACATTTGGCATTTGTCTGCCTGTCTGTTCGGGGCATGTCTCACGATCTTTTGAATGCATCTACCGCTTTTTGGTAAACTTGGGATGCATTCCCATACTTTTCACTACAAGGCCCTATCGTTTTTGAGATTGATCCCTCAAAAAATACGGTGGAAAGGCAAAAACGTGAACGGTCAAAATTGTTAAAAAATCGCAAAAGCTCATGTGGGGTATCAGTTTAAATTGAATATACACCACAGACTCAATATAATGTTGATTTTTGAAAATTTCAAAATTTTTGGATACTAGGGCCAAAGTTGGGTGATAATTTTAATAAAATCGCAAAAATTCGTGTTATTAAAGGGAATCTGAACCAAAATCTGAATATGATACGTTTTGGAAAGTTCGAAATTTTTGGACCGCCCAAAAAAGAGTAATAAATTTATGTAATAATAAATGTACTTCGTTCAAAACAGTGAACCAGTTCTGCAGATCAGAGAGCGTCATATATAAAACGGGAAATAGTAAGATCAGCTATTCTCTTATTCTCTCCCCCCCTCTCTCTCTCTCTGCAACTAACATTGGCTAAGCTGTAGTTTATCGTATTATTGTTTTCTTGTTATAACCGGTGACAAGACGCGGTCACTGCTCGACGAATATCTTCAGTTGACGTATGCGTAAAAGGTGCGCTGTCATCACTTTAACGTAGCAAGACGTGTAACGTTATGCGAACCGAGTACAGTCTGGTAAAGCAGGAAACGCTCTTCGCCTGCTATCGTCTTACAGCCGGTCAGAAGAATAGAGTCAACGACCCTTGTCATAGTTGTCTCTGAACAATAAGGCAAGGGTATGTGATTTCGGATAATGACTAAAAAGGCATTTTGCGGTGTCCAAACGTAGTAAATGATTCGCACAGCATTTTAAGTTTAAGCCGTTGTTTCAGAGCGTTTAAATTATATTTACATAAATTCCAGTTTCCAGTTTTCAGTGCTAGCAATAGAATATAGACCAGTGGGGAAGAGAGATGTAGGACGGCCGAGAGAGAAGTGTCGGTTGTCGGTTCGGATCAAGGTCAAGTCGTCCGTCTACCGGCTCACGCGAACTGAAAAACTGCGCACTCCTTCCGGTAAATGCCACCCTCGAATTGAGAAACACGCGGACATTAGATTTATTGTTATTGTTATTGTTAAACACGCGGATACAATGTTATTGTTATCTCTGTCTTATTTGAGACTGAGCTTCTGTTAATTGTTATCTGAATTTCAGTCTTGTATTTTTTACAGACGTTACTTAAAACAAAAAATAATTCTAACGAAATACAATTCTACACTGTAAAAAAATTATAGAATATCGAATATCGCCTGTTACGCCAGCTAATCCTTAACGTTTATAAGTAAATAGTGAAGTGTGTATGTCTGTTTGTACAATTACATAATATGGTTTTATTTATACAAAGGAGAAAAAATATATATAATTTACGCATAGAGGGTAATTTATTTAATGCAGTCAGTAAGTTCAGATACTTGGGTAACAGGTAACATGGTAGACAATGAAGGCTCCATGACAGGACGATAACGACGATACATGGCAGGATACAAACAGGAAATAGGGCATATTATGCCAACAGTACACTAATGAGAAGCAAGCTCAATAGTCGTATTAGAAAAATAAAAATACATTAGACACTTATCAGACCTGTTGTTACTTATGGAGGCGGGACATGGACATTAACAAAAAAGGAACAAGAAACACTAAGAAGGTTTGAAAGAAAGATCCCAAGACGTGTTTATGGGCCGGTTCAAGAAGATGACGAATGGAGACTCAGAAATAACAAGGAGATAGATGAGCTATTGAAATAACGAAGACATTGTAAGATTCATGAAGGCCCGAATACAGTGGTTAGGTCATTTAGAGCGGATGGATGATCAGCGTATGCCAAAGACAATTCTAAACGTGACGTCCGATATACCGGGAGCTGATACCCAAAGGGTTAAGAGGCGTTGATAAAGGTGGAAAGTGAAAAAGTGTTACTTCCGGAGGATTGTTCTAAACGTGGCGTCCGATATACCGGGAGCTGATACCCAAAGTGTTAAGAGGCGTTGATAAGGGTGGAAAGTGACAAAGTGTTACTTCCGGAGCATTGATCTAAACGTGACGTCCGATATACCGGGAGCTGATACCCAAAGGGTTAAGAGGCGTTGATAAAGGTGGAAAGTGACAAAGTGTTACATTCGGAGCATTGTTCTAAACGTGACGTCCGATATACCGGGAGCTGATACCCAAAGGGTTAAGAGGCGTTGATAAAGGTGGAAAGTGAAAAAGTGTTACTTCCGGAGGATTGTTCTAAACGTGGCGTCCGATATACCGGGAGCTGATACCCAAAGGGTTAAGAGGCGTTGATAAAGGTGGAAAGTGACAAAGTGTTACTTCCGGAGCATTGTTCTAACCGTGACGTCCGATATACCGGGAGCTGATACCCAAAGTGTTAAGAGGCGTTGATAAGGGTGGAAAGTGACAAAGTGTTACTTCCGGAGCATTGATCTAAACGTGACGTCCGATATACCGGGAGCTGATACCCAAAGGGTTAAGAGGCGTTGATAAAGGTGGAAAGTGACAAAGTGTTACATTCGGAGCATTGTTCTAAACGTGACGTCCGATATACCGGGAGCTGATACCCAAAGGGTTCAGAGACGTTGATAAAGGTGGAAAGTGACAAAGTGTTACTTCCGGAGCATTGTTCTAACCATGACGTCCGATATACCGGGAGCTGATACCCAAAGGGTTAAGAGGCGTTGATAAAGGTGGAAATTGATAAAGTGTTACATCCGGAGCATTGTTCTAAAAGGATCGAAAACACGGACAGTAAGAATAAAAATGGAGAAGAAATACCTTGGATGTTCGAAATATATTGTTGGAAAAGAATTGAAAAGTAAAGCGATCAGACAAGGTGACCTAAGAAGATGTCCTAAGAAGAGCGGACGAGAAGAGATCAATCCTGAATTCAGTTTGTCATAGGAAAGCGGACTGTATCGAACACATTGTGAGGAGAAATTGTCAGCTGCATGGTGACATACGTAAGAAAAAGAAGAATTCAGCTACTGGACGACTTAGATGACAAAAGGAAATAACTCAAGGTGGAAGCCAACAACAGGACAAAACGGAAAGTGAGTTCGCAAATTAAGTAGTGGTAGCTGCCGTCATAATAATAATGAAGGTGATAGTGTAATTTGTTAATTCTCTATCTAGAAGCTTTATTGCGTTGTCTACTAAACGTCACAAATATTTTTTGTCAGTTTGATATAAAACTGTTAATTATCACTTCAGTTATTACTGTTACAGAAAACCGAACACTTGGTTCAAGCCGACAAAGTAAATGTAATAAAAAATAATTTATTGGTAATTTTGCTTCTGGGGCATAGTAAGTAGGCAAGCTCGGACATCAAATTCCAAAAAAGATTCAGCGGTTATGACGGTAGGTGTTAATAAACTTTCTATTCTAACGTAGTGAATACTAGTACGTTATATTTATGTGTGTGTGTTACGTCTGCGCGTCGAGAGTGAGAATCGAACCGCCGACCATCATTAGGTTTACATGGAAGAAGAAGAAGTGAAATTGAAATTGTGACATTAAAACAAATAGGCGCAGAGAAAGCAGTGATAGAGATATACAAAACACACACACACATGTCGCTTTCGTTAAGGTCACAGTTGTGCCCTAAGGCTGCACAGAGACAGGTGAATCGTAACGGTTGTATTGTAATATGTACATACTTTTTAGTTAATGATTTCTATCACACCGATAAATCGGGTTTAAATGCGTGTTAACCGTGTTATTAAAAACTAAATTCAGCAGACGCACACGCCGAGAGAAAGAGAAAGGGAGACGTTAGAGACAACTCAGACCCTCTGCAATACAATGTCCCACCGCGTAGGCGAACTCGTCGTTACCACACACGCGGCACCGATAGTTACCTACGCGATCGAAACGGAAGCTACAGCTACTATGAACCAAGGTTTGCGCTGGACCTGACGCCCTATGTATCTGTTCCCTGAACGCCACTGTAACTTTCTAGGAAATTTTACTGTCGCTGTGCCCGTTTCAGGGGAAACCCCCTTTATAGCGCCATCGGTCAACACCCGTCTGTGCCAGGTAATCTTGGAACTGGCCTTGGGGAAAACAGACCCTGAGTTAGACTATGTCTAACTGAAGTCTCACGGCCGGTAGCAGGTCACACCTAGGAACTTCTGAGACATCTTTGTCCCCGCAGCGGGAGCACTTCTGAAGCACGGGAAACGGCGTAGTATATCAACTGAAACTCGACTCATGTTTTCTCACAGTACATTCGTGTTCTATACATACGGATGGTGTGCCTTCGTCTTCGTCATCATTACTAACACCTTCATAGCGACTTCCCCAGATTCTTACCACCATCAGACAATAATTACCGTCACATAGGCCTACGTATCTGGCCTACGTTGTCATGTATAAAATTCGTTAATAGGACTATATTTAAAATTAAATAAATACGAAAATTTACCGTTCATCTCCTAATTCATTGAGGCACTCTGTCATCATTATCATCATCATCATCAACATCTTCAACAAGGATTACACCAAAAAAATGGTTTGTTCCGGTCCCAAGCAGATAACGTGAACTGGTAACTCCAATGCTTCTTTGGACGTCTCACAACAACGCTCCTGTTTACAATTCAATAGTTGTTTCGGATTGCGGCAGTCATCCATGCGGTTAAGATGTTCGAACCGTTTTAGCGACGTTGGTCAATCCTATCAAGTACATGTACATACATATCCGGCACTACAGGCCAGGATGAATTTTGGCCTCCCTAATTAATCCTCCTCCAGATAGTTCGATCATGTGCCTTGGTCTTTTATGAACCGACACCCATTCTAGTCAGGACTTCTTCCCCGTAGTCTTGGCATCGTTTTATTGGCCTGTCTCGTCTTTTGTACCCATCTATATGCCCGTTCATTATCCTTTTGGGGAGTCTTTGATTGTCCATTCTTTCTACATGTTCTATCCAGCTGATTCTTCTGGACTTCATAAATCCGAGGATATCTCCCTGTTTTAGAATGTAGTCTATTTCTTGATTAGATCTGATCCTCCATTCTCCATTACAACATACTGGTCCAAAGATTCTTCTAATAATTTTTCTTTCAAAAGTCCTCAGAGCCTTCTCATCAACTGCTCCTAATGTCCAGGTTTCGGAACCGTATGTCACTACAGGCCTGGTCATTGTTCTGTACAATTCTATCGAGTATAGTTAAAATATTCGATTCCTGTCGTATTGACACATTCTGTATGTACATTTTTACCTGAGGGTGAGCATTGATGCCGAGTGACCGAAACGTTGCTATTCGTAACTATGGTCTGACGGCGGAGGAAATATGCAACAGTATAATTTGCAACAGTAGTAACACGCAACGAATCTTATGTTAAATTCTTGGGTTTTGTTGTGCACGACGTGTCCGAGTATTAATAAGACGTAATGCATTGTTTCCGACTGCGGAACACTAAGTTTAGATTAAAATTGTAATAAAATGTTTACCTAAAATGTAACGTTTGTAGTAGTAATACTTCAATACGTATTATGGACCTTGTGTTTTAAAGTCTCATTGTCACTGCCATCACCATCGTCAATGTCATCTTTTTTCTTCTAATTTTTGCTTCTGCTACACTCACATTTCACTACGGATATCCTCATTCACAGCCAATCGTACAGCAAACAACCTTTGAGCATTTGTAAAATTTCATTTGCAAAGAACTGGAGCACTGTCATATTTTTTTTTTTTTTTTGTTTTTGTGCTCCGATACCTCCACCCCGAACAGAGCGAACTGTAATTGTCAGTTTTGTTTTACTGCACTTCAACTAAAACATTGTTTTGGTAATTTGAGATTGTATACTGACTTACGGAACTTAATTTTATTTGGTAACTTCTTTTAATCTTACAACTTAAAAAAATTATTTTGTAACTTAAATGCTATACACACTGTCTTGGAAGAACTAATGAAGGAAGAGAAATGATGTAAACTAAAAAGCGAGTTTGCAGACCATGCTATACGTCATGAGAGAATTAACAGACAAAACGCTACACAGGAAG
Source organism: Magicicada septendecula (assembly GCA_034769895.1). Classification (NCBI taxonomy): domain Eukaryota; kingdom Metazoa; phylum Arthropoda; class Insecta; order Hemiptera; family Cicadidae; genus Magicicada; species Magicicada septendecula. The sequence goes on along the minus strand of CM068373.1, from coordinate 169,033,873 downwards.
ACGGTAAATAAATAAAATAATACATTGTGAAGTTGTAGTTCCTGTGAAGAAATAAAAGGGAAAGCTATCCACGTGGTTTCCTACCAATCTACGTAACTGAGGACATCTAGTATTTGCTAAAAATTACTTCAGTACATTTCCAGTAAAACCAAAGTCAGTAAACTGAAAGAATAGCGATCCAATTGACGCTACAGTAGAGGAAAAAGGATAAATATTTTTAACAATCACAAAAAAGTGTCTGAATCAATACGAGACATTCTAGTCTACAATCCACGGCCCATTTGATCTGATCTGTGCAGCAATACCGATGGAGAACGATTCGTTACGGGGCCAACAATGGGAACGTGGTGCAACAATTACAGCTGTTTCTGAAATAATGTGCCTTTGTCTCATTGTTTATTATGTAGGCCTACTTATTTCAACGTGAAATACGTGTTTTGAGCACGTCAAGTGAGTAGATTAGCAACAGGTCAATAGGACGCAGAGAAACAATGTGATCTGACTTTGTGAGCGGTAAATTCATTGTTGCCGAAACGGTATTTGTAACTACAGTAAAAGTCAAATGATGGAAATTTGGTTGTATCGAAATATATTTATTTTTATTGAGATCATTACAGTCACAGGTAGTTTGCAAATTCGTTTTGTATTTTTTGCTTATTGTGAAAAGATGCAAACGCCTGTAAACGAGGCTTCTCTACAAGCCTATAGACTATTAAAACAAAACAAAAAACAGTAGAACCTTGATAATAGCGACAGTACGGATTATCGAAAAGTTTGAATTTCTGCAACTTAAAAACGGAAAATAATTTTTCAGTTACTGTCATTTACTAAATTAAGATTAAAGTAATAAAAATTCAAATAACAGTAACTCAAAAACAATTTATTAGACTGGCAAAAAAAGAAATAATAAATTATTTACCTTAAATTATCCGCCGTGTGATTTCTTGTAACTTCGTCTATGATGCATTTCAGAGCATATGCTCCATCATCAGATATTAAAAAGGTAAAACTATCACTCTTGCGAGATCGTTAAGTAGTAAAAATGTCAAAATTTGCATGTGAACCGTACGCGGATTTGGGTGCGCACCCAAATCCACGTACGGTTCACATGCAAATTTTGACATTTTTACTACTTAACGATCTCGCAAGAGTGATAGTTTTATAGTTTTACCTTTTTAATATAATAATTTATTATATTATTATATTAATTCGTACATTCGTACAAGTGATTTGGTTACCATATTAAAAAAAAAAAGGACGAATCAACAATTTAACTCGAGATAATTAGACTAGTCTCCACAAAATAGCATTTTGAAGCATTAGATTATGGTATTACATTTTTAACATAAACAGTAACTTCAATTTTTTCAAATTTTAACCGCGTTGTTTAGTTCAGTGTTCTACTGAGAAAGTAAAGTAAACAATTAAAATAGTACTTTTACAATTTTCTGAGCTGTTAAGCCGTGGTATAGATGCCTATGACCACTTCAAGACATTTCGTCTAAACCGATGTGGCGGGAACACTGGTCACAAACATTTGGGAACGAGTACAAAAAGAAAACCATATGAAAGTATCGGTCAAACCACTGAGGATGCCTCACCGTAGTAACGTCGAAACCTGTGGTTTAAACAAAAAAAGAAAGAATTTCGACGAAATCGAAACATCGAAGCATGATAAAGTTTTTAATATTTACTATATAACAAATATATTTACTATATAACTAACATTATCATGTTAAAACGACAGAGACCGAAGATTTCTAGACTGTGGGGAATCGAAAGTGTGGAAGCGTTACATTTTTCGATGACGTTACATTTTTGTGGAATGACCCCCAGCCTAAATGATGACGTCATACAGCGAACGGTAAATAAAATGTTACAGAAAATTTCAAACGATGTCCAGCTAAAAGACATTATCATGTCAATAAAACTACGTGTATTAAACCGAAAAATGTGTTATCGATGACAACAAAGAAAGCTTATAAAGATTTGAAAAGCTCCACGTTTTGTGGCGGCGAATATAAAGAATTTCAACAACTGCACCACGTTGATGGCGACAAATATAAAGAATTTCTAAAAGCTCCACGTTTTGTGGCGTCAAATATAAAGATTTTCTACAACTGCACCACGTTGATGGCGACAAATATTACTTTTTAAAAGCTTTGTGCTACCAGTTTGGATACAGCAAATATAATTATTATTTTGAAAAAGCTCCACTCAAGTTTATATTATTAATTATTTACTTGGGCGCCAGAGCAGGAGATCTCAGGATTGTTTACGAAATAATAACAAGTTGTTCAGATACTAATATTTGTATTGTTATATTCTTATCATTTAATACATCTGAAACATAATCATTTATATCAACCTTATAATCAATAATAAAACCAAAATATTATTAATAATTCTAGTTACGGCTTCTTTTTGATATTATATTAGTCAAGTAATATTCATAGGAGTTCTTAGTATATTCAAATTAACTCCAGTAACATATTTAAATCATCACTATCAATCAAACACACATATATATATATATATATATATATATATATCATCAATTCTTAACTGCTACGACTTCTATACAATTCAACATATTCAATTATTTAATTCATCTATCATTTCAATAATTATTAGTATTTGTTTCTTCCTTTACTATATCATAATTCACCCAAACATGTCATCTAGCATAAATTGAATGTTTAGTATCTGAACTCATGGGTCTTTTTAAAATGAGATGAGTTAATTTGAGATGTTAAAATTATGTTAATTGATTGTATTGTAAATTATAAATGAGATATTGTTACTTGTTGCTGGATTCCTGACAGAGGAATGACGAATTGTATTCCTGCGTTAACCATTACACTACACTTTTCACTGATCGCGCTTGATTAGCTTTCTTTAATCAACTCACACGCTCGCGTTATTACTATACGTCGCGCACATATGAATAAATATAATTTTGTTGCACTTTACGCGCACAAATTAAATAGCTTCTTGTCCATACGTACTTTCACGCACATATATAAATAAAACTACTTGATGACTGACACTATTGAACCGAGATAATATTGATTTGAACTTAGAGTATTTATTAAACTTGCTCACATCGAGTGACGCAGGTTTCACGTGTTTTGCGTGAAATTTAGACTTAGACTCTCCTTTGTTTGTTTCGCGTGTTATTTTATAGTTTTTTGAATACTACCCTCACTACAGCTTCTGTTGATCATCTCTCATTGGTCTGACATTCAAATATTTGCCGGTATTTTTGAATGTATCCAGTCCGGTGCCGTATCTCTTTCGCGCTCACTACTGGCGCTATTGGTGATTGGTTCCCAAAGTGCGGGCGATAATTTTACGCGGGTGTTCGTTATATAGCCCAGTCAAAATAGGTTTTTAGCTAAAAATAATTTCAACAGTTTTGAAACTTGGCACACTTACTTAGAGGTGTCTAGTGATGAATGACACAAAAGTCCTGATAAATCGGAAGTGAGCTTTAGCGGCAGTGACGTGAAACAAGACACGTTTTTCGGTTTTTCCTTTTTATCTCGGCAAGTGTTGGTCCTGGCAAAAATATAGTCGTGTACAAAAATAACACTTATGAAATTTGCTACAAAATTGATCTTATAAATTTTTTTCCTATCTGTAATAGTTTTCTTGTAAAAGCGCGTCGAATTTCAGGCAAATGTTTCGCCCGCGGCGGGCCATCGCCACGCTAAAATAGTTCAAGCGCATCGTTCACAAATTATTCAATCTCCAATAACTTTTGTTGTAACCCAAATATTTACATGGAACAAGTCTCAAATTAAAGAGCAAAGCCTACAGTTTTTGATTTAGTATATTAATGTTCATATAATTTGTTATTGTTAATTATAATAATACATATATCTATATAAATTTACTAAAATGAACAAAAAACCTTAAATGCAAACATTTATAATAATACTTAATAAAATATTGTTATATTGTAATAATTTGATAAGAACACCTTGTAGTATAAGATCATATTATTTAAAAATTTTTCAAAGCAACCATTAAAAAAAATGTTACTTTAATTATCCAGAAATTGATGCACTTATAAAATTTTTTAAAAGTTCAAACTTAAAACGCGTGTATCTCGGCTAATTTTCAAGATATCAGTATTAAATAAAAATCGATTTAAAGCTTATTTGATGTACTTTAAGGTTGTAAAAATTATTTTTTATTAATACATCATAGTTTTATTACACTTATTTATTTGTAAAGCGGGCCCCAAAAGTTATCTTTTTTAAATGTTTTATTAATAACTTTTTCATGCATTAGTTTTATAAGTTTAAATTTTATGATTAACTATTAAAGACTGTATACTATCGAGATATAGTAACATCAGGTGTCGCTGGGTAGGCTTCATCTGGAAGCAGTAAATCCAAATCTTCTTGGTCTTCTTCCTCATCAAGCTTGGATCTGTGTGGCATTCAAGCATTCGCCATGGCAAGAATGGCAGATGTTCGTACAACGTAGTGCAGCTTTTCTACACCCACACCTGGGTTCACATCCAGTTTTGCATTTACAAAAAATGAGATTTAAGATCTCGTCAGGTGCGAACAGGTCTTCGGTTGTGACGGGAATGAGCCGATTATTTTCCTGCTCCCACCCCCAGCTTTCAGGTGATAATTGGTTTCCCATCGAAAATTGCACTTGGTGGTATACTGGATAGGAATGTTGTTTTGCTGCTCCTTCCGTTGGCGGTAGTGCAGCAATGTCCGGTTTGACATTAGACACTGTTTGCGTGAACAAGTGATACCAATACAAGTTGAGGGATGTCTGTTTAGCAGGTGCTCCGTACAATTTTAGAAACATTCTGTTCCCTGCCTCTGCTACAGCCTCATGAGAAGAGCTTGGACTGTTGAAAACATCTGCAATACCTTGCAACTCTGCAGGATGTTTTCTGAACAAATAGACAGACTTGATTTTACCTTTCCTGTATGATGCCGAAGTGGTGTCACCTCCACTAAATGCATGCAAGAAGAGAATGCTATTTTTCAGCCCCTCACTTTGCAAATCGTTGCTTGAATATACTTTTCTTTCAACGTTGCCATGGCTTGGCTTGATTATCAGTATTTGTCGTTCGGGCGGGGTTAAAGCCATAAGTAGAACCATGAGATCAACATCTTCACCGATTATTGCAACGTTGGCATTTTCCTCAGATTTTTCTATAGCAGTTTTAATAATTAATGTATCAGCATCGTCAGATGCTTCTCTAACTTCTATTCCCTGGTTTCTAAGTGCCACTGAAAGAAAGGAAATAAGCCTTGACTTATTCTTTTCGTTGGAAAGAAAATCCACCTGTTTGACGGTGATCACTGTTCCCTCATCAAAATGTATGTCCACCGACTTCTTCAGGTTGTATCTTCGGCTTTGTTCAGCTCTCTTAGTACTGCACTCGGTGGAGGAGTAACCGTCAAACACCACAGTACAACTTTTGCCGAAGTAATGCTTGAGAAGGTAGTTGATGTAGCAGTGGCAAATTGTTGAAATTTTTGAATCTTTGGGCCACAATACCTTGTGCAACAAGAAGCCACCATCCACAACAATATCGAAGTCGGGGAAGTTCATTTCTGCAGGTGACACTTCAAACACACCATACAGGGCTGATTTTTTAGTTTTCCGCATCCCAGTTTCGTCAAACAACGATAATGGAAAGGGAGCCAACTCATAATTCATGTATGTCTTTAGGTCTTCATCGCTCTGCTTGCTGATGCTTATCCTTTGGAATATCATCAAAGGGTCGATCACCACAGTTTCACCCCGAACTTTAAAAGAATTCGACATACTTGCCAAAGGGAGAGCTCGATGTTTTTTTGACAATTGACAACCACGTGTTTTACTCTATTTTCGTTTGTATAGCACGAATGCTCGACTACCGCTGGAGACTCGACGCATGCGCGCTGCCGCCCGTTTAGTTGCGCGACTCGGCCGCAGCCGGCAGATGTTCGAGGTCAAGTAGCGTTATACTTACATTTCAAATCCATTGTATACAAAATGTATACACCCAGGTATAAATGTATTGCTATACCTCGATAGTAGCCTATAAAGTCTATAATAGTTAATCCTAAAATTTAAACTTATAAAACTAATGCATGAAAAAGTTATTAATAAAATATTTAAAAAAGGCAACTTTTGGGGCCCGCTTTACAAATAAATAAGTGTAATAAAACTATGATGTATTAATAAAAAAAATTTTTACATCCTTAAAGTACATTAGATAAGCTTTAAATCGATTTTTCTTTAATACTGATATCTTGAAAATTAGCCGAGATACACTTAAACATTTTATAAGTGCATAAATTTATGGATAATTAAAGTCACATTTTTTTTTAATGGTTGCATTGAAAAATTTTTTAAAAATATGATCTTATACTACAAGGTGTTCTTATCAAATTATTACAATATAACAATATTTTATTTATTAAGTATTATTATAAATATTTGCATTTAAGGTTTTTTGTTCATTTTAGTAAATTTATATAGATATATGTATTATTATAATTAACAACAACAAATTATATGAACATTAATATACTAAATCAAAAACTGTAGGCTTTGCTCTTTAATTTGAGACTTGTTCCATGTAAATATTTGGGTTACAACAAAAGTTATTGGAGATTGAATAATTTGTGAACGATGCGCTTCAACTATTTTAGCGTGGCGATGGCCCGCCGCGGGCGAAACATTTGCCTGAAATTCAATACGATTTTACGAGAAAACTATTACAGATACAAAAAAATTTATAAGATCGATTTTGTAGAAAATTTCATAAGTGTTATTTTTATATACGACTATATTTTTGCCAGGACCAACACTTTCCGAGATAAAAAGGAAAAACCGAAAAAAGTGACATGTTTCACGTCACTGCCGCTAGAGCTCACTTCCGTTTCATCAGGACTTTTGTGTCATTCATCACTAGGTACCTCTAAGTAAGCGTGCCAAGTTTAAAAACTGTTGGAATTATTTTTAGCTAAGGTCCTTTTTTGCCCTTCGTTGACTGGACTAATACTCCCTAAAAACTGACGCGACTTCTAAAATCGTCATATTTACTGGCGTGGCATCTTTTGTCTGTCGAAGGACACAGTACCGTTAACCTAACGGTATATGAACGTTTTTTGCTAGTTTTACACTACAAAACAATTTATGCGTTTACGACATGTAAGGGTGTTTTAGGTCTATTGTACATATTTTTGCCGGCGTCGGACTGTCGCACTGCCGAGCCTCTTTAGATTCAACTTTTCATTTATATTTTTACTTAAATCTACGTACATTTCAATACTTAAAAATTATTATATATTGTTATATTTATCATTAATATTTGCTTGATTATTATAGGTATTTACATACATATTAAATTATGATACAGTTACACAGTAACGTTTCAAGCTTACGAGGGAGATTACTTGGAAGCAGTTCGTCTAGTGTGGTCTTACATAATGTCTATCAAAATTATACAATACGAAAATAAAATTTATTGGCACTTCACGTTAAAGGAAATCGAGTAAGAGAAACGGCTTCGTATAATTTATTCTTATAAAAAAAAAACACAAACTGAGTGTGCCGCCGTTTTCACTGTCCGTTTGTATCGATGTAAACAGCACATAATCGTAAATTCCGAGTGAATTATGGTACGCGGAACGTTTTCGGCCGAACTCTCGAAATGTGTGCCTCCATGCTGTAAAACCTTTATAAAATTGTAACTGAATGAGCGAATTGTTTTAGTGCTGGAGAAAGTTGTTGGACACAGATTTGCATATATAATTACTGCTGGAGTGCTGTTAGTGCTACGCACGTGTATGCACGAGTATGTACTCTGCGCGAAATGTCAGAGTTTGAGTGCTAACGGCCAAGTAGCCAATGACCTCCTACTGCTAGTAGAAACGGATTGTAATCACGTTGAAGGGGATCGCGACATCCGATATCTCCTAAACACAGACCTACAAATTGACGGGATCTGAAAACTGCATCATTAAAGTCCATATAACACATAAGAAATTTCTGCTCTCTAACTTTATTCCTCTGTCTCTTTTTACTTGTTCTAATATCGTCACAAAAACCACATCAGCTAAAAAATACAAGAAAAGTCTCTCCTGTCCATAAAGAATACAATACTGAAAAGTTTCTGCAGCCTTGTGCTAAAGTAAAATTCTTGTTTATAGCATTGCTTGCTTCTTATCTGATTAAAATCAGCTAAGATGGAATCGCCTTAACATAACAGCAGAGCAGATCTTGGTTATTCTTCTCAGCAGTGAGAGCGCCTATAAAAAACCTTGTTTTGCAAGGTCTCATTGGTCGAAAAATAGTTTAAATATAAATTTTTATGGAACAGTGTTTTGTATAAACTGTAAAATTATGACACGGAATAAAACACGTATGAAATTTTACATAGTGGTGGCTATTCCGGTAGTACAGTAATTCACTGCAGGGAAACGAGCGGCAAGGCGAGAAGAAGATACAGTCATCATGGATGAGATTCTCAAGGGTATCTTAGACTGTACACTCTTAGACATAATAAATAATACTGATATACGGACAGAATTAAATCCAATATCTCTATTTGAAAGAATAAAATGAACTGATGTAGCCATCTGCTTCCAGAAATGCCACAGGATAGGCAATCACTGTTAACACTGGACTATAGACTCGAAGGAAAGAAGATATAAGCAGAGGAATCAGTAGGGTTGGGAGCCAGAAAAGGCCTAGTGAGCATAATCGTTGAAAATTGAGAAAAAGGGGAGGGAGAAGAAGAAGATGGTGAAGAGTGGATGAGGGGAGGGGAAGGAGAAAGGGGAGGAGGAGGAGGAGGAGGAGGAGGAGGAGGAGGAGGAGGAGGAGAACAAGAACAAGAACAAGAACAAGAACAAGAACAAGAACAAGAACAAGAACAAGAACAAGAACAAGAAGAAGAAGAAGAAGAAGAAGAAGAAGAAGAAGAAGAAGAAGAAGAAGAAGAAGAAGAAGAAGAAGAAGAAGAAGAAGAACAACAACAACAACAACAACAACAACAACAACAACAACAACAAGAACAAGAACAAGAACAAGAACAAGAAAAATTGCTTTATCATATAAAAATTTGAAGAAAACATTGTAAAATAAAAAAAGTCTATCATTTGTAAACATTTTCAAACTGAATTTATAGTAGCATGTATATGTTACAGTGAATGTTGAAGTTTCAGTTAAAGTTGACAGTGACTAGTTACGGTCGACATTCACTGAACGGTTTAGTGAAAGTTGAATACTCATATTACAATATCATTCATAATCAACTTCCACTAGTGAATGTCGACTTTTACTAGGGAATGTCAACCTACCCTACTGCACCTTAGGGAACTTGTATCAACACTAAAAATACTGAAGGAATAAATTAGAAATTACTGTCGGAATAAACAAAAATATACTTTATTTAAAGTTGACTTATACAAGTATAACTATGTACTTCAAAATAAAGCAGCAATATTACAACATTTTAAACATCTAAACTCTTCATTTACAATTTTATTTTATTTATTACAGCATGGTAATGCATTATGACACTTAGAATTACAAAGGACATTATTTTTCTTGCAGGCACATTTTTTTGATTGACAATTAGTTCGGCAAATGCCCTTAAAGAATCCTTGGCCATTTCCAGTTGATTGCTTGTTGCAATGGTCCGTAAAGAAAGTGTCTTGTCGGACACTTTCATTAACAATATTTGTAGGACAAGCACTAAATTGTGATCTGCAAAATTGAAATTTTCTGTAGATTATAAATTGATTAATTAAGCTCAGTATTTGTATGAGTGTGCATGTGGTGTGGCTGTGCTGTATTTTTAACCCCTTACATCCCCTTTCTACTTATATCCCTAACAATCTCGTTATTTTAAAAGACCTTACCTAACATAAAAACTAGTTTTACTAGAATAAAAACTTATCTAGCATACAGCTGCTTCAGCACACCATCTCTGGTTCCAAGTCGCTAAAATGTATCATCCACTGTGTCCAAGACGATAACGAGAACTGATCTGGAATCTCCTCTTCCACGGTCTACATCGGGAACTGGAATTCGTACAGTACAACCTTTATCCACCTGTGGTAGATACTGGCCTGATGTACGTTTCATCCGGTTTGCTTGGTTTGTTAAGCAGTTGAATGCCTCCTCTTCTCTTTGTCTTATTATTTCTAGTGTTGATTGATCGAGGTTGGTAAGCTGTATCTTCTAGCCTATTTTCATGTTCTAAAAGCAAGCTCTCATCTTGTTCCATCCCATCGGGGGTCATATCTTGTTCCATCACATCGGGGCTCTCATCTTGTTCCATCACATCAGGGCTCTCATCTTCTCCTACCTTAGTTTCTTCTGTTTCATGTTCACCACCAACATTAATTTGCTTAAATACAGCTTCCAGGTCCTCTTCAGATTCCACGTTAGATAAGGATTCAATTGGTATGTTCAAAGAAGCTAATCCATGCCTAGGTGGACAACCAAACATCACTTCGTATGGTGATCTCTTTATACCACTTGTAGTGCACTATTTTTCATGAGTTGAATGAATTTCAAACCATGGCTCCAGTGGGATGTTTTGTGATCTTGAATCCACGTAGTAAGCATGTTTTCCACGTCTTGATTAGCTCTCTCGACACTTCCTTGGCTTTCACATTACCTAGTTTTGCTGTGGACATTTTTAAAATTAGGCCATAAAACAACTGATTTATTCATAATTTTGTTTACAAACTTCCCGCTATTACCAGACTATAATACTTAAGGTGTACCTATTAAAAATATCTATGTAAAAATATTTTTTGTATACTTAAAAATATCTATTACATTTTCACAAACCTCATCAGCCGACTTGGACTTGAGCGGTCTAAGTACAATAAATTTTGTTAGGTGATCTTGGTGTACTAATATAAATTTATAATCACAATCCGATTGCGATTGAAAATCAATTAAATCAACTTGGCATCTATGATTCAAATCCTTAAATAGCATTGGCTTTACTAAAATTCTTTTTTTCTGACTCTTTTGCTTCTACAAGCAAGGCTCACAAATATTTAAATAAATCAATATATCTTTGTAGACGATATTTTCGTATTTAGTTTTTAAATGTTTTAGCATACGGTCGCGACCACCATGACCAGTAGTAATATGAGCGTCATTCAACACTTAAAAAGTTCTTCATCATATACAAAATACTTGATACTATTTTCTTCTACAACTGGTGATATTAATTTTGTGATTCCATTTACTTCAATAATATTGTACCTTTCCATGCAACCGTTCCATTCCTTATTAGGTTTTGATTTTACGCTTTTAGCCTTATTAATTCGAAATTCATACTTAACCCTATCCATGAACACAGAATTTACTTTAGACAAGTTACGTTCACTTTTAAGTTGTTCATAAAATTGCACAGATTTAGACATAGTTACAAAATTACTCACTATACAGACTTTGAACAATAAAAAACACAAGCTCAACAACTCAACGAACAATAACCTACAGCATCTGCATCAAAACAATAAATGGGCAGGAAACAATCTTCAGTCATCAAATGGTGGGGATGGAGACCGATGACGCACACAACCGATCTACTTTTAACTTTCCTGCAAACAGCTGGTGAAGGTCGACACTTACTAGTGAGAGTTGACAGCTCATTTTGACTATCAACTTCCACTGACCAGTTTAGTGAATGTTGACAATACCTAGTCATTGTTAACCTTTACTAGTTTTCAACATTCACTGTAACATTGTGCCGTGTTTTTTGAAAACCCGGCGGTTCTATCAAGGAGATTATATTAAAATAATTAGCCGTTGTATTAATTCTTTACTTATTCATAATTAAGCGTTGGTACGGTGTTTACGTTTCGTGCATTTTACCGAACGCCAACGCATTCTGTTGGCGGAGTAGAGTGAGTAGGTCTTTCGAAGCGAGTTTGATCCAGTCCGGACCTGGGCAGGGACAGCGAGCATTCGGTAGCAGTTTCCCTGGCATAGCAAGTTTCTTTAATCGTTGTAAATTACTCTTCTCCATGATTAGATAAACGCTAAGTGATCTCCGGTAAGTGTGTTAAATATATATTGTTCATTGTATCGTAAAAGATTTACATTTTGTTTAAAAATTAACGTGGATGCAAGCTGATAAATGTTTGAAGTTGCCATGTGGCGGGTCACCAAGAATGCATGTTCACTGTTGAACGTTCGATTCATTTTTACACACTAATACAGCCGAAAGTCTTGTAATTTATAATCTATTTCATCAATTCAATTGTACAAAAGGGGCGTAAAGAAAATTATTCTGTAATTTTGTGGGACTGGCGAACTTAACGAAACTGAGTGAGCACATGGCTATATGCCTCATGCCTGTTTGAGTCTGTCAACTTTGCATACCTTCATCATTTTGTGAATTATAATATCGTACATTTATGTTTCGTTATGAAGAGATATATATAATTAAGTAGCATTGTGGCCTTGAGTGTGTTCTAGTAATTTAAAAGAGAAACCAGAAGTGAAAATGTTAAAACGGGTTATGGTGAACAGAGTGAGTTTGGTGTGCTGTGGCATGCATGTATTATGAATTATGGGTCAGTGAATTAATTTTTATCCATGTATAGGGTTCCCGACCCAGTTGGAAATTTGACCCTCTCCGCATGTGGTCATCCATCTGCCACCATGCCTTAAAAACCTGAGCTCTCGATTTTGGCCGCCAGATGAGAAACTGCTGTACAGCCTGCCACAGTAACCATGGGACACCTTCTGGACGAAACCAGGTGAAATTTAAGAACACACTAGGCCGTTGCAGCCGACACCATGTGTAGTGACATTAACCCTCGAAATTAACTCAAGTTCGACTACATTGTGCTTGCGTCCAGCTGGACATAGTGTCAGTTACAAAATTTTTTTTTGAATGGTTCTCAAAATGTAATTACGCCTCACAATAATTGTAGACCCGGTCGCAGGGCATGTGTCCGGCGATCATCAATTTTTGTATACTTTATTTCTTTCACGGTAAGGTTGAATGGGGGGTTGTAAACGTTGTGGGAACACTGTATTGTAGTAAGGTATGTGGGGGCAGTTGATAAATGCCGGGAGCTTGACCGGCTGGTCGGGTCCCTATTACAAGGGGGTATTTTTTATTGGGGAATATATATATATATATATATAATTTAAAAAATGGGTCGGGAGGTTTTTTTATGGATTTTATAGTTTTTTTTACTCTTTAACCTGAGGCAGTCACGTGTAGGTGCAGTTCTCTGCAGGAACCTGACAGGTTATCTTCTGTTGGATCTGGCACTGGCACATGTCTGCGGCCGGGTCAATTCAACTTTTCTGTGAATTCTTTTATATATTTTTTACAAAGCTTAAACAATAGATTTTACAATTTTATAAAATTATTCCGGCTGTTTTAATACTTAAATTCATTATTGTCTTTCTTACTGCTGTTGTCAGTTCAGAAAATCTTTAAATTTTTTATGTACTTATAATATGCAATTCTTATAATTTCATAAGATTATATGGGCTGTAAGCCCACCTCAGTTTATATTGTATTTTCTTGTGGTTATGTTCCAAGTGGATTTTCAGTAGATTTTTATATTTTTATGAAAGAATAGAAGAAACTTACAATTGTATAAAACCACATAGGCTGCCAGGCCAATTTGAAGTTGTAGTTTCTAGTCATTATGATCAATTCAGTTTTCTTTAAAATGCTTTCTCATTTTAATGGAGTTAAGGGGTTGTTGCAGTACTTTATGAGATTATACCAGCTGTGCTGGAAACTTAACCTTATGATTGTAGTTTCGGGGCATTATGACTAGTCCAGATTGGCTCCCCAGTTATATGTGAGTCTTATAGAATATACAGGCTGTCTGCCAGGTCGAACATGTTGTATCTGTGATGTATATGTATATGTGTATTTATGTTCCATTATGTGTTTTTAATGTTAAATGTTACAAAAGGGTATTTAAATAATTTATATGATGTTGATTATCGAGGTTATGTGATATTTATTTTTAAATATAGATATGTACTAAAGATGTTTCAAGATTTAAGAGATATTACCATCTTATATTGATGATGCTATTTGGGATTTGGATGTTAAAGAATTTTTGACAGATGATATATTAAATATTAAATTACATTAGTAAATTTCGCTTGCGATTAATATGTATACATATATATACAAAATGAGTTCTGAACTAATAATGGTTGTTATTGTTGTTCAATAGAGAGTTTAATTGCAAGTCCCGTCTCACTGGACCCAGCGCATTTTATGCTTCGTCTAGGCCTTCTGCCTAGTTTTAAATAACTAGTAGCCTCTCCTTAAAAAAAAAAAAAAAAAATAAGGAGGGGTTACAACATATATAACTCGTTATTATAAAAATAATGAATGTAAGTAAAAATCATTATTACTGGGAAGGAAAATCCTTCATGGCGCCCTCGCGTCAAAGATCGTAAATACGACCAAATTTGTTTTTTTAACTAATTATAAGTATAACATTAATGCCAAGAAGGCATTCCGGTAATTGATAATGGAGCGGATCGTTCAAGCTATAAGGTAAAAATTTTACATTTTTACCAATATAAAACTTTGTGTTCTGAGTCGGTAGTGTTATACTTAGAATTAGTTAATCAACAGACACGTCATGGACAACAATATCCAAGAATTGTTTTTTCTAAACCAAAAGTCATTTTGAAAATCACTTTTATTTTGGCAATGAAGTGTACTAACAACACATGAAATGTGACAACGAATTGTTGTTGCTGCTGTTGGTTTATGCTGTGGCTACACGGAAATTTTTTAACGTAGCTTTTTTGTAAGGAAATTAATTCCGTTCGCCCCGGCTACAGTGTACGTTAGATAACGCAATTATCTATACATTAAATGACGTAGGTTTTGCAACGCACCGGCTGAGATCTGTTGTTAGCGTTGTTTCCTTTGATGAAACTCTAGGTGTAGCAGTGGCGGCTCATTGTCCATAAGACAATAATTAATTGAACCTCCTAAATAATTTTTAAGGATTTGTTTCGGTTTTTAAATAATGAGTTTTGTGAAATTAATCATGTTGACTGACCAATAATCGATTCGCGTAATAAGCGAACTGAAGGAAAGAAGGGTGGATTTTGTTACATAAAAGTTCAGAAATTCAACACTAAACAGTGCAACATAAAGTCTAAAAGATGTTGGGACCAGCGTACCAAATGGGTCTAGAACAATTTGTCCACAAAATATGTGCTTCCAAAATAAGCTAGGCATTTAACTACCCTACAGTTTATATTTAGAACAATTTAGAAATAGCACAAACACAACCTGTAATTACTAATACAACAGTAACTTCTCCATATTGTGACCCACCCCGTGTGTTTTTTTGGGATGTGGTAAATTGCTCTTACTTTACTGGAAACAATCACACATTGAACCCCCAACTGCCAGAACTATAAACAGCCACTGAGGTGTAGATAGTCTTGCTTAATTATTTTATTAATATCAAGCTATTTACGTGTTTTAAACGATCATTACAGAATTGAGCCGTAGCATCAAAAGTAAGTTATTGTTTCGTTATTGGTTGTTAGAAGATGACATCGTATACAGAAACGACAGAGAAAGTGGTGGATACATCCAATAGGCTAATTGGTGATCGACCTTACAAAGAAAAATTCAGAAACATACATGAGAAACTTAAAAATTACCGGACGTGGTTTTTTTATTATTATTGTATGTCTATAAATTCATTTCAATATCTTCTTTCCAAAGTACATGAAAGACGTACAAAGATGAATGTAGCGTAACATTGCGTCGTTTAACGTAAGTCGATGGACAGACTTGTGTTTCGAGATTGTGCGACAAATTCAGCACCCTCTAGCCACTGTCTACTTTACACAACTATGTGCATATTTCTTGCGCTATTTGACGAAAAACTGTAACGTTTAAAAGGTTCGTCTAAAATGAACACGTTTCGTGTTCTAGTTAGTCCCGGTTTTGAATCCGGTTGTCCTACGAGTTCATTTTAACAAATGACAGCCCATTATTATGTTATCTGTAAACGTCGAGCATTCTTCAACTACCTGTGATATTTCACTAACAGATGTCTGTTAACACCAGATTGAGCGCCACTGAATTGCACTGTAGAAAATCAACAAGTCTGACTAGTTTTTTTATAACACGCAAACCCTGTAATCGTCTCGACCTTGTAATAATTGTTAACATTACGAGGTTGCTACCATCTGCATACTGCAGACAGATTAAAATAGCAGTGGCTGTGTTTACGTAATGTAATGTGTGTATGAAGCACAAGTAAGTGCAAGTGAAGGCGATGTAAACACCCCCCCCTCGTAGACGGACAGGTTGTTTAATATAATTAGACAGAAATAGCATCAATGCAGGTGTGTGTGCACGCGCGCGTGACGTAACTCGTTCCTCTAATAATTTATACTTTCTTTTGTTTTTAAATTTCTTAAAGCCAAGTAATAACAATTATGTTGTCTGTTACAAGTCGGTTTCATGCCGGGTACAGATATGATAACCCGTTGACCTTTCGGTGATGATGCATACAAGCAGTCGTCCTGCTGGAAAGACCTTCCGGAAAGACTTTTGCACAGAGGTTTTCGTCCTGTATAACCCAAGGCTCTGTACACAATCTCCTTGCAGCAGGACGAAACTGTCTTACAACAAATTTAGAAGCTGTCCTTCCGGAAGGACGCATCTTTATGGAAGGACTTGCTTGAGTCGTAATATTTTCACTTTTAGAAATGGCGGCGTGTTTGTTTTACTTATTTTAATACAACTTACTACACAAAACAATAAAACACTTAGTTGTATCACAATGGTTGTCATAATGAGTACTACCATGGCCGGCTCTAGTAAGAGGCCGGAATATTAAACGTGGCAACGTTGTGTCTGAGGCCTATAAGCATACTGTAATAAAATAGCTAAAGTG
The DNA here is from genome assembly GCA_034769895.1 of Magicicada septendecula. Taxonomy (NCBI): domain Eukaryota; kingdom Metazoa; phylum Arthropoda; class Insecta; order Hemiptera; family Cicadidae; genus Magicicada; species Magicicada septendecula. The sequence goes on along the minus strand of CM068373.1, from coordinate 169,016,939 downwards.
AACATGTTATATTTTGATTTAATTTCATAGCATTACTAAAATCATGAGTAGACCTACTTATAGGTAAATCTAAATTATAGGCCTGTGTGCTCTTAGTACTATACGTTTAAGAAATTAGTGAATTAGTGTTAGGCCTAATCGGCCTCAAATATCAGCTGGTTCCAGTGTTGCCACGTTTAATATTCCGGCCTTCTACTAGAGCCGCTCATGGCACTACTCCTTGCATTGTCAGTGTTAACAGCGTCAAAATATGTCTCGAAAACAAGACCCTTACTGAACTGGCAGTCGTACCAACTTCTAACATATTTGTATGCGCTAATTCAGCACTTCCCGCCCGTAGTAACGGAATATTGATGGTCTTGCTAGCATGTATCAGATGTAACCTGTCAAATGCTTGATGGTCCTGCTTATAACCTGTCAAATATCGTTATCAAATGATGACGTTACGTCCTACCGGCAGTGCTTGTACGTTTTGTCGTCAGGTCTCATAAATATCGGTCACTTTTTAACGCGCCCGCGCGTGTGCGTTTGTTTGCGAGCGCTCTCGTCAAGAATCTGGAGCTTCAAGTTCATCACATATTTGAGTCATCGGTAACATTAAAGATCTTGATAGATCGGGAACGTTGTGCCCAAATTTATTCAAAAATAAAAGAGAATCAGAAAACTTCATCGTCTTCGCTCAAGCATTAGGCCCATGACCGCGGTACAGCTCACGTCATACCACCGCCAGAGAGATTCATTTTACATTTAACCACGTACAGACCGAGCTGCACGGTGGGAACGTCGCATTGTTGGTGACTGAGGCGAACCTTAAACAGACTGTCACATTGACACGACAGTAGGTAGACGGGGGTGTACTGAGTCGATCTTAAGCCGGACCCACAAAATAGCGTGACGAAAGAAACTGAAAGAACGGAGTAATTAGAAAGAATTAAGTAAATGGCGCATAGTAGAAAGCAATGGAAAGATAAACATGAAATAAGCAAAAATTTATGTGTTGACTGAAACATAGTAGCATATTGTAAAGTGCATTGAATTTTGTTATGATTTCATTCCATATATTTTGTACTGCTGGGGGGAAATGTTACGTCTACTGTACGAACGAAATGTTTACACAAGATTAGAATTAAATGATAAATAGATAAAATGAAAAAACCACGCGTAATTAAAAATTAAAGTAAAACTTATAATAAATAAATCTATTAGTGGTTGTAGTCAGAAACTGTTGGATACTTTTATGAATACAATACCCGATTAGCGATTTTGGGTCTTTCAGCTCATCGCCAGATCGGAAATATACAATAATAACGACAAGACAAATAAACCCTATATACCACTTACTTGCCTAGCCAGGGCGTACACCTTTTCGTTACCAACCGCGGATGTAAACGAGAAATACCGACACGTGTGTGTTGATACCAGCTCATGTACGGTAGGAACTGAATATAGTACAGTCACTGAAGCCGAAAAAAAATAGAAATTGCAAATTAAGTGGCTTCTACGAGATTTTTGCATAGGGCTAGATAAAAAGGTAAGAAAGAATTTTAAAAAAAGTTTACAAAAATTCAGTCGCGGGTTTTCGAAAAAAGGGAGAGAGAAGATACAAAAAATTCATTTTTCGTGATTACCTTAAAAAATATTAAATTTATGAGAAAAATACGAAACAGCAAAAAGAAAGAACATAAAATTTTTCATAAAAAACCTTATTAACATTTTTTTTTTGTCAAGGCGATACTTTTAGTTGACAAATTAATTCAAATTTGGCCAAATTTTTCACAAGGTGGATTTTCACATAAAATACATGTTTAAAATTGAAATTAAAATAAAATTCACTTAGAAACCTCTGATGATACTGATACTTTTCAGTGAAACGTGCGTCAGGTGTTAAAAAGAATATACGAAATTATACTACACTACTTGCAGAAGAAACAGATTGAAAACATCACAAATTATGAATATATATGAATATATAACATAATAGATTTCCATAACAAGTAACGTAAACATGAATCCCCAGACATAACCAACATGACACTAATAAAACACATACCACACAAAGGCACAATAATGAACATGACACGATTTTCAAAATACTCAATATCGAAAATAATCAAAAAACTAATATATACACCACAGTCACAAACAATAATACCAATTTAAAATAACAAATCATACCAACAACCAATGGAAACACAAGTACTCAACAAGATACAAAATTAAGATGGCTGAGGACGAGAACAATAGGATTCCCGAAGCATGTTTCAAATAAGGAAAAACATATCTTGAGGTAAAGAAATTATAAATATTAAATAAATTATATATGCATAAAGAAATATACTTTAGCAAAAAGTGTTTGAAATAACATAATAAATATATGTACAAAACAAACAAATATGTAATTGTATTTCAAACATAATAATGTAAAAATTACTTGCATTAGAAACTCATTATTGGCATATTACAGTGAAGTAATCGGTTACTGCCAGAAGCTACAAGAATATCATAATTTACTACACAGAATAAATATAAATGTTATACATTATATAAAAAAATATTATATATTATATTACTTATAATATAATTATATTACATATTTGAAATGTCGAAAACGAACGTTCACGAAAATTTAGAAATACATAAACAAAAAACAAATAAATAAGTATACCAATTAAAGAACAAATTCAAAATATTCAAATATAAAATATTCAAAACTCTAAATTGAATTAAATAAATTAATAATTTTATAATAATAATGGCTCCCATGTGTACCACCTGAAGTAGTGTAGGAGAAGGCAGGGTAGGCCGTACGGCATAACGGCATACAAGGAAGGCAGTGTAGCCAGCACTACGCCACACTAAAATAAATTTTAAATAAAGAAATATACACTTATATCATTTTTAACAGGTCAACGTTTGTTTGTAAAAATTCAGTTGGAAAATAATTTCCTTTCAAAACAAATATTTAATTGTCACCTTTCAAAGTACTGATCCACGTATTATATTACAAAAAACGTACGTATATTCTTGTTAGGAAAATATTAACTACTTAATTACATATTATATACATATGTATATTTATTTATTAAAATAAAAACATATTATATTATGTCCATTACATACACATTATATATTATATCTTTTATATATTATATTGTACAAACACATGATAATTGGCTATATTTCTTCTATAAATTTGTTTTTACTTATATTTTGTGGTAAAAGAATTTTATTACAGTATAATATGTAATTAGGCCTACTACAAAGAAAGAAATATATACCTACATATATGAATGAAGTTATCCTTTGAAGTGTTAGTTTCTTATTAATGAGCTGTTTTGTGTGTGTGTTTGTGCAACATTATCCTTAAAATAATGTATTCCAGTGCACAATAAAATGTTATTAGTTACAGTTACATTTTTATTTTTTCCGGACTTTGGGGATGAATTTGATACAACTGTTAATGTAGACGACGGAAGGGATTTTACAAGAGAACAGAGATTCACTCGGCTTCTTATAACAGCGGAATGTGGTTATATTGTGCCGGCCAATTTCGTCTTAAAAACTTCATTTTCTATATTTTCCGCGCGGTGTGTGTGTGGCAAATATAATATTTTATGTAATACACTTGTAAATTTAAATCTAATTATAAGCTTATTGATTACAGTTTGACTATATACGTATTTCACTATATTAAGACGGACATTGATCATTGTTAAATTTTAAGCAACGCAACGCAACGTTTCGATTACTAAAAATACGTGACTGCCTTCAAGTGTTTAAAAAATAAACTTAACCTTTGTCAAAACTAAAAATTTGAAAATACAAATCATTTTCAAAATCAGAAACAAATTGCAATCAGCTCTGTGTTAAAAAATTATCAAAAAGGAGTGTGCTTGGTGTTAAAATAAAATAAATAAATACAAATTAAAGTAAAAATTATAAATTTTCACTCACCCTTAACACTCCGCTGAGAGGTCACCAAGAATCAAACACTACAGTTAAGTACATCGCCAATTACGGGAGCATCTCGTCGCACCGAATGTTTAAACTTCAACCCCAAAATCACGAGTTAACAAAGGTTGTGTTATCAAAGATTAGGCTTATTATTTTTTTTAACAACAGAAGACGATCACAAGTTTTTAGTTTTCGAAACGTTGTTATTTCAAACTGCACGATGGTCAGTTCCTATACTGAGAGCTCCGATAATACGTAGGTCTATCTGAACGAAAATCTGGTTTAAAGATCGTGTCGATTCCATACGTAACTATGAACGTTATGATGTTCAAACATATATACATTGTATACGAAATCTGTTTGTGTTTGGAGGGGGTATAACCAAAACGTATCATTACACTAAACACGTGTGTGCACGTTGAAGTTATCCGACTGACTGAGATAAATCATTTGCGTAACCTAACTAAACCATAATGGATGAGAAAACGTTGCAATACTGCCATTCATTTAAGGCTGATCCTCGATTGTCTATAGAAATAAAAAATTTAATAGGTCAAGAACTAATACCGTATAGTCGTGTATAATAGTACTTCTTCAAGTATCATAATAAATGTTTACTTGGAATTAAAAATTATAACAATAAGTAACAAAACAATTTAAAAAATAACTAACAAAAATTAATAAATAATTAAAGAAAAGATAAATTTGTAATAATAATAGTCTTATTGGTAGAAAAATATTGTGGTAGACATGTGAGTACTTACGGCGACGAAGAGCAAGGACAGGGGTAGCGTTGAAGCGGTCATGTTGCACAGACAACAGTGAAGACGCGAATGAAGAAGCGCCCGGACTAGTGTGAAGCTCTCTCGTACGCACTCCTCCCACAGCCGTATCACACTTTCCACTTTCCACTGTGTGCATACCAAAACACAACGCTCAATAAATCACTATTAACTTTTATTTTCTTCTTCGTCTGTCCGTAGACCTTACTAGCGGACAACATAGGTAATAAACTCGGTTAGAGTAAACCGTCTTAGAAGCAAAAGCGACGTGTAATAACGACGGATTACTGGTGTTAAACTCGTAAACGTTTAAGTAAACTTGTACGTAATGCACGGTTATTATTATGTCGTATTAATCTGAGAATGGAAGAATGGAATAACATCGCAAAGCGATCTGAGTAGGGTCCAAGCTTCCGATATGAAATCCCTGCCTTATGTGACAGGACGCGTCTGAGAGGACAGAACATCGCAATGAAGGTGTGTTCAAGGAACTAAAAGTTTCGCTAATAAAGTGTATGATTGATGGATATCGAAACAGATGTGGAAAGAATGAATGCTGACAGATTACTGGAGCTGACGGGACCCGACATCACGCAGAACACAAGAACTTGATTTACTAGTAAGCTCCCTGAGCTGCAGAAAACGTTTACTATTTTTACCGAAGTAAATAAATTATATTACTAGACTACATTAGTAGACTATTTATATTGTGAGATAAATTTCGATATTACAAATTCTCAAATTACAAAAACCAGAAAAATTTACAAAAATCCTGATTACATTACTTTTATATTTTTTAAATTTTTTTAAAAGTAAAATAACAATTGTAGAGTAGACAATAGAATAAACATTAAAAATTCCAAACATTCGTATTTGTGTTAAAATTCCACTTAGTCTGACACCCAGATGGGTTCTTACAATTTTCTAAAATTTGTTATCCCTTTTTTGAGCCCTGAGGTCCAAAAATTTTGAAGTTTATAAAACTACACACTATGCTCAAATTTAATTAAAAAATTATCTTTAATTTGATATCGCACATGGAATGTGCGATCTTATTAAAATTTTTAACAACGTTTTAGGCCCTGCCATCCCAAAATTTAGAAATTTCCAAAACAAAACACTAATTTCAAATTTAAGTTTAAATTCCCATTAATTTAATGTTTCACATAAATTTTTGCGAATTTTGTGAAAATTTCACCTACTTTTTAGGGTCCTGGCATCCCAAAATTTTGAAATTTCCAAAACGTAACACTAAATTTAGATTTAATTTGATGCCTCGCATGAATGATTATATAAAGTAGTGTAATCGGGATTTTCGTAATTTTTCTGATAATTCAAAATTCAAATTTTATCTCACAATATATATAATCTACTAATATAGTCTAATAATATAATTTATGGGCTTCGTTAAAATAATGAGTGAGTCCTGCAGCTCAGGGAGCATACATTTTATGGCCCTGGCGTCCGAAAATTTTGAAATGTTAAAAACGGAACACTAAATCCAAATTGTGGTCAATATTCTCTTTAATTGGATACTCCACACGGACTTTTGCAATTTTTTCACTATTTTGACCCCCCATTTTTGCCACCCGCTTCCTCTTTTTTGGGGAACCAACTCAAAAACGATAGGGGTTTTGTGTGGGTAACAGTATGGACACGCATGCCAAGCTTTACGAAAATCGCTTGCTGCGTTCAAAAGTTATCCGTCAGACATACCCCCAAATACATACGTGGATAGACAAAGATAGACAAACGATCGAATTTAAACTGTAAACTGGAGTGAAGTTACAATTTCCCTCTGTATCTCAACAAACCTCAACTTGCCGACTGCTCCAGCACCGTTCCCAGCTACTCGACACAGTTACAAGGCAATCTTACCGTCCAACCACATAGGCATACAGACCACACAAAGTCCATAAACACAATACACGTACTCCGTCTCATCCGTCTCATCGTACGGCCTCCAACGGTGTTCATAATCTCGAAAATATTATCTACTGGTTGAAGGGGCCTTCCTCAGAACTCCCGGGAGTCGTCTTCGGGCAAGTCTTGAACATCGTGGAAAAAAATGCCAGCCAGCCATTCTTTTATAGGACAAAAGCAAAGTGACCTCGTAGGAAACCAAGGAATACGTTGAACTTGGTGACAATGACAGGCGATATCACATAAACCTTGAAAGGAGAAGAAGAAACAGACAACAGACAAACAATTTCCATTAATCCACTGACTGCAGATAAATGCTTTCAAATGCCGTAGTTCGCCAACAGATCGGATTGGAAGCCACCGATACAACCTGAAAATGCAAAGAGGTTATATTTAGTCACTAGCCTAATGTAACCAAATATGGGTGGCAGACCTCAGACACCACCGTCACGCAGTCTAATTTACTATCTTTTCTAGACTTGAGGCTTCTTCTCTTCACACGTCACCACACATTGTCTGCCACCCAATCTTCTCCGCCCTTCCTTTTTCTCTACTTCCGTTGTCCCATAAAAACACGTTGTTAACAGTTCATTTGTCCTCAGAATACGTCCGATGCAGTTTTCTCTTGCCTTCTTTACAACTCACAGAAATGTTCTCCACACTCGACAATGATTATTTTATCCACAAACCTTATTCCTTCAATCTGTGTACAAATTCACATTTCTAGTTAGCTTACCTGCCGCCCGAATGCTAGTTTCATCGCCGCTGAGCCAGTATTAAACGATGCGTCAGTTGAAAAGTTCCCGGAGCAACATCTATAGCTTAGGGGTAGAACAAAAATGTTTACTTGTAAGATTGTAAGATTCGTTTGTCGTGTAAACATCCGTTAATTATCCAAAATTATCTGTCACATTATTCATTATTTATCAGCTGTTCGAATGTCCAATAGCCCTATCAAACTTACAAGTAATATCACAACCATGTACTGAAGTGATTTACTTGCCCCAGCCAATCAAATCTTCAGTCGACTCGTGCCCTTTTGCACAGAATGCCATTATCTTAGTTTTGTTTTTGGAAATTTCACCTCTGTAGTCTTGTGATATAAGGTACTGCTCTCTGTAACTCATCTTCAACAGATGAATGACCACCGGACGTCACCAAAGAACAACCTTTCCATGGAACAACATTTGTCCTCCAGACATTCTGACTTTCAAGAGTTTAGTAATACCGTCACGATACAAGTTAAATAAAATGGCGAAGAGACCACATTCCTGTTTCACACCTTGATTTATCTGAATCTGCTTAGTAACCTCGTGATCAATGAGAGTTACTACAGTGGCATGTGCTTTTAAAAATGTCCACTATCTGCTCTGTAAAGCCCCTTGTTACAAGTGCTGCCCACAACTTTTGTCTAACAACTCTATCAAAGGCTTTGGTGTAGTCAGTAAAACAAACTGTCGGCTATATTATCGATGCTTTTGAATTATTTACTATAATGTGAACTGCCATCGACACATGAACGACATTTCCGGAAACCAATTTCTTCTTCTTTCAGGAAGGTTTCTGCAATGACATGTAATATCTGCATGACTCAGTTACTATCTTAGCATTTAACTTGAACCAATGTTTAATATGGTTAATCCCTCTATAATTGCTAGCCTCTACTCTTACCAATTGTATGAAGATATTACATTCACCAGTAACCCAATCCCTTGGAATACTCCGTTTTCTCCAACAGATACTGATTAACGTCAAAAGTCTAAGTTTTATGCTATCATATTTCAAGAGATCCGGATACATGCTATCCGTGCCAGCAGCTTTCCTGTTCCTCACTTGACTAAAGGCCTCTTCCAATTCCTGAAGAGTGCTAACATCCACACCTCTACTCCCTTCGTCACTAGTGCTGCGGCTACTTCTGGGTCAAACCAAATTCCTTATAATGCTACCTGCAATTGAGCTGTCAGTCAGGTTTTTTGTGTTAACAGTCTTCATTACTCCAACTTTGTTGCTGAACTGCTAGCTGCTGCATCAAGGCCTTTCCGTGTCGCCACCATGATCAAGCACAAAACGACCTACGGTGGTTCTTGTTAATGTCATTTTGAATTTGTGAAAGGCGTAGTTGAGCAGGACGCAGCGGCTAGCAATTCAGCAACAAGGTAAGACAAGTTGGAATTATCTGAGTTGGTTAAACCTAAATGGAGAATCATTCTCAATATAAACCAAACACCTTTATTTATCGTACACCTCGCAGTCTGGTAGCACAAAAATTTTAATTATAATACTTAAAGTAAGATTTGTTATTTTCCAATAATCAATATTAATTTTTTTTATTTTTATCATCAATTATTTTACACGATCATTTTATGTCTACGACAAATTTGTTTCCGTTACTTATTACAGCAACATTATTATAAAAATATTCCTCGCTTACCAGGTTCTTTTTTTTTTTTAGTCATACGTATAATTTTCTCTTCAGACTTAGATAAAACAACATGAAATATAAAACTTACAAAATGTTTTATTGTCTTTATATGTATACTATTCTGGTATGGTGGTGAACAGGAGAGAAATATAAAAAACGCATGTTTTCGTAGCGTTATTCTCTTTCTCAAAATAAAAAAAATTATTATTCACTACTAAATTTATATCAGATTAATAACAAAATAATTTCTCTCAAACGCTAAGTGAAGTTATTTTTCAACCCCTCCCCACCCCACAATCATCTTACAGCCGGAACAAGTCAGTTGAGCTGATGCTGATGATACAACTACACAACTAAGTGAAATGACTTACCTTCCCGAAATCTGCTGTGCAGTAAGTGCAAAGAACACTTTCATTGAAAGAAAAACGGCAAAACACAATTTCACAGTGTTTAACGGACAAAAACGAAACGGCAGCGAATCGTGGACCCTGTTCAGGAACACAAAATAATAATAAATACTTTTTTCCGGTGGAGGGTTTGTGAGGATCGGTCAAAAAATATAACACAAATTTTAAATTATTTGTGTCGACGTTTCGACAATATTTATTGTCATCATCAGGACCTGTGTATGAATACAAAGAAATGTCAAACACAACAGAACAATTATTTGAGTGAAAGTGTTTGTGTATGTGAGTGTGTGCACGTGTGTGTGTGTGTGTATCCTTGTATATGTGAAGGAGTTGAGACAGTTTGTTTTACATCATCAAATGTTTTCTTTAAATACAACGAGAAAATTATCACATAACATACAATTTTGCAATATTGCAATTTAAATTACTCATAATGTAATGGTATTTGTAATTAATTATAAAAGCAGTAATCAACAATTAAATATTAGAATGGGTACAGAAAACGTTTATACATATACCTGTCAACATATAGCGTAGTAAAACATATTATAGTATATTATAGGGATGTTAAATTATGTAATTATTAAAAGTTATTTTTATCATGTTTCACTCACTACTGGTATTAAAAACACTGTCATTAATTTAGAGAATTCTAAATTACACAATAACTGTAGAACTTTATGAACTTACATCAGAGAATTTACATAATATTACAAACACAAGTTTATGGCAAAACTATCTATCAAGTGAAAATGGATAATACTTATAATCATATTGTTGTAAATTATTATTGTAGCATGACAGATTATCCACATTATAATGAACGAAAATGATCATAAATAAATTAAAATTAAAATGAAATCAAAGAAAATACAATAAAAAACCATTAAGGACCACAGTAAAGTGCACTCATAGTTTGAAGAAATCAAAATAAATTAAAAACAACTATGCAATATAAATGAGTAATAAAAAATAAAACAAAAAGCCAAGATAAAGTAAGAAAGTACCCAGGTAGGATAGGAGTAAGTAAGGCAATATCCATAGCAAACCGACAGCCATAATAACAGGACTGAAATTGGAAGAAACCACGTAGTAGAATAAAATAAAGTAGGGAAATACCCAAAGCAAACCCAGTAATAAGAAAAAACGAAACCCCAAAAGAGAGTATATATAACTAATGAAAGTATAACACCTAAAATAAAAAATAATGTAAAGTAGATATAAACAAAAGTGTCTAAAGGTAGAATTAAAAGTGAACCAGTGGAAATTATTTATATAATGGAAAAAACAAATCTTCATAATCCTCTATAAATAAGATTCTTGATCTTATAAGACTATAAAACTGATAAGAGATAAGATCAAAGCATACCAGTGCAAGTTATTTTATTATATTAAATAGACTTCAAGTGTCAATGTTTAAGTTCATAAACTAAGTAAATTTGTGCCTTTATACAACTTTAAAGTTTTGTATTGCATACAGAAATAATATTTGGTAGAATATTATTATTATGAGAAAATAGACTACGAATGTTTCTAAGCGAGTGCCACTCTTTATCTAACATCATTTATTAAAATGACAAAGATAAAATAAGAGCAGGCATTAAATAAGTGAAGTGACCAAGGGTACATCCTCCAAAACAAACAAAAACAGCCAAGACTGCACAAATTAGTTTTAAGGAATACTTTAAATAATGAAGGGACAGATGTGTTTTATTTCTAGTAAGGTCAATAAACTCTATACCTAAATGTTTGAAATAGAGTGTAATGTTTTTTATTATTCTAAAATATTTATTATGTTGAATAGTATTAATCAAGGCTGAAATGTCTGAGTTTGGATACCATTCTTTTATTATAAGATATTTATTATGTGTGACTAGTATTAATCAAGACTGAAATGCCTGAGTTTGAGTACAACTCTTTTGTTTTCAAATATTTGTTATGTATTGATAGTATTAATTCAATACTAAATGTTAATTTAGTTAAGTATAGGAATTTTAATTAAGATTGTATAAAAAATAAAAGTCAGAAGGGGTATAAGCAAGCTGTAATAGTCATAAAACATTATACATGAACAAAACTAAAATCTGGACAAATGGTAAATCTCAACAACCTTATCAATGAAAAATAAGTAAAATAAATTAAGTAAATTGATGAAATTTATATAATGTAAATCAATCACAGTGTATTCTAACAGTACCAATACTTTATAAAGATACTGAAGAAATGTATAATAGATTATTAGAAAAAATGCAAGTGTAATAACACTGTAACCTAAGGGGAAGATTTAAATTGAAGATATAATTTAAAAAAGATAACTAATTCATAAAATTACAAGGAATTAAGGAAAAATAAACATTTTATTTCAATCAAGGATCTTGTCTAATAATAATTATAGCTTCATAAAGATGGTAAACCATTTAATGTGACAGGAAGTAAAATTTTAGGCCTACATGTAAAACTACTGTAAATAAGGCATTTTGAGATGGAAACCATTGTAAAAGTATCATATTTGGTATTAAATCACGTATAATTAACTAAAGAAAGAGAATATGTGTTAGGTATTTAATAAAATTAAATAATAGTAAAAATGTATTCATTCATATAATGTAAAAGTCGACCATGTAAGCGGAAATGATAGAGATTTAAAACAATGTCTTTTTAATATTAAATTGGCTAAGACGTTTCGAATAAAGAAGAAAGTTAAACAGTTGATTATTAGACGTTGAGTAGTTGACATCAGAACGAGAACATTCACTTAAAGCGAAGGAAGAAGAAAGATGGCGAACCTCAACCAAGCCTATTCTATGTAAAATCGCGAATTTTGACAAACTTTAAATAACTATTAAATTCAGTGAATTAAACCAGTATAACTATTAAAGTGAACTAATATTGAACAGTAAAAGGTACAATAACCGAATTAACACACATAAACTATAATTCCGAATATTAAGACTAAATCTGCTATTATCGACCTTATGGTATGAAGTGAAATAAAAACATTATTCAACACAAATTACCGAAACAAATCACTGAACACTGATCCAGGATAACTACACTATCACCAGAGGGATTAATCACTATTGCTGGGACGAGGAAAACTTGGAAAAGCAACATTTATTTGAAGAGAATTCCTTGATGTGCAGCCTTCGACAACATATGTAGCACGAAGCAGGCATCTTTGAAATCCTATGATCCTCTGCAGTCCACCGCTAGCTTCGTCATCACAACGATTGGTTCGAACAACTTACTTTACTAACCATTATATATTAAATAATATCTTTGTATTTTTAGATCATTAAGCTTCTAATTGTAAGTGTTATACTTTCTAGACTTTGCCCTTTCTCTGACTATTCTAACATAACAGTTTAAAGAACCTGAGAATTTATATTAATAATTTGTATAAAAGAATTCGCTCGCTCTGAGAGAGTCGATTCATCAATCGATATAAAACCGATTATTTTATATTTTGTCAATAAAAACCTTTGAATGTTATAATTTTGAATTCTATTTATTTCTACACTTATAAATAGAATAATATAAAATAATATTTGATACATAACTACCAGAACAGCTGAAATTAACAACTTTAAAGGAGGACACGCTTCGAATAAAGAAAGATCACAAATCGATTGTTCCTGGAGACAATCCATTTAACGCAGAATCATAATTCCAATTACACAAAGTGATATAAATTGATGAAAAATTAAATAAACGAATTAAAATTTACACGAATACAATACAAAAATTAATTAATAAAATTTATATATAAAAAAAATAAATAAATAAAATAATATTTTTTAAAAATAAACAAAATTTATATTTTGTTACATTATTTACCGAGAACTAAGTATATACAGAGTACTATAGAATATTGTAAAATTATGTAGGCCTATATGTCAAAAATCACTCTCTCTCTCTCTCTCTCTCTCTCTCTCTCTCTCTCTCTCTCTCTCTCTCTCTCTCTCTCTCTCTCTCTCTCTCTCTCTCTGTCTCTCTCTCTCTCTCACTTTGTCTCTTTCTGCAATGGCACTCTAACACTCTTCCCATCTCTATTTACACTATCCTACTCACATACATTAAATAATTATGTGCCAGATAACAGTACAACTTGCCAGATTTAGCAACTTACATTAAGGCGTTACAAAATATTACACACACAAAATGATAGAAAACCGATCTATTATGTGAAAATGGTTATTACTTATTATTTATATTATTGTACAATGTTGTTTACCTAGAACTTGGTGTATGGTGTATACAGAGTAACATAGTATAATGTACATTTATGTATATGTCGGTAATCATAATCTCTCTCGCTCCTACTCTCTCACTCTCTCCCTCCCTCCCTCTCTTTCTGCTCTCTCTCTCTCTCTCTCTCTCTCTCTCTCTCTCTCTCTCTCTCTCTCTCGCAATCTGTTTATGTCTCAACTCCTTCACATATACAAGGATACATACATACGCACCCACACGCGCGCGCACTCACGTACACACACTAACATACACAAACACGTTCACTTAAATAATTGTTCTATTGTGTTTGACATTTCTTCTGTATTCATACACAGGTCCTGATGATGACAATAAATATTGTCGAAACGTCGACAGAAATATTTTAAAATTTGTGTTATATTTTTTGACCGATCCTCACAAACCCTCCAAACCCTCCACCGGAAAAATTCATTGATTGGCGGTCACTACGAATTTAAGGATTTAATAATAAATACTGTTTATAGTTTATGAACAGGCAAATGAACAGAATACTAGAGGACAAAGCAAGAAGTGATACAATAAAAAATGATCTGTCGATGAATGCCAAATATGTACACTCTCTTTGTATCGGTAGCATTGTTCAGGTTATTGATATAATCACAACGCTGGTTGAAATCCAGTGTTATTTGTCTTGTTGCAACTTTGTAGTCATCATCTACCAGGTGCTGGCTTGGGCATTATCTGTTGTGGCTTAAGCATATTCTGTTCGTTCGATTAATCTGAAGTTTTTTGAAGTAATGTAAAAAAACAAGAGTGTCTTAGTTTTCTTGACCTACAACTAAGTAATTCGCGTATCGGCCTATACACGTTTTTCTGTACGGAATGTGTCGGTTAGCCGAGCTTTTCGGATTCTGAGGCGTCCTCAACATAGTGCTCGAGCACGGAAACAGACTTTGGTGGCCTCGCGTCTGATGCTGAATGTGTCTTCGTATTTATAAACCCACTTATCGCCTTCCACTCGTTATCCGACTCGTTAATTTCGTGTTATTCATTAATAACAACACTGTTTTCAGTTTTCAGTTTATCACGTGTCGTTTTGCTTCTCCTAATATCAAACGTTTCCCCTACACTACACTGAGGTATCCTCAGTGGCTCGACTGAGACAGAACACAAAGTCTTGACTCACCTCTACATTAAGTCCCGCTCTCAATGTCAAAAACAAACCCATAATTTACAACAAAATATTCCTCAACCAATAACTCTCCAAAAAATTACAATCAATAATGTTAGAACTTGAAAAGTAATAAAATATTTACCAGTTAACATCACAAATATTGTATTTTTTTATTATAACAATCCTGTCACTTTATTTAAAACAGGTTCCCAAATCGCCGGCAACTTATAGGGGAAGGTCTGGCAGTATCGGACACCTAAGCCATTTTTGGCGTAACAACTCTAGGTTTGCATTAAATTAAATGAATAGACAATTTTTATGTTCCTTGTTAATCACTTTATAACTGTAATTGAACATTAATACATTTTAAGTAAGCACAAAAACATAATCAAGAATTTAAAAAACATCCATTTTTTGAGGATTTACAAAATTGGCGTACAGTATCGGACAGTGTAATTTTAACACATAGGCCTAACTATCGTCTTTGTTAATCATTATCATCTTCACAGCATGGCATAGGCAAGGTACTGCTTGTTCCGCCTCCAAAAATCCTCCAGCCATCTGTTCCTACCCCTACCTATAGTTATAGCTACACATCTATGTCCTATAGGTTTATATTTCCAGATTTGTTTGGACAGTCTCGAATCTAACATTCTTTCTAAGTGTTCTTTTCACCCTTGTTAATATCTTTTAATCTTTCTTTTAAGTTGAAACTTGAAATTCTTCTCTTATGATTTCATTCTTTGTACGATCAAGTTTAGAACCCCTTTTAACTTCTCTTAAAAACGCCATTTCCGAGGACTGAATTTTATGAATTTTATTTCTTGGTTGTCGTCCGTAATTCATACCCATAGGATAGTATAGAGACCTCCATAACTTTGTAAAACTTTAATTTTGTATCTCGACGTGCCTTGTTTCTAAAAATAGATTGATTTTCCCACAGATCATCTGTGAAACTTACCTAATTTAACATCTATATCATAATGCTTGTCGTAGCCGATATCGTTTTGCAAATAGTTGAAATGGCTCTATAATTTGATCATTAATTATTATTTTTATTCTCATTGGCTCCTTACCTCGAAGTGCCATTACGTTTGTTTTGTAGTGAAGATTTTCATATTGTGTATTGTTTGCAAATCTGATGAAGCTTAAAAACTGATTTTTGTAAAGCACATATCTTAATACTAGGATTCACTGGTTATTTCCATGTCCTTACTAGAGCGTCAATATACATGTTAAAAAGAGTAGATGATATACTGCACCCTTGTCTAACACCTTGATTGACAAATATTTGTTTAGATATCCCACAATTACTTTTAATAGCTGTTCTGGGTCCGTTATATAGGTTTTTTATAGTTTTATAAGTTGTGTGGGTATCCCTGTTGTTCTAATACTTGCCACAGTATCTATTCTATCAAAGGCCTTCTCAATGTCAATGAAAGCTACATGCGTTTCTTTACTGAACTCACGGTACTTCTCAATGTCAATGAAAGCTACATGCGTTTCTTTACTGAACTCACGATACTTCTCAATGTCAGTGAAAGCTACATGCGTTTCTTTACTGAACTCACGACACTTCTCAATTGTCTTTACAGTATCTGCCCTTTCTGAAACCGTTTTGTTCTTACAAAAAATATGCTCGGAAATGTTCTGCAGACGGTGGTTTATGATTCTTGGATAATATGTTTTATAGATAGTATCGATCACACTTATCCTCTATAGTCCCTGTTAATAATGTTTTTATTTTTGTACATTTCTATTGCTTCTTTTCTTCTCTCTCAAAGAGATTTTCATAGGCTATTGCCCGCATACCCACACCTAACCGTCATCTACTTCTGTCCTGTGCATCTTCTTCTACCAAGTTATGATCCTCATGTTTTTATACCAGGAGAGTCTAGGTCTGCCTGGGTGCCTCAACTGAAATATTTTCCTCGGCCATCTCTGTTCATCCATTCGGAGTAAGTGACCGAACCACATGCATCCTTCTTATGATCTCCTCGCTGGTTATTCTCTCCCTTCTTGAGACTCTGGCACTTGTACGGATATAATCCATTTCCACGGCATTCAATTGTCGTATAATTTTCATGCTCAACGTCCATACCTCACAGCCGTAAGACAGAACTGATTCAACAAAAACGTTTCCTATATGAACCTTTATGGCTCTCGAAATATGTTTGTTCCACCAAATAGAATTCGACCTACCTAGAACTTTCCTGCTCTGTTCTATTCGTTTTTTGATTTCGGATTTTCCTAGGCCTTCCCATTGGTTCTCTTCTGACCCACGTAAAATAAAAGATACAAAAAACGGGGTGTTGGTTTTAAGACAAATCAAACGGATATCTGTTAAACAGAAAAGCGGTGTTATTACCGTAACATCCGAGGCCACTCATACCTACGAAAGAAAGGAGTGGAAAGGATAAAACGATTGGAAAGAATAAGTAGGAATAGTTATCGGACATTCGTCTTGGCTTCTCACAGTTACCGCCGTCATGCCTCATCAGAGTATGCAAATCTCCTCGTTCGACTGTTGCAATATATTGATAATAAAATACTCGTGTAGTCTAATCACAATTATGTAAATATAATTAGAATTGAATGTATATGTGAATTAGTTCAAAGAGTATTACATGTATAATATTTGTTATGGCCTGAATAATTTGCAGTAATAGAATAACAATCCATGTCACAACCTACAATGGTTGTGTACTAAATTTGTTTACGCTAAACCTTATGCCGTATGTATTTGTTCAGTTTTTAATATACAGGAAATATATTACTTGTTTGTTAATAATTCTCTAACCTATGTGCAAAATTGTTCCATAATAGAATTAATTCAACGAGCGAAGCGACGTGCGACGGCTCAGTTTTAACTCGACCGTTTGGCATTTGTACTTCGTAGGCTTACACGGCCGGAGTCAATGTTGTTAAAATTCATTCCGGGGCTGTTTGGCCGTGGTCCGTTGTTTTCTACAAAAATAGACGTTTCGGTAGTGTCATCGACTACAATCATCAGTGTAAAATCTAGTTACGCTAACGTAAGGTGGTAGACGTTAGTGACCACAGTACTGTGGTTAAGGCTGAACAGAGCAGGTGAGATTTATTCTTTCTGAGCCCCTCGAATCGTCGAAGCTTCTTAAGAACTTCCTCCCCGTAGAGGCGTCGTAATGTATTTCGTAGGCTTACACGGCCGGAGTCAATGTTGTTAAAATTCATTCCGGGGCTGTTTGGCCGTGGTCCGTTGTTTTCTACAAAAATAGACGTTTCGGTAGTGTCATCGACTACAATCATCAGTGTAAAATCTAGTTACGCTAACGTAAGGTGGTAGACGTTAGTGACCACAGTACTGTGGTTAAGGCTGAACAGAGCAGGTGAGATTTATTCTTTCTGAGCCCCTCGAATCGTCGAAGCTTCTTAAGAACTTCCTCCCCGTAGAGGCGTCGTAATGTATTTCGTAGGCTTACACGGCCGGAGTCAATGTTGTTAAAATTCATTCCGGGCCAAACAGCCCAGGAATGAATTTTAAAAACGTTTGGCATTTGTTTGTCTGTATATCTGTTTCGGGTATCTCTGACAATACATTTTGAATGCATCAATCAATTTTCGTAAAACTTGGACTGCGATATCATACTTTTACCCTACAGACCCCTATTGTTTTTGAGATTCATTGTCCCAAAAATAGCGGGCAAGAATCAAAAAGTGAGAGGTAAAAATTTTGAAAAATCTCAAAACTCCACACTGGGTATTAAATTCAAGAAAATTTTAACTAAAATCTGACAGTATTATTTTGTTTTTAAATTTTTTGAATGCTAAGGTAGAAAAAGTGGGTTAAAATTAAAGTCGCAAAATTTTGGATATGGAATAAATAAGAATTTTAACCAAACTCTGGATATTGTGTATAGTTTAGAACATTTCAGAATTTTAGGACACACCAAGGCTTAAAAAAATGAAAAAATTAACAAGTTTGGAAAATTTTTTTAAACACTGCCTGATGTTTGAAAACACAGACTAAACGAACTTTCAAATTAAATCCGAATGTGGGGTTTGTTATGAAACTTTTTAACAATGGGGCACCGCGGGCCAAAAAATGGGTCTCAAAATGAAAAAAAAATTCAAAATTGTGAGCGAATTCTGATGCTCGGAAAGTAGTCATACGTTTTGAAGCAAGCTATGTTTAAAAAAGTATGTTATGTCAAAATGTGCATAATTTTGTACTCTTTTATGTCATGTAAAGTATTTTCGTGTAGCCTAAGTGCGCGGGTGCGCGTGTGATACACATTTTACTTAATAACTTAGTTGAAAATTGACTTTTCGTTCTGAAACTTGGACAGGATGTTCTCATGGTTATAAGCTACATTTTCCATATACTCAATTCTCCACAACCATAATTTTTATATGGTTCTTTTATGAAATAAGTTTTTTGTTTATTTCGTTATCTCCTAGAAAGTAATAAAATTTGTAGATTAAATCTAGACAGACCTTTGCAGAATCGGACAGAGTTTCAACCAGATGTCTGGCTATCACTAAGAATATCTGTGATGTTGCTAGATTTTTCACCAATAAGAAGGTCTGAAATTTATTTTAAACGGTCTCTTACAGAGAACGGACCGTTAAGTCAGTTCCGAAGTCTTGCCATAGAAAGACGTACTCGCTGTCACGAGATTTTCGTGTCAGGACTAGTCGATTTCCAGAAGACTTTATAGTGGGTTGACGGTACGAGTTCTTCGTAACCATTGCCACATTAAGAACTCAAATAATATTTAAATAGATCATATTCTAGTGCTTTTTCGCGAAGAGTGGAAGATTTCCGTTAGAGGCAGAATACCTATTGTGGTATTCTGAGTATTAACGCGAAAACACTTAAAGAAGCCGGAATTGTGTAAGCCTAATACACGATCTATTTATACCCAGTTTTGATCCCTGAGATTAAGATTATTCAAGTTATAAACAGCAACAGTCCCATATTGTACTGCGTGTGTGCCGAGACGTGGATATTCAGCGTTAGTGATCTTTGATCGACGTGCGGAGTAGCAGCGAGAGCGGAGCGCCTGGTGTCTAAGTAACATTTGGAATTCTACGCACAAGTAACTAATATGTAAAACAAGCCAATAGACTCATTTGTTGAAAGACAATCCTTTATTAAGCAATTTTATATTATAAAGCCATAAGACAATAGTAAATTTTAATGTGCTAATGAAAAAATTTTCTTACCTCCCGATATAGACTCTGTTGTAGTAATTTCAAATTAACCTATCTATTCAGTTATAATTTGTATCGTTGCATTATATTATATTAATACAGTTTCAATATCAGATAAGTTTCAAGTTACGAAAAAACTACGGAAAACGAATTACACTACTACCTTTTTTTTTTTATTCAAATGACAAGCGTAAAGCAAACAAACTTATAATAAATACTAAAAACTTCCAAATTGTAATTAGATTTATAACCATAAAGCTTCGAGGACAAATAATTTACTACTATCTTTTAAGTTCATATTGCATGATTGTTTCTACAGATATCTATACGCCTATATTAATACTTTTCACAAATGTAGATCCTTCCTCTGGCGTTACACCCAGCGTGGGTTTTAATGACTTTCTTCCATTCCGCCCTCTCATTACACATCCGTCTCCATCCCCTCACGTTCAAACATCTCAAATGATCCTCCATGTCATCCAACCATCTATGTCTGGGTCTGCCTCTACTTCTTCTTCCTACTGGTCTCCAATCTGCAATTCTCTTAGCCATTTTTCTGTCATCCATTCGCCTTACGTCCAGCCACCAGCCACTCATGCCTCCTACTCTTAATAAACCGGACTGTGTCGGTACCCTGATTCAGTTGGTCCAATTTATGGTTTATTCATATCCTCCATTAGCCATTTTCAGTTTGTAAATGTCCAAATATTTTTCCCAAGTAGTTTCGTTCAAATATTCTTATATGTTTCTCTTCTGTCCTGGTTAATCCATGTTTGCATCCGTATATTACTACCGGTCGTATAAGACTATTGTATATAGTCAGCTTAAGTTGTTTGCTTAAGATCCTGGATTTAAAAAGGTTTTCATAGGAGCAATAACACCTGTTACCACGTACGATGCGGGACTTTACTTCATTGCTACAAAAGTTGTTCTGAGTAATTTTTTAAACATAAGCACAAATGTAGATAAATAATAAAATAATGTAAAGATTTTTGCATACATACCTTACAGACGTTTTGAAGGCAGTCCAAATTTTGCAAGGACAATTTTTACAGAAATTGATTCTGCCAAATTATTGCAGATACCGAGTTTGTGTTTTAAATAAAATTCCTCATAACTTGATCCCCTACATAGACTTACAATTTTCATTAAATGTTGAGTTAAATTTTTGTCCCGTGGTGCGCTAACTTCAGGTTTTCACACTAAACACTAGATTCAAATTTAGATTAAAATTCCATTTAGTCTGCTCGATTTTTACATTTTTTTTTCAAATGTTGGCCACTTTTTCGGCGCTGGTGTCTTAAAATTTTTAAATATCCACACCTGTACACTAGACTCAGATTTCGGTTAAAATTTTCATAATTTGATACCAGTCGTGGATTTTTACGATTTTATAAAAACGTTGTTGGCCCAACCTTTAAACCTTGCTATTGAACAATTTTTTAATTTTCAAAAATGAACACTAGAAGCAGATTTGGATTGAGATGTCCTTTAATCTGACAACTTTATGGATTTTTGCGATTTTTTCACAATTTTGACCCTCTCACATTTTTGCCTCCCGTCTCCCTATTTTTGGGGGGAGTCAATCTCAAAATCAGTAGAGTAAAATTATGGGCAACACAAACCAAGTCATGAAAAGCGGTTTTTAAAATTTATCGTGAGACATACCCCAACATAGACAGACAGACAAACGCCAAACGGTCGAGTTAAAACTGAAAACTGGATTTGCTCGTTCAACAATTTTTTCAGAACATTGTAGTTAAATCTTATTGACGTAAGAATAATAATATATGTGTAATGCTAATTATTATTGTTTATATTAGGCCTACGTATACATATGCATCCTCACAAAATTAATAGTCCGTATATGTGTGTATCACCCGTACACAGGTCTTGACGATGAGAATAAATATAGTCGAAACATTTACTTAATAAAGTTTTGTTAGTGGTTATAATCACAAACAGAATTAACACTGTTGGACACTATTATAGAAAAATTATTCCGATTAGCGCTTTCAAGCTTCACAGCTCATCATCAGATTGGAAATAAATCAGACTTATTTCCGATCTGATGGTGAGCTGTGAAGCTTGAAAGCGCTAATCGGAATAATTTTTTTATAGTAGTGTGCAACATTGTTAATTCTGTTGATAGTCGAAACGTCAATACTAAAATGAAGTTCTATAAAGTAATGGTGATGTGGTGATACCTGTTCTTACATATGCTAGCAGCAGTCGGCAACCCTGCTGCCCGATAAGTTTAGACTCGCCCGCCAACCAATTTGTGATTTTCTTTTCTTTTGAACGAAGGAACGCACCCTCATTGTGCTTCCTTCGAAGTACTTTATTATAAAATAATACAAGCTCTTACAAATTTTATTTTTTTGTAATACAATAATTACTGTTAGTTTTTTCAAGAAAAGGAATTGGAACCTTCATTTATGTTTTAAATGCAATTTTTTCAAGTTTTACATTTCTTTGCACTTCATAAAAGTAAATAGTGTTATTGTGGTACGTTCTTTAATTCATTTTTATTAAAATGTGTTCCTGCTTAACCAATTTTGTTTTTGTTTAAAGTTTTGTTAGTTTTAACGTGCGTGCGCATGATGACAGATTGTTGATGACCTACTACAAACGTGAAAAATTCACAAATTTTTATGAAAGATACTGCAAAGCGTTTTTTGATTGGGTGTTCCCCGTCGCTAATTTTTGTAATTTTCCACGACAGTTAATGTTTGTAACGTCCAGCTACTGACCATTGATGTCCATCTCCGCACCTTCTATTTTTCATTTGCCCATCGAACTGGTTCTCAATTATATATGTGCCCCCATAAATTCAAAGGTTGCCTATGACTGTATGCTAGTGAAATATGGACGATAACTGGGAAACAAAAGCAGCATATGCAAACCGCTGAAATGAATTTTGTAAGGCATGTGAGTGGTTGTCGTCTAAGGGATCGAATGCGTAATGAACATATAAGGGCCGAACTGGGTATATTCTCCATCAATGGTAAGATAGAAAAACGAAAGCAGCAGTGGATGGTGCACGTCTACAGAATGGACACCAAAGGCTAGTAAAGCATGCTGTAGAGTACAAACCAGTTGGCAGAAGATCTGTGGATAGAGCCTGGAAGAAATGGCTACTATACAGTGAAAACGGAACAGGCTGTAAGCCTACACCGTGAAGTGACGACGACGACGAACGTCGACACAAATGTTTTAAAAATTGTTTTTTCTTTACGTTGACCGAAACTCACAAAACGTTTCTCAGTTAAACGGTCGCTACCTGTTAAGGGGCCCACAGACTGCGTTTTTACTGGACTGTTTTGTTCGACGAACAAGTCTGTTCGATCAAAAACGACGCAAAACTGAAGTGTGTAGCTGGAAAACTGTCGTTGTTGCTTGCGTACAAAGGTGATGAAAATAATCAGGTTCAGCCTGTTTATGTCCGTCGAATTTGTTCGATAAACTTGTCAGTTCGAGCAAATCTGAAGTGTGTGCGGTAAACAGTTTTAAAAAACGACGGTTTGTGCAGTGGCGTAGTTGTTAACAAGTTTTTGCGCAGTTTGTATTTCGCAACGATTGTTTCAATATGACGGATCTTCGCCAGATTAGTAGAAAGTTTTTATTGAAATTTATAGAACTGTATCGCAGTCTTCCGTGTTTATGGAAAATAAAATCTCGCGAGTACAGTGATCGTATTAAGAAAGACAAAGCATATGAACGGCTATTGGAAAAGTTAAAAGAAGTGGATGCTGATGCAACAAAAGAAGCGGTAAAGAAAAAGATTGATTCATTAAGGGCAGGCTACAGAAGGGAATTAAAAAAAGTTAATATATCAAAAAGAAGTGGCGCTGGAAGTGAAGACGTTTATATACCTAACTTGTGGTATTTTGATGATTTATCATTTTTGAGTGACCGAGAAAACACACGGCATAGTGTATCCAACCTAGAAGATGACGAGGATTCCAACATGGATGACAATGATAATAATACCCAGGAAGACGCCAATGAATCCCATAATGTAAGTATTTTACTATTATAAGTACACTTCTCCCAGAAATTAACGTATAATAAAAATCAACGCCTGTTGTTTACAAGCTTTTAGTTCACTTGACCTGTATGTATGTATGTGTGTGTCTATGTATGTATGTATCGCCGGATAAATATCGCCTTACCTAAGTGCTGAAACAAATGAATTATTTTATAGATTTATAGTTGATTGTAAGGTGTTTATTAAATAAAAGACGTTTATTATTATTTTTTTTTTATTTTGCTCAAAATTGGTATAGGGACAAGAGTATGTAATTAGATAAAGTTTTCTTGCCACGGCACCGATCCTTCACTGTTAAAATAATTCATGAATTTTTCGCGGACTCTGCTTGCTTGTGCTGATGCATGTCTGTGTGAACCATTTTGCAAATCAAGCAATGTGTTTGGTTCTGGTCTCAAACCAAGGTGTATATTACCGGTGTCTAGATCTTCAACATCAAAGCATGTGGCAGGTGTATAATAATCTCGACGGTTTCTTCTCAGAAAATTGTGTAGAGTACAACATGCCATGACCACCTTATCAATATTGTCCAATTTCATATTAATAGCCGTATGAAATATACGGAATCTTGCAGCCAAAATGCCAAAAACATTTTCTATCATACGACGACTTCTCGATAGTCTGTAGTTAAATATTCTCTTGTCATTATCAAGTTGCTTTCGGTTGAAAGGTTTTAAAAAATCGCTTCTTAAAGCAAAAGCTTCATCGCCAACAAAGACAAATGGTAAAAATGTGTCAGTGTTATTTATTTTCGAAGGTGCAGGTAACTTTAGAGTGCCATTTTTCAGTTTTTCATAAAATACAGTATCGTCTATTACTCCCCCGTCAGATACACGGCCATTTGTTCCGAAGTCGCATAATGTAAATTCATAATTGGCGATGCAAATGGCCATCAGAACGAGGCTGTGTTGCCCCTTATAATTATAATAATAGGAGCCACTATTTACTGGTGGAATAATTTGTATATGCTTTCCATCCACCGCGCCTAAACAATGTGGAAAATTCCATTTGTCATCAAAATCTTTTGCAATACATTTCCATTCTTCTTCTGTTTTGGGAAACTACAAATGAAGAAAATTTGATCAAAATTAAATTAAAAACACAAACTTCACTATATAAATAAAAGACAAATGTCAAAATATCCAGTACAATTTATATTTCCCAGTCCCCATTATAAAGTCAGTAAAGTAAACAAAACCTTATTTTTTTAGGAGGAAGAAAACCAGTTGCTATCGCCACAGTCAAATATATCTTTACATGAAAGTATCCCGCCAATTGACTCCAGCAGATCGCAATCAGTGGCTTCAACGTCACGCTCAACAATTACTCCAAGGTCCAGAGGGAAAAAATCGAAAGTTTCTTGTGATGATATTTTAAATAGAGTGAACCAAAAATTAAATGATGAAATAGTAGAAGACGAGTTTGACGTGGTCGGCAAAAACGTGGCTAATAAATTAAGAAAATTATCTACAGATACGGCCACTATTACGGAAAAATTTATTATGGATGTACTCTTCGAGGCTCAATTAGGAAATATAAACAGACATTCGAAACTCAACATTTCCCAAACAGTGCAACAGCAACCATCTACTTTTACCACAAGACCGGTTCAAAACAATGTTCAAGATACAGCAAGTTTTACAGGGGCTTTTTTCCCAATACAACCCTGACAATTCTTTCATATATAATTGTATAATTATATAATCACTAATTACACAATAAAAACGATTTCAAACAATGTGAATGGTAATTTTTGTCCTTACCTTTAAATACTCCCTCTTTAAAGCATAATAAATTGCGTTACAGGTCTCTGGTATAATCTGACCCAAAGCTTGAGGTGAGATGATAACTGAAAATTTTAAATCTTCGTAACTTCTGCCTGTAGCAAGGAATCTTAAAGTCGCTGTAAGTCGCTCATGAGGTGTAATAGCTTTTCTTAACTGCGTGTCTTGTTTGACGTTACTAATTTTAAAAGGGTACAATAAGTTTCGTAATCCATTCTTAAATAATTAAACCAATCTCCAGGTTCCAGTTTAAGTTCTTTTAACAGGTTAATATGAGAAAACTGGCTTCTCTTCAAAAGCCATTCCTTCGCCCATTTTGTCCGTTTCTTTTTCTTTTTTTATTTATGGCTAATGCCGCCGCCACTGCACACAAATATATTGTCTTCATATTAATTATTCAGTCAAATGCCGCCGCCACTGCACACAAATATATTGTCTTCATATTAATTATTCAGTCATTAAACTGCTAAACAAAACTGAAGTCTGTGTGCAACTCGCGTTCGTCGTTTTTGATCGAACAGACTTGTTCGTCGAACAAAAGAGTCCAGTAAAACGCAGTCTGTGGGCCCCTTTAAACAGTATTAAAGTCTGCGACGTTTTTCCCTAGCCACCAGGGCCGGTCCCAGCGCTTCTACCGCCCTGTGCAGTATTTATGAGTGCCGCCCCACCCTATTTTAACTCTGAACACATTCACGCACACTAGACCTACTCTAAAGATACGGCGATTGCCTTCAAATGACGACTAGGAATGTTTGCACTCATTGTCAGGTTTATGTTCTCTTGTTCACGAGTTTTCGACTCTTCGTTAAACTCCGCTGACTGTATACATAAAGTAATACTTATTGATATTATATATTGTGATGAAATTAAATGAATAACTTTATTTTTTCCCTCAATTTTTTCCCTTAACATCCCGGAATCTGCCGCCCTGGGCGGTGGCACGGTTCGCCCCTGCCTAGAGCCGGGCCTGTAGCCACACATCAAACTACACAGACTGCAGGACATTTTCCCCACGATTGCCATCATACATACGGATATTACACATTGTCCCGCAGTATGTATACATTGGTGGTAACAACGAAGGCATGTGCGCGTGTTAGGTGAAACGTCGGGCGGCGATATTTGTATGCATAACCACTGCTAATAGTATCCAAACAGGAATGTACAAACGCCGGTTGCCAAGAAACTCGAGTGAACGGTAATTGGACATCGAGTTGTCTGCTAGACGTGCGATGAATTCCTCTTAGCTTCAATTAACTTTACTGAGGATAAAAGTACAATTATCAATAAAGCGTTCTTCAGTGCACACCACCCGCTAATAATGAAGGAAACTGGCATTGCGAAAGTTAATGAGCATTAGAATTCAGGACCAACCTTAATTCTACAGGATAGTCCGGCTGCTGAAGTGTAGGGCTTATAAGCGAGTATAAATGTCAAGAACTGGTTTTATCATCATCATAATCATCATCTGCAAGGATTAAACCAAGGATGCTTTGTTACGGTCTCACGCAGGCAAAGTCTAGAGTTGGTCACTCCAGCGCTTCCTCGGACGTCCCACATCTCTCCGTCCCTACGGCTTATAGTTCCATAGTTGTCAGAACTGGCGCCAGTCATCCATTCGGCAAAGAAACTGATTTTATAAAAATTAAAATGTTGGTTGCCGTTAAAATCCTGAATCTAAGTATGAGATTTGTTGTTGGTGTTACTCCCAATCTCGGACAGTTCGCAACATAACCTAAATTAGTAGAAGCGAGGGCTTTACATTTTGAATGTATCGAGAGGTTGGCGAAAGTGCCGAATTTAAAAGATTTTACGAAGACGACGATACGATTCGGGGCTATGCAAGCGACGCGCAAGCCCATCCCCCTCGTTTCACCGCGACAATAGAGCTCTCGCAGAAGGAAAAATGGTACGCGGGGATTCCTACTGTCGCGCAGAAACTATGTGCACTCGAGTTTGAACCTTAATTCCAAGTTAACGGTTACACTAATCTTAAATCAAATTACAACAATTTTTAGCTTATTTGTTAGCTTTATTTCATTGTGCGCTGGATGGTGGTAATCAACAATGTTTCGTCTTTTTTTGCCAGAGTTGCTTTGGTCGGAATAAAAAAGTGCCCGTTTTTTGCGTATTCTAGAGAAACCTCAACTTTAAAGCAAAACTACATAAAAACACGGCGTTCGACTGCAACGAAATACGGATACGTTATAGAATGGAATGTTTTTAATACATGTGTAAAGTTATATAAGTTTTTATCTGTGTTAGAAAAGAAGTTGTTATCAATTTTGTAAAACATCTAGTAGGTGTTTTATCTAGTAGTAGTAGGTGCGGCCGTGCGGTTTCAGTTAGACATAGAGTCTAATTTAGGGTTAGTATTCAACGAGTCCGGGTCCAAGATTCACTTGAGGTGGGTATTAACCGAGGGCGCTAATGAGGGGATTGCCGGCACAGCGGCAGTAGGACTTACGGAAAAGTGTGCGTACAGTAGCGTTCGGAGAACGGACCCCTAGGGCGTTTTGGATGGCAGGTTAGATGTAAGGTCATGCCCAGCACAAACCTCGGTCCAGGACTGTAAAATTTTACGGATGGTTATGAAACAAAATTGGATTGATAAAAAAAGTTTCGAGTACTTTTGGCACATTCGAGGATTCAAATATGAGTCCAGGATACCCAAATGTGAGATGACAACTCTCACTTCAGAGTAAAATCAAAGGCAGAAAGCCGCGAGAATGGTAACATGGTAACATGGCTGCAATGGTTCGACGGACTTGTTCAGATCGGCTGTATCGAAGGTCCGGCTATCCGCGATGATTGCCAACGTCCACGTGAACGTGACACCAAGAAAACAAGGTAACTATTAAATTAATCGGTCAATTCAAGGAGCCTATATGGTAATGAAGTACTTGTCTCTTGTTTTGTCGTAATCCATCTTTCACACAATTGTTACCACAAAAGAGAATTTAGTTTAGTGCTTGGTAACGCACAGTGGCGGATCATCCATAACGCTAGGGTATGCTGCAGCACCGGGCACCAGCGACTCAACTGTCAGAGGGGAGTACCATCCAGCTGAATTGACTAAGCGAAGCAAAGCTTATGATCACATTACGCAATTGTTTGGTTTTCATACGTAGTTATTAACCATGGAAAATGTCGAGTTGGAAAATCAAGCGAAAGCTCTTACAACTTAGAAGTTTACTCGAATGATTTGAATAACGATATTTTAATAGAATTGAAGCACTTTGTGTCACGAGTAAAATTGCAAGATGGAGCAATCAAATGCATTTTCAAATCGTTCGAATGAAGATGATAGATTCGTTGATACTACAGTTTGTCCGCTTAAAGTATTAAACTGTATTATTGATTGTGAAATGATTGATGTATTCTGAATATATACATTGCTTATCGTCTGCTTTTTACGATTCCAATAGCTAACTGCGAATCTGAAAGATAATTTTTTGTATTAAAACACATTACAGGTATGTTGAGGTCAGCTATGGAAGATGAGAGATTATCTTCGTTAGCAAGGTTGAATGTTGAATGTTGAACGCGAGATACTTGAATCACTCGATTTAGAAAAAATTATACGAGACTTCGTTAAGGCAAAATCAAGACAAAAATGGATCGATTAGTATTTTCTAAGCTTCAGTACTACTATGGTCATTGTAATCACTATTTAGCTAAATAATTGTTGTAATTTGAGAGTTTAATAAAATAATTGTTAACTTTCGAAACTTTGTATGCATTTATCAGTGTAAAGAATAGATAAAAGGTTGAATTTTGAATCGGGGGGGGCACCAGTCTGATGGCAGTATAGGGCACCACGCGCCTCTAATCCGACCGTGATAACGCGCACGCTAATATCGCTTCTTATTTCCCTAAATTGTTCTTTGTTCTGCCCTTATGTTATGCAGTTATTTTAATTCCGTGAAAACCTTGTAAATTTTCCTTGTTTTGTTTCGTGACGCACCCTTCTTAACTTAAACATTTAAGGGTTTATGATCTTGCTGCCTTACTGGTATTAAATAATATCTCTCCTATTATAAACCGCTCAACAATCGTTAGGACAATGCTATGGGACTTCTTTGAGTATAAAAAAGAAGCGTTGGCTTAACACTTACGTCTCAAAACGTCAGTCACATTTGCTGTAAAAAATATGCCACTTCTCTGTAGAAAACGAGTTTTACCTTTAGACTTTCTTGCACGATACTTGATATTAAATCATTTTTTATTATTCTTAACTTGTAAAATAATATTTTTCCCTTTAGCTGCAACAAGCAACCGCAATCCTAAAATTTACTAGTAACTTGATACTGAAGTTATTTTAAACGAACATATCTTTTGTTTTGGACTTCATTTATTAAATTCTGTGTTAAAAAACAATCAGTTAACCAAGGTGTAGATAACCCTGAAGCCCTAGACCAGTGGTTCCCAAAGTAGGGTACGCGGACGAAAGAATGGAAAAAATAGAATATACCGTAATTTTGTCAGATTTTGTATCCTTTAAAATCTAAATTTTACTATTTTAAAACAATTAGTGGAAGATGCCAGTACTTTGTTTTTGTTCAAACTAATTGTAATTGTAAAAGTAATTTCAAACTAATGACTTTAATAATGTCTTTAAATCATGTTGCATAGCAGATCTGTTTGTCAGCCGAACTGACTAGAGCGCCGCATCAACGCAGAACTGATCGCGCTGTTTTTGCCCACTATGACTGTATCCAAGGAAAACGTTTTTCCGTGTAGCTCGTTGTACGCCTAAGTAGCTGGATTTCGACACGTGTCGCTGGAAAGATAGAGCCGAGGTTGGCAAAGTTAAGAAATAAACTTTGTCGAGAGTGACTTAATATTGAAATTATCAGAAATTAAACCTAATATTGCAGCGCTAATTGTTCAAAAGCAGCTTCATTGTTCACATTAAACTATGTTTGATATAATTAATATTATAATTTTGCAAGTTAAGAGAATTTTGATTTAATACATTTTAATTAAAATATAAGAGTATATCATATTTACCGTTTGTTTTATTTCATAATTCAGACGGGGTCTGTGATATTTTTAATTTTTTAGCGGGGGTCCGCGGACTGAAAAGTTTGGGAACCACTGCCCTAGACACTTGGTTAACCTTAACGCTTCTGAATACGCATTCCGTTAACAAAACTAAGGACACAATGAGGTACAAAATGACAGCAGCAGATGTCAACAGCATCTGTAGGAGTTCCTTTTGTGTATACGTATCTATTAACTGTGTTAGTGTTTGCTGCCTCCTACTGATGAGTGAGTAGTGAGTAGGGTCTGCCCACTGCTACCCGTACTTTCCAATGCACGCCATTATTGCCTATTATGATGCGTAATGCGATAGAAGAAGAAAGTGTCTCTGAACAGTTATACGCTTATACGCACAATCGCGTGTTTTAACTTTTCCTATTTCAAATATTTGACCTTTAATGACGCTGCACACACACACGCATTGTTATCGATACATGTGGTAAACCAAAGCGACACGATTTTTTGTGTTGAATGAAGACAAAGGCCCTCGGAGAGGCTATTTATTGCGATGTTTTGTTTAGTAAATCGACAGAGTACAAAGTATGTTGTAATAAGCTGAATATCGCATATAACCAAATGGTCTGGCTAAGACGGGACTATCATGATGAGGTCCCATCTACCGTGAATACCACGTCACAATTACGTTGAATATAACATTTTTCGTTTTTTTCTTCATCATCATCATCTCCTTCTTCTTTTCTTTTTCATCCAGACTTTACGATCCGTTGCGCACTTGTAGATCCGACCTCCCCTACTTTGGTCTTTCAATACTCCTTCTTCCTTTCTGACTACTGGCATATTATATTATTTGTTTTTTGTCCTGTTCTAATGTATTCTTTTACATGTTCTACCAGGCCTGTCTATATTGCTCTATCTTAAAGTGCAAATCAAGCTTCTTGTAGAGAGGTGGAATGTAAGCTAGAGTG
The DNA here is from genome assembly GCA_034769895.1 of Magicicada septendecula. Taxonomy (NCBI): domain Eukaryota; kingdom Metazoa; phylum Arthropoda; class Insecta; order Hemiptera; family Cicadidae; genus Magicicada; species Magicicada septendecula. The sequence continues at coordinate 168,985,062 of CM068373.1, read as the reverse complement.
TACTTAATACGTACAAGTAACATTTTATCTGCCGGTGTCATCAGCCAGGCACACAATTTTACATGTTCTGCCAGGCCTGTTTATCTTAAAGTGCGAATCAAGCTTCTTGTAGAGAGGTGGAATGTATGCTAGAGTGTACTTAATACGTACAAATAATATTTTCTGTGCCGGTGTCATCAGCCAGGCACACAATTTTACAAGCCACAGATGCTTCTTTTTCCTTTAAAAGTCACATAATTGTTTCAGGTTTCTACTACCACCGTAATGTACTCCACCAGCGTCCTCTCATTTACTTTCCATCCATCACCTTGATGTTACTCCTGACACTAAATACTAGTTTTAATATTCTTTACATACAGCCACCTTGTCGGTTACACAACAACTGCCTCATCATAACCTACTGCTGTCTGGACAGTTCCCCACACTGACACTTCCACACACTGCAAAAAATACTGACACTTCCCCACAGCCCTTGGACGCGGCTATCTGATTAATGACTCAGAAATAATCTCGACTGACAATTCCACACACATCTTCCCCCCCCCCCCCAAAGGCTACCAAAAAAATAAAAATGCTACCATCCACTTCCCGTACCTTTATTATACATTATTTGATGCGTCTATTTAATACTCTTCAGCTATATATTATTATGTGTAGTAGTACATTAAAAATGAGAAATTTCCAAGGCTCCTCCCCATACTAGCCTTTGAAGTATAAGTATAGCGCATTTTGCACGCCACCACTGTATGCCGCTCTGGTTATTCTACGCTCTGTGGGCTTACCCCCTTGGGGCAGTGACCTGTTGTTGTTGGATTCCTGGATTATGCGGTCACATTCCGTGGGGTAGCAGGTATAAATTCTTTGGGAAGCAAGTACCTACGCAGTCTACTGGCATTGCCGTTTTGATTCTTGCCGTGTTAGCATCGTGACTACTATGGAGTTAGAATTAGGTCGGACATCTAAGGGAAGGGAGTGCGTTTACCATGAAGGTTACGAATACCAAAAGTTAAGAATAGCGAAAAGTGGTGTTGTGACGTGGGTGTGTGTTTTCAAGTATTCGAAAAAGTGTTATTCATCAACTCAGTCCAAAGATAACATTTTAACACGTGGACCAAACAGTGAGCATCAGTGTGGTGTTCCTGATGTTGCCCGTTTAGAGGTTTCGAAGCGCGTCCAAAAGGCAGTGAAGAGAGCGCGTGAAGAAGATGCCAGCGTTAGTCAAATTTACGACGATGCCATGGGTGACCTTCATGATAAAGGTATGTGTTCTTAGCATTAGTTTTAGTAGTACCACTGAGTGAATTTAGTACACTCATTCAAACAACACATATGTAAATAAAAAACTGTTAATTTGAAATTAGTCATCTGGTATATTTAGTATCTACCATTATTTATTTCAGCTCAATCGGTTCAGGGGTTTTTGAGTTAAATCGCCTCAATCACAAATTTTGGACCATTAATAACGGTGTCATTTGGATCACTATATAGCATTGTTCTTATGGTAGTAAATCCAACATGGCCGGCAGACTCTTAAATAGTATGTTGGTATTCAATTTCAAGATTTTAGTAGGCCTACCCAATGTAATATTTCTAAAAAGTTGACTTTTTTCCCAGATTGTCTCCGATGTTTTTCTATATTCTTGTTCAGAATACAACTCCGCACAATTTGAGTACCCATGTAATAATGTTTTAAAAAGTCAATTTATCCCTGATTTCCTGACGTGTTCGTGAAAAAATATAATTTTTAAAATCTGGGGGTATTTTAGAACGTTTCAGCAAAAAATAAAAAAAATAAAAAAATAGTTTTTTGGAAGTTCTACCGAGAGAGAATTTTATTAAATATGGCTTGTTTTCAGGTTATGACTTCGTTACCGAAATGCCTAAGACAGAGTCTATGATGAGGTCACTGTATCGACACCGAAACAATGCCCAGGGAAACGCAAAAGAGCCGGAACACAGAGAAAATATAGTTTTTGATAACGATACGTTGACTATGATTGACGGTTCGTCTTTCCTTTTGGCTGATGACGGAAATGAAGATAGAATAATTGTTTTTTGCGGCAGCAAAGGAAAAGAGAGCTTGAAGTGTCTTAGCCATTTTTTTATGGATGGTACTTTCAAGAGTACTAGCAAGCAGTTTAGTCAAATATATACCATTCATGCCGATTTTGGGAGTAGCAATGATGAGACAAAAATATCTCCTATCGTATTCGCCCTTCTACCAAACAAGAAGAAGCAAACGTATACGAGACTGTTCAGACTCCTCCTCCAGGCTGTTCCGGAGTGGAGACCAGAAAATATAAACGTGGATTTTGAAACTGCTGTCATTTCTTCTCTGCAAGAAGTATTTCCAACAACAAAAATACATGGCTGTCATTTTCACATGACAAAATGCTTATGGAGAAAAGTACAGGATCTCGGATTGTCGGTGGAGTACCGAGAGAATAGCGAAATCAGCCTTCATGTCCGTATGTGCGCAGCACTTGCGTTTTTAAAGGCTGAAGATGTGCTCGATGGGTGGGTGGAAATACACTCTCAAGCTCCAGAAAGTTCCAAACTTAGCCAGTTTTTTGACTACTTTGTTGAAAACTGGCTAGACAACCAAGACATTCCAATCGAGATGTGGAATTGCCACCAAGCACGGCACAGGACAACGAACGCTGTTGAGGGCTGGAACAACCGACTCAACAATCTTGTCGGGAGACCTCACCCCAAATTAAAAGAGGTTGTCAAAGTGTTGAAGACGGAAGCTGAGAAGACAAACTGCGCATTTCTGAAGGCCGAGCTCAACATGGAAGGGAAAAAAAGAAGACGAAAATATGTCAAACTAGACGGACGGATTGAGAAAATCCAGAAAAAATTCGAAAATGACAAAAAAATGAAAAGTTTTCTGAAGGCAGTTGCCTATTCACAGAAAGTGGAGTAGGTTAATAATTATTATTGTTGAGAAAATTGGACCAAAACCAAAAATACAAAAAAAAAATACACAAAAAATTACGAAGCCGAAAAAGCTGATTTTAAACACGCCAAAATGATAACAACACCAAAATGATCAATTTTGTTATTATTTTGCCAGTCCACAGCCTGGATAAAGTGTGATGGAAATCAGACTCTTTGCATTTATTTTATTTTGATGGAAATTACACTACATCAATGATATTTTCGAGACCGTATTAGTAATGAAGTACCTAGACCGAGCGCCTTTCTTCACTCCAAAAGATTAACATGTTAACTTTAAAGGTCAGTGGGGCGAGCCTTGATGTTACAGGCCAGCGAATCGCTTCGCCAATTCGCCAGGGCTAACTCGCTGCGCTCGTTCACATCAGTTAAATAAAATATACATTTGGTTTAAACATTATATATATACATTATATATTTTAAAGTATAGTTTGGGCGCAGTTATAAGTAGCCGTTTTCGAAATAAGCCGCACACACACACAAACACACACACGCACGCACAACTGCTTTATTAGTATAGATATATTATTATTAGTACAGTATAGACTAATAATAATCTATTATTAATCTTTTTTATTTGGGGCGGCGGGAGGTAGTTTGGGGGGGGAGTCGCGCTGTAGCCTTGGGGGGGGGGGTTTTGTGTGGAATTGTCAGTCGAGATTATTTCTGAGTCATTAATCAAGTAGCCGCGTCCAAGGGCTGTGGGGAAGTGTCAGTATTTTTGGCAGTGTGTGGAAGTGTCAGTGTGGTGAACTGTCATGTAATCAACCTACTCGCCCAATCCTTTCGACTATACATAGCACGCACGCGCTCACACACACACACACACACACACCATTACATCCCCCCCTTCCTCGCTCTCACTCTCTCTCTCTCTCTCTCTCTCTCTCTCTCTCTCTCTCTCTCTCTCTCTCTCTCTCTCTCTCTCTGCTTCCTCGTGCTAACTCTCGTTCCGCAGTGGCGTTTCGTCTCCCCTCATTCTCTCTAACTTCTGACTGAAAGGGACTTCTTCCCAGGTAAGCCCGGGACTCGTCTTCGTATGAGTTTCAAATATCACTAAAAACCCTTCCCTTCCCCATTAATCCGCACACTTTTTTGTCTTTTCGTTTAAGTTGTATATCCCAAGAATGTTCCTTGTTCTTATTCAGTGTCTTCGTCTTCGTGATTCATTAAAACGTCTTAAAAATCTCATTTTTCTAGCGTTTATTCGGTTGTCGCTCTGTTATAATATTTTTATTCCGCCATTCGTGTTGTGTCATTTTATTTACTAATTACTTCCATGTTCCTTAAGGAAATGGAAGTATGGTGATGGCAAAAAAAATCAAGTTCGAGATTATAGCAGATTCTGATTGTACTACACTCAAAACATGAAAAAAGTCATTTTCCGAAATGTGTGTGTGTGTGTGTGCGTGCGTGCGTGCGTGCGTGCGTGTGTGTGTGTGTGTGTGTGTGTGTGTGTGTGTGTGTGTGTGTGTGTGTGTGTGTGTGTGTGTGTGTGTGTGTGTGTGTGTGTGTGTGTGTGTGTGTGTGTGTGTGTGTGTGTGTGTGTGTGTGTGTGTGTGTGTGTGTGTGTGTGTGTGTGTGTGTGTGTGTGTGTGTGTGTGTGTGTGTGTGTGTGTGTGTGTGTGTGTGTGTGTGTGTGTAGATTTTTTCTATGGCAAACGATAACAGCCGCAAATTCAAACAGAATCAACTACTCTTTTGCATACAGCCCTAAATTATAGAGTACTCAAGACCTATTGTTTTTGGTGAAGATCCGTTAAGGGAAAGGGGTAGTTTACCTGCAACGTTTTATGTTTTATAAAGGGTATTTTCTATGGCAAACGATAACAGCCGTAAATTCAAACAGAATCAAATGCTTATTTGCATACAGCCCTAAATTGTAGAGTACTCAAGACCTATTGTTTTTGGTGAAGATCGGTTAAGGGAAAGGGGTAGTTTACCGGCAACGGTTTTTTTAAATCAAGGGTAATTTTTTTCTATGGCAAACTATAACAGCCGTAAATTCAAACAGAATCAACTACTCTTTTGCATACAGCCCTGAATTGAAGAGTTCTCAAGACCTATTGTTTTTGGTGAAGATTCGTTAAGGGAAAGAGGTAGTTTACCTGCAACATTTTATGTTTTATAAAGGGTATTTTCTATGGCAAACGATAACAGCCGCAAATTCAAACAGAATCAAATGCTTATTTGCATACAGCCCTAAATTGTAGAGTTCTCAAGACCTATTGCTTTTGGTGAAGATCGGTTAAGGGAAAGGGGTAGTTTACCAGCAACGTTTTATGTTTTAACAAGGGTATTTTCTATGGCAAACTATAACAGCCGCAAATTCAAACAGAATCAAATAATGTTTTGCATACAGCCCTGAATTGTAGAGTTCTCAAGACCTTTTGGTTTTGGTGAAGATCGGTTAAGGGAATAGGGTAGTTTACCTGCAACATTTTATGTTTTAACAAGGGTAATTTTTTTTTATGACAAACGATAACTGCCGTAAATTCAAACAGAATCAACTACTCTTTTGCATACCTTTTTCAATTATACAGAACTCAAGGTGTACGGTAGCGCGATAATTTCGCTTTCTAGGTTGGCTAATCTGCTTACTGCTTTGGTCCAATTTTGCGTGTTAGAACTTTGTACAGTGTGTGTCAGTCGCTTGCGGCGGTCGGTTCGCCGACCTTTTTACTGTCATATTTTCTTGTCGACATTTAATGTAGGCTTTAGGCCGGCATATTCTTACTTATGGCCAACTAGGCCCGCTATCAATTTAATTAAAATTCTTTAATACTTTTTGGCAACATGCATTATTAGCCAACCTGATGTCAATAAATTAAAACATGTAATGTAACTTGGGAAAATGCATTAAAATCAATTCAATACAGTCCACATTTTATCATTTTTCATTCCCACTGAACCAATGCATGCATTACTGCCTATTTTTTACAAACGTTGTTGGTACACGCCGACAGGATTACTCACTTCACAAAACATTTTTTAGCCCACTTGGGCCTGATATTCAACATTTTTTGGTCCACCGTGCCTGGATTCTTCTCATACCAATTTTTGGTCCTCACGGTACGGATCATTAACATTTTTTGGTCCTCCGGGCCGGATTTTCCATCTAATATTTTCTACCACTATTTCTGGCCATCACGGGCGAATTAGCACGTCAGCTGATACGACCGTGGCGTGATTTTCATCGGCATTTCGCTCGTCATCTTGCAGCCTTCTGACAACATCTTAGCAAGTGCCTGCTAGCTACAGTGCTTTACACAAGGCGGTCATCTCTACTAGCTGTTTGCCATCTTCACCAAGGAGCCGACGCTGCAGGACATCGCCAACAAGGTATCATCAACAACAGTGTATTAAGGTGCGTACAATGTCTGAAGAAGGCCTCAAAGTGCTGACCAAAAAGAGAGGCGGCTTAAAGTCCGCAATAGTGCGGATACAATCTGCTGTAAATTCTTTTGCTGTAACTTTAAATACAAAACATTTTCTAACTGTAAGGCTGGACAGTCTCAAAAGCTTGGCCTCGAAATACGACGAGGTGCAGTCTGAAATAGAACTCATTAGTAAGGACACGAGCGTTGCTCAAGCAGACCGAGTTGAGGTCGAAGAAATGTTATATTCAACTGAAGCAAACATTTTGCAACTACTTGACACATTTAATCATCAGACTGTACCTCCCGTATTATCAACGCACATGCAATTAAAACCTGCTTCTCAGGCAACATATTGGAATGGCAACATTTTTACTCAATTTTTACCGATTTAGTGCATTCAAGATCTGATTTAACACCAGTGCAAAAATTACATTATTTACATTCTTCTTTGAAGTGTGAACCGTTAGATTTAATCAAGTCATTACCTATCTGTAAAGAAAATTATACAATAGCGTTGAGTTTGCTGTCCGAAAGGTATAACAACCCATTCATACTAGCTAAATACTATGTGTAAAACCTACTTCAGGTCAAGTCGACAATAAAAGACTCGGTCCAAAGTTTGGCAGAGTTCACTAACACAATAACGTCTTCCGTTAATTCACTGGCAGCAATGAAGCTGTCAGTGAATTCATTTGAATTTATCGCTATACAGTTACTATCCACTAAACTCGACCCTATTACTTTCAAACTTTGGAAGGAGTCAATAGACCCTGACAAACTACCTAGCTTTCAAGACTTCACGCATTTTTTAAACTTACGTAGACAGCTGTTAGAAAATACAATGCCCATGGAACCCGGACAGCAACTCAACAAACTTAATGTAAGACCTAACAATAAATATGAGAAATGTAACTCAAGAAATACTGCTGGCAGCACTACATTTAAGAGCTATCACGCAGCGGCAAATCATTATTCATGCGTGTGTTGTAAATCCAACCACCCGCTTTACATATGTAATAAATTTCGTATATTAAGTACCGCTGAGCGGGGACAATTTGTTTCAAAACATAAATGTTGTAGCAATTGCCTTAGATCAGGTCATCTTATAGCTAGCTGTAAGAGTAAACAGGTGTGTAAAATCTGTTCAAAACGATACCACACATTGTTGCACGCAAATTACGTGCCGAACTCAACAGCTGCCAGCAGCAATTATTGCTCGCTTAAATTACAGTGCAAGAATAATGTTCTTTTATCCACAGCAGTTGTATCTGTCGTTGACCAGGCTGGCAACAGAAATAGGGCTAGAGTGCTCCTAGACGCCGGTTCACAGATAAATTTCTATACAAAATCATTTGCAAAGAAGTTACAGCTCAAATTAACTAAATCTAATATACCAGTCACAGGAATAAACAATACAGCGTGTTACGCAACTGATATTGCTTCTATACGTATTATTTCTCGCTATCAGAGATATAGTTTCGAGGCGAAATGTGCCGTCTTATCTACGTTAACTCACAATCTGCCTTCAAACTCGTTTGATATCAACCAGTTCCGCATTCCAAACAAAATCTTCCTGGCTGACCCCGATTTTAATATATCGTCGCAAATCGACATACTATTAGGGGCACAATTTTATCTGGACTTGATCTTAACCAATAAATACACACGCGGCCCCAATTTTCCCATCATTCAGGAAACAAAACTGGGCTACATTTTGGCTGGCAACCTGCCCAAGCACTGCCGCAACGAGGGTCCTGCTGTTTCGTTCCTAGCAAGGAACAACGACAGTCAAATTCTGCAATCTCTCGAAAGATTTTGGGAAGCAGAAACTATACCTGACAATACCCCTGATAACGAGTCAGCCTGTGAAGAGCATTTTGTGCGCTCTACCCAGCGCAACCACGAGGGTAGATTTGTGGTTTCACTTCCATTTAAGTCTGATAATCCCCACTTGGGGGAATCTTACACGAGTGCTGAATCAAGATTCTTAAGCTTAGAGCGTCGATTTAGGCGAGATGCTAAGCTCGCTCGCGACTACGCGGACTTTATCAAAGAATATAAGGATCTTGGGCACATGACACTCATCGATGATGGCGCTATCAATTCAGTAGCGTCAAATACTTACTATATATACTTATATATACTCATATACTTACTTTGGCTTTGTAAGCTTGGTTGGGATGAACCGATTTCCGGTCAGTCACGTTCGGATTGGCATTCTTTGTGTGACAAATTGGGTCTGATTGGCAAAATTGTGGTCCCGCGATCTATTCGTTGCAAGCGTGAGGCAGCTACAGTTCAATTGCATGGTTTTTCGGATGCTTCTGAAAGGGGGTTTGGCTGCTGTATGTATGTCAGAGTCATTTATCAAGATTCTACTGCCTCCTGTCACCTCTTGTGTTCCAAATCTCGCGTGGCTCCCCTACGACAGGTGTCATTACCTCGCATCGAACTCTGCGCTTGCTTGTTATTATCGCGACTCGTATCTAAGGTTATTCCTGCTCTTTATTCGTTTATTGATAATGTACATTTGTATTCTGACTCTATGGTGGCTCTTTACTGGATTCATGCCCAGTCTACGCGGTGGAAAACATACGTCGCTAATCGGGTTGCTGAAATTCAGCGTCGTACGCAAACTTATACTTGGCATCACATTAATTCACGACACAATCCTGCTGATATTATATCAAGGGGTTGTCCCCCTGACGTTTTGCGCGATTGCTCGCTTTGGTGGCACGGCCCTAGCTGTTTGTCTCAATCGTCAGAGTCTGATCCCTTCCCACCTTCCTTCGTACCGGCCACTCCGTCGTCTTCTGAAGTCACCGCGGAAGAGAAACATACACATAACCTTTCTCTAATGTCTACCCTGGCTGTTGACCTCTCTTTGGACTTTTCCTCGTTGCATCGTCTAACGCGCGTATACGCTTACTGTTTTCGGTTCATCAGAAATATTAGACACCCAAGTGCTGACAAACTTACGGGCGATCTTACCCCTGTAGAAATTCATCAGTCTCTCAAGTTCTTCATAAAACAATCTCAGTCGATCCACTTCGCAGCCGAAATTAATTGTCTTCGTAACAGATCTTCTGTTTCCATTAGGAGTAAGTTGGCTTCTTTCGACCCGTTTCTTGACGACTCTGGAGTGATACGCGTGGGCGGACGATTACAGCATTCCCAATTACCCTACGACTCTAAACATCCTATTGTATTACCCCCATCGGCGCATATTACACGCCTTATCATTGAACGTGAACACATTCGTTTACTTCACGCTGGTGCTCAACTCGTGCATCATTCACTGCGTCAACGTTGGTGGATTGTGAATGCCAGGTTAGTCATTCGTTCCATTATTCGAAAATGTGTGAGGTGTATCAGGTTTAGTGCCAAACAGCAGGTACAGAGGCTTGGTATTTTACCATCCCCTAGAGTCACTCCTTCTAGGCCGTTTCTATTTTGCGCGGTTGATTATGGTGGTCCCTTCATGATTCGTCATGGCGGGCAGAAGTCTAGAGCTCTTTCTAAGGCATACGTATCTTTGTTTATTTGCTTAGCGACTAGGGCTATTCACATGGAATTGGTTTCCGACCTTACGGCCAGCGCGTTTATAGCCGCATTACGTCGTTTCATGGCCCGTAGGGGCATACCCAGTCAACTGTACTCCGACAATGGCACAAACTTCAGGAAGGCCCGCACTATCTTACATGATATTTACAACTTTTGGCACAATAAGGATGCCATCTCATCGATCAAGTCATTCACGTCCTCTCAGGGGATATCATGGTCATTTATTCCGCCCTCCTCACCTCATTTCGGTGGCCTTTGGGAGAGCGGCATAAAGAGTTTGAAATTTCATCTGCGCCGCGTGGTAGGCAAATCTATACTCACCTTCGAAGAGTTCACGACCGTTTTGTCTCAGATAGAGGCATGTCTGAACTCTCGACCTTTATTTGCTATTTCTTCAGATGTTAACGACCCGGTGCCACTTACATCTGGCCATTTTTTGATTTGCACACCCTTAATGGCGATACCGGACCCAGACCTTTCTCACATTCCTGTTTCTCGTCTTGGGCGTTGGCAACTTCTTCAGAGGTTTGTCCAAGGCATTTGGAAGGCATGGTCTCGCGATTATTTGCACCAGTTGCAGCAGCGTCACAAGTGGAAGTTTGCCAAGGATAATGTTTCCATTGGTGACTTAGTTTTGCTTATTGAGGATAATTTACCTCCATTAGCCTGGAAATTTGGCGTAATTATCGCCACATTTCCCGGCCCAGATAACTTGGTTCGTGTCGTGGACATTCGCACGCCTACGGGTGTTTTGCGGAGACCAATACATAAGTTATGTCTGTTGCCAGCGCGAGACGAGATTAGACAAAATTATGATTACTTAGCACAATGCTATTTTATTTAGCCACTGGCTTATTACTTATTACGACCATTTGGTCAACCTAATTGTGATGAATTATCACAATATTTTCTTATCAATTTTGCGCCATTGCACGCTTCTATAATTATCACAGTTTTTGGTGGTATATTAATATTTTGTATTTGTATGTTAATTTTGTGTGGCATACTATGTCTTACACATTTACATTTGATGTTTTGGGGTATATTTCATGTTTTTAGTGGTCTCATTTTATAAAATATTGTTACATAATATTTGCATGTCTTGCAGCTGAGCAATCATGCATTCATTTTTTTATACTGTTGCTAATAAATGTGTGTATTATTCTGTGAATGTCTTTAAATTGTTAAATTGTTTCTGTAATCACAGTATTGTATCTGTTATTTGACATTGCAATTATTCATATTGTAATTATCTAAATTATTGTTATTGTATTCACATAACTTGCGTTTATGTAAAAACTATTGTTTTGCGTCTGCCGCATGTAACTGCCACGTCTAGATTTATTTTATATTGTATTTTATATTGTATTCATTTTGCGAGTAAGCATGCACAATTATTTTTACTTAAATTATGACATACATGTCATATTTGGGCTTGCATTCAGTCAGCATCTAGCTTGTTCATACATTATTACTTATTGTAAGTTCCTGAAACTTCAGGAACAGCATGACTAGGTCAATACATGCCGCCCTGCTGAATATACGCTTGAACATGTAATTGCAACATGTTCAATAACAATTTTGTTCATGTAATTAATTCTCTGTACAGGTCCACGGGCCTCAACTAATTTTACAGTAACCATCTATGACATGCATAGGGTTACAAACTATCGGTCCATCATGTGATGAGCTTCCGATCATGCATTAAACATTGTACAACTGTGTATTTTTTCATGTTTTGTAATGTTATATACTGAGCACATACACTATGTGATGGTAATATTTGTCAAACCAGACTTTTATATTCATGTCTGAAAACAGCTGTTCGCCAACCTTGGCTTACAAACGCCTATCTCTAGGCTTATCTTATGCATGCTTATCTCTAAGCTAGTAACGGACTGCCGTTATCTAATCTCATAACTCAAGGTTCAACTTAGCCTTGAAACTAACTCTTATTATTAAGAAAACTGTATCCTTTTAAATTAAGTTGTAAGATGTATCATAATTTATTAAAAAATGTTAAAAAATCATTTGATTTTGACGGGCAGCTTATGTACGGTAGCGCGATAATTTCACTTTCTAGGTTGGCTAATCTGCTTACTGCTTTGGTCCAATTTTGCGTGTTAGAACTTTGTACAGTGTGTGTCAGTCGCTTGCGGCGGTCGGTTCGCCGACCTTTTTACTGTCATATTTTCTTGTCGACATTTAATGTAGGCTTTAGGCCGGCATATTCTTACTTATGGCCAACTAGGCCCGCTATCAATTTAATTCAAATTCTTTAATACTTTTTGGCAACATGCATTATTAGCCAACCTGATTTCAATAAATTAAAACATGTAATGTAACTTGGGAAAATGCATTAAAATCAATTCAATACAGTCCACATTTTATCATTTTTCATTCCCACTGAACCAATGCATGCATTACTGCCTATTTTTTACAAACGTTGTTGGTACACGCCGACAGGATTACTCACTTCACAAAACATTTTTTAGCCCACATGGGCCTGATATTCAACATTTTTTGGCCCACCGTGCCTGGATTCTTCTCATACCATTTTTTGGTCCTCACGGTACGGATCATTAACACAAGGTCTGTTGATTTTGTTGAAGATCGGTTAAGGGAAAGGGGTAGTTTACCTGCAACATTTTATGTTTTAACAAGGGTAATTTTTTATATGACGAACGATAACTGCCGCAAATTCAAACCGAATCAACTACGTTTTTGCATACCTTTTTGAATTAAAGAGAACTCAAGGTCTGTTGATTTTGTTGAAGATCGGTTAAGGGAAAGGGGTATTTTACCAGCAACATTTTATGTTTTAAGAAGGGTAATTTTTTTGACGAAAGATAACTGCCGCACATTCAAACAGAATCAAATATTTTTTTGCATGCATCCCTGCATTGTAGAGGACTGAAGGTCTATTGATTTTGGTGAAGATCGGTTTAGAGAAAGGGGTAGTTTACCTGTAACGTTTTATGTTTTAACAAGAGTAAAGTACTTAATTTTGATAAATAAAGTGTCCTGATAAGAAGCTTATAATAATCCACTGTAGAAACGTAGATGAAATATCTATAAATGAAGAGGTTAGGTGAACGAGGTGGGGGTAATTTTCTATTAATGAAAATTATAGTTGTAGGGGGAGGGGAGAATTTTTTATATGTGTACTACGTTATCGGCAACAAAGAAGTAGTTCTTTGTTAAAATTCCTTCCCGGGCTCTTTAGCCGTAGTCCAATGTTGTCTGCAAAACCAGACTTTTCGGCAGTGCCATCGACTGCCATCATCATTGAAAATCGAGTGCGAAAACGTGTGGTGGTAAACGTTAGTGACCACAGTACTGTGGTTAAGGCTGAAGCAATAAGTAGAAAGAAGTAGTTTCTATGGAAATACAGTATTTCATTTCGAATATGATTTTAAATATAAATCTTAGAACATGGAAGTCATGTATGGTTCTCCATACCGATATTTTTTATATTGCGACATTTCTTTAATTATTTTATTTTGTCGACATGGATGTGGTTGCAGTAATAGATTTTTCGATTGGAGGGGCTAAATCCAACATTGGTTACACGCCAAAGGGCATTTGTCATTTGGATTTTTCTTATTGATAACTCTGTATGTCTTCAGTCCTGTATTGGTGCAATTTTACGAACTGTAGAACTTTTCTATTCGCGCAGGTCCGTCTCTCCTGTTTTCTATCACATTTTGCTTTTTCGTGTCTCGAAGAACGTTAAGTTAGGTAAGACGGACGAAAGAGATTCGTCTTTAAATGGAGCATCGTAACGTATGCATCAGAACGTGCGCCGTCAAGAACAAAGAAATCAAATATTTAGAAAGTTTCAAAATGTGGTTGTAGCGAAGATCGGAAAAAATTACTTGTAGAGATAAGATAATTACATAAATGAGAAGGTAAACTGGATTCAAATGATGACAAGAGGAAATTGGTTGGAGCTTCTAGAAAGAGGAAAGCTTGGGTTGGTCACGTCCAGACAAAACGACTGTTTTCAGAAATACTGCAGAGACTCCAGGAATAGATGACGGAAGAAAATGGAAGAGAGCAAAGATTGTAGGGGAAAGAAGAAGAGGATGATGTGGTATGCTGACGGATTTTGGCAGGAGTCGAAATTAGAGACTTTAAAGATGCAGATCAGGAGCAGACAACATGGAGAGAACAATTTAGCTGAATCCTGCCTTCGCACATAAATCATGATGATTTCACATTAATATTCTACATTAGCAGATCATCGCTCAAGAGTTCTGTTTTAATATAAATGACTACATAAACTAATTTTTAAAACTACTAACAATAAAAATACAATTTGAAACGAACAATATTTGTAACAGTCACTTAGCAACGTTGAACGGTAAGATTTTAAAAAATATATAAACTGGCCTTCAAAGCAAAATTATTTGTCTTTATGACATTTTCACGACGAACGAAGAGATAGCCTCAGCGTAAGACTGTAGTGGATATACGCGACACAATGCAGCCAACCAAGAAACTCAGAGTGTACATAAGTGAGACTGACTGCGTGTGTTGCACCCCAGAGCAACCGAGCGGGCCGACTATCATGGAACTGCCTAACGAAATTCTCGAGTATATATTCAGGTATGTGTGTCTCTGATCAAACTCCTGAAACTAGACAAAATATCGTCTTTTAGTAACTCCGAAACATTGGAGAAGTTGTAGATGTCTGAGCACTCTTGCTAGTTTACTTTGGTTATTTCAGTTGCTTATTTTACACTTGGGAAATTCGAGGACATTGAATTAAAGCGTTTGTAATATAAAAGCATGATTTAAGGACAATTGAAAATGCGCGAAGACGGACGATAGGTAAGTAGTCATTGTTTAAAGAAGGTAGATTTTGCCCTGACCTTGACTGCATACATTCAAGTTGCTAAAAATTTATAAAACAAAATTTTCATTTGTACGAAATAAATAATCTCCATTACATCTACAACAGTCAGTCGTTTCTATCCCCCTCCCTAGCCAATCGAACCAAAATTTCTTACTATCCCCAAATTTCGTCTTTAGCGTATGCTTCAAATTTACTTCATAATAACTGTCGTGAATCACTACAAAATATTTTGTTCATTTGAAAACTACGTCACATTTTTGTCACGACGTAACGTGACGTAATTATAAAATAAATACTTTATTAGAATTTAATAAAACCTATATGAAACAATCCAATGAAATTTGAAAATAAGAAGTTCAAATTCTTGGCCTCTTTAATCCAATGCCAAATTGTAGTTTTCTTTTGCTGTCTTTAACATTTTATTCTAAAAAGACTTTGATTTTTTAAATATTTTATAAAGAGTTTTAAATTAAGTCAAATGTAATAAAAGCAGAAATACGGTAAAAATAAATATTTATTTTGATAATATGAGATTATGTAAAACTGAGTAGCTTTAATGGAAACGAATAAAATTGCACTGATTAAAACAAGCTGTCAGAATGTACTTCGTAAGCTTACACGGCCGGAGTCAATGTTGTTAAAATTCCTTCCCGGGCTGTTCGGCCGTAGTCCATTGCTTTCCACAAAAACATACGTTTCGGCAGTGCCATCGACTATACAGTCAGCCTTAACCACAGTACTGTGGTCACTAACGTCTACCAGCTTACGTTAGGGTAACTCGATTTTACACTGTATTTGTCGTGTGTCTGCGTATGTTACAGCTTGCTGGGCTGCGAGGAAATTCTGCGCACCGTCCGAAAGGTGTGTACGTACTTTTCCGACATCGTCAGGTGTCTGATGAAACGAAAATTCCTGTCAGTGGGCAAACTAATCGAAAGCGAGTTCAGAGAGTTGGAACAGGCGCACACGAGTTACGACAACGTCGACGCCTACTACAACGAAGTCATACACACCTTCAAAATGGAATCCCTCAGGTTTCACGTGAGTATACGTCAATATGTCAAAGAGGCGTTGGTGCTTCCAGTCTACTTATATAACGTCATGAAGTGGCAACACTGTGACACCATGATTGCAACGATTGATAAGTATTACGGTTTGTTATATTCAATTTCTTAACCTTACCTGGCAGAGTTTTTGTGTTTGTTTTGTCTCATGAGCTACGTTATACACAAAATTTTGTGTCAGACTTAAAAGCAGTGCAACAGAAATATTTAACAAGTTAAAACAGAAGTTACGGGTATTAACCTATAACCTTTTCAGGTGGTAGAAAGAATTTTTGGATGACTATGAAACTGTGAACGATGAACCTTGTTCTGGACGACCAACTGATGAACCCCTGACGAAAGCGAGAGCTCTCGTGAAGTCTGATCATCATTCGATCAGGGGCGGATTTAACATTTTGCCGCCCGTAGGCAGTATAAATTTGCCCACTCCCACAAATCTCTGTTGGGGGGGGGGGGCATCATTATATTCCCTCTTTGGTTTTACAGTCCGCACTAGTGTTCTGTTTAAATCCAAACTTTGCTACATAATCGCGTGTGCTCTCGTTCATTTGCCAATTAATAGGATCAGAATCTAAGACCTTACCTACCTAATTTGATGACATTTCATCATGATTTTTGACGTGAACTGGCTCTTCGTTCTTCAAAAATGAAGGTTCCTCCACAACGTACCTCTCTGGCTGAACTGTGTGAACAGTATCTTCACCTTCACTGCTATTACAGTTATTGTCGGTATCACTAGAATGTCTCGATTCCTTAAATATTAGCTTGCCTCGGTTTCTGGAACCAACCTACAATTCGGTATTACATTGACAGATCTACATTTCTCACTTTTATCTGGATTGCCAACATCTAAAATCTCTCGGATGATCAACGCCAAATATTTCAACGGTTGAAAACATAAACATCCGCCCGTATTACTTTTGGGTGAAAAACGATAACTGCGTTATAGTTACAAATTAAGTGAAGATAATTTTTATATTCGTGTGTGCTTAATTCAACTGGCTTTTATACTTGTAAATTTGTTTGAATCTAAAAATATCATTTCTTAACTCAAATTTTGCCGCTCCCCAAAATTTGCCGCCCCAGGCAAGTGCCTAGTCTGCCTGTGCGTAAATCCGCCCCTGCATTCGATGGCAACTGTAAATAGTCGTCTTCTTCTTCTTCTTCTTCCTTCAAAGTATTAGCCCTGCGTCCCCCTACCTTGGTACAACTCACGTTCCAGAGAGAAATCAGTCATTTAGCAACCACGCGCATTGGAGAGTCGCACGGTGGAGAGGAAGTTGTCTATGTAGTGTAGTGTAAATCTGCCGTTGTTTCTTATCTAGTCCAGGCATGTCTTGTAATACAAGACAACAGTATTACTTGTCCCCAGTGAACTCGACTCGATTCCACGACCGCAGCACTGCAGTTGAGATTGCGAGTCTCAAACGTTATCACTGCCAACAGCATATTTTTAATCACTAGACTGTTCACGAAATTTTGGTGCACGACTTTTGTCCAGCCAGAGATCTTCGACTGTTAGATAATTCGTCACGATAACACTGAATGTCACGCCGCGCTTTCTGTGAACTCGATCAGGTGGCATTCCTATAGTACCCCAGTCCCGTTACTTCCTAACTTTGGCCTATGAAGTTATTTTTCTTTCCAACAATAAAAAGCAAACTCCGGGGGCTGACACGTTGAAAATATCGCGAACATACAAATGAGTGTATGTATAGGACCAGTGGACATCTGTAGACTTCTAGCATTGTCTCAATCAAAGGTTACATCTCGGTGTGTGTCTTCCCAGTGTAAAATTTACACAGTGAGAAAATTCAGTACAAATAAATTACCAAACGTCCGAAAGTCACACATGCGCAGTACACTTGATCTGCTAAACTCCAGAAATGTAATGCAAGCAGAAAAAATAACAGAATCTTCCATCAGCGAGAGTAGTCAGAGAACTTCTCATGGGAATGTATATGTCAACATCTCATGTTTTACACGTGTGGAAATCTTGGACCCGAAACACTTATGCCTTCTTACCTTCCTGATAACGAACCAACTACTAAAGGAAAAACGGAAGGAAATCTAAAAGGCGAAGGAAAGGAGTTAATAAATAAGAATTACAGAAAAATGGAGAGGAGTTCTTGAAGGGAGTCCAAAGATAAAAGAAGGAGAAGGTGTGTGTTAAAGTTCGAAGTGCCAAAAGCGTGGACGCCAAAACAATTTGTAAGAAAGATTATTTTAACTATTTAAAGTTTCAAATCAGGATTACTCTCCTCGAGAAATATATTGAAATAATAATATAAATAAGAAAAGTATACTGCAAAGAAACATCAACTAAACTATGTTATGTTATAGAAAAAATGTTTGCTCGTTTCATAATTAACTTTGACTAATTCTCTTTCTCAATGTAAAAGAAATTTATATTACAATTAAATAAATTTAATAGTAATAAAAAAACAAAAATCGTCTCAAATCCAAAGCTAATTTAATTTGAATCCTCCAGATCACCATGTTCTTACACAAGGGAACTACTCTGAACAGAATAAAACTGTTTTGTGGTTAATGTGTCAACAATAAACTTTATACGGTCAGTGTTATTACTTTTCATACAAACCTGTAAATTTTACACACTTCAATCTACACTGTTCTTTTGAGACACTTACGGACAAACTATACATGCCTATAGTAATCACTCGTCATTTACGGGGGGTGGGGGTCACACGCTTCAAGAGTGCTGCGGTTAACGAAATCGTGAATAATCTTTTGATCCTCCACTCAAAGGTGTAGTGCCTTTTCTGTTTACTCTATTGCAAAGATTAAAAGACCGGAATGGATAATGTTATGCTTACCCAAGTGCTTACAGACTCCTCATTCTGTTTCTTTGACACCCGATGCTTTGCCGATCAAACCAGTATTTTGTTCCCTGCCAAAGCACTTTTAGCTTCTGTTGTAAATTAATAACTTTACGATTTTTTTCACTCCATTTGCACCATCTGAACATTTGAGCGACATGGGCTGTTAGTAATGAATAAATTAAAATTTTAAACTTAATTAACTAGTGTCCAAAAACTAAATAAAGCCTTAAAATGCCAGAAGAAGATCTTAAAACGGTACAAACTTCATAACACAGGTTACACAGTACTACAGTATAGTAATCTCACAAATTTACATGTTTTCATAACAGAGACAGCAGACAGGGTGACAGTACACACAAAACCGGAATGACTGAAAACTCTACATAACTGTGGATGGACGGATACGGGGCTAATATAACGGGTCAGAGTAACATGTTTTCCGTCTGATTCTATCGTTCGTAATACTGGAACCAAGCATAAAAAAAAAAAACGGAAAATTGAAGAATTAGTAGCTATGGTTAAAAAAAAAATACAAGGATAACGGAAGAGTACTGTAACTGTCATTGAAATCTCTCAGGATATTTGGTGAATATTTATCAAAAATTCAAAACTTGGTAACGTTTTACAATATTTATTTCATTATTTTACAGTAATGTTCAGACGATCGTTTTAATCAGTCATACCATTTTCAAATACTACTTTATTAATATCTTCACAAAATAAAACGTTTGGTGTGTTATACCTACGTGCGTGTATGTGTGCGCACGTGGGGCCCGCGGGTCTGTGTAATGATGTTGTTCTATTGAGTCGTAACCGAAATGCAATGAAGGAAATATTGTGGAGCCGAAAGAATAGTAAAAACGGTTGGGTTGTCAATAAATCAAGATGAAACAAAATATATGCGGACAACAAGAACAACGAACAACGAAAGGAATACACTTAATGAAGAGATACACATTAGATGTACTAAAGTTTCGAACAAGTAGATAGTTTCAACAAGTTGCGAGGCTCGTCAGACTAGTGGACAATGGCGCTTGGCTACTAACACCAACCGTGTTCGATTCCCAAGTGCAGTATAAAATCTTTGGTGCTTTTTTTGTGTTGAGATAACATGCTGGGGTAGTAATTGGCCACACTACTGGACGGCTCACCCTTCCCAGTTCCTCAACCGGTTACTGCCGTATAATATAGAGCTATTGATATTATTACATAATTTCATCCGCATATAATCATTTCTAAACAGCAACTCGGACAGCGATGAAATCAATTCAAGGGAAACACTTTGCAAACGTTGCAAACTAAAACCTATCATGTCCGCAAAAACCCTAAGTCATAATTAAAAAATGCGACTCTGTAAAACCTAATACACCCTGTAGTAACTTACGATTGCAAGACGTTGGCCATGCAAAAGAAGGACGAAAACAAGTCTAAAGTCTAAAGTCTAAAGTAAAATATTAAGATAATTTTTCAGCCCAGTAGAGCAAAAAGATTTGGTTTGAGGAAACAATGATGTAGAGTAGAGTAGATGTAGAACACTGGCGAATTCGTATGAATTTGAACTTTATGCGTTAATAAATACCGAAGATATAGTTATGTCGTAGACAATTCTATGGTCGGGGCATCTGATACGAACAGACAGACGAGACCTGTCACAAAGTTTAGATCCAGAAGAAGATTCAAAAAACGGTAGAGTATATCAAGCAAGACCTGAAAATCATGGGAATTGGACGAGTATTGATGAAAACAGAGGGAACGGTTTTGAGGAGGCGAAATCCTACAGAGAGAGGTATAGACGGAGGAAGAAGAAAACATGGAAGTGCTGAAAACGCTACGTGAAAAACCCCCTCCAACTGTTCGCCGGTGACTCGTGGTCTTTCTGTCAATGTTCTGCTCACACGGCATTATCTGTTAGAGGGTTTCTAGAGATTAAACTAACAGTGTGTTAACATGCCTATATTATTCATTGGCGTTGTGAGACATTTAATTTTTTTTTTGCAAAAATAAAGGAAACACCGAGAGACCGATGTTTATGACACCAAGAGAAAAACGACGGCAGTTATGAAGGTATTTTCACATAGCCAGTTCTAAAGCTGCTTCGAACGATAAACTAGGTCTAGTATACGCGTGTAGATTGTCAAGAAGATTACACTGACCAGCAGGCCACAGTGATATTCAGAGGAACACGATAATATTAAGATTTCCTATTCCTGTGATTTAATAGGAAAGGAAGTAAGCTGCCAGTTTGCGTAAACAAGCAGGATATCAGGATATCTGAAGCAATTAATTTGTAAGTTTTGAAATAAAAGCAAGAGTATATAAAAGTACAATGAGCCCTGTGCTGACGTATGGGCAGAAGCAAGACCAGAAACCTCAACCACGAGAAGCCGAACACCAGTCGTTCAAATGAAGACGTTGAGAAACGTAACAGGCAAAACATGGTGATACAGAATAAAGAATGTAACTATATTATAGAGAAAGATGCAAAGTAACAGATATAGTTATATAGTGGACTAGACAAAGGAAAGCTACAGCTCCGAAACTACCATGTTGACAGGATACACTATGAGACATTAGTCAGGAAGACCCGAGATAGTCATCCAAAAGGAAAACGAAAGATTGGACGACCAAGAATGAAATGCAAAGATTGTATGGAATGCTAAAGTTGGTTATAAAAAGGAGAATCTTCTAAACCAATAGAAGAGAAAAGCGTTAAGTTTGATGATATAATTACAGAGACGTTAGACTGGCAAATGTCCAGGGGCCCACAAGGTAAAGAAGGTCACCTTCTTCTCTCTTATCTTTCATTTAAACATTCGTTTATTTAACAAGTACGTCCGCAGACTAAAGCCGTGATTACTGAGAGTTGTAAGCGCAGAGGCAGGTGCTTCCCGGTATCGGGTGGCAGGGATTTTGTTGCGAGTCTGAGCACATCTTCATCAAGTTAAAATGAATACACTTGTTTTTTTTTTATTATTTGTTTGTAAAATATAGACAACGGATTTCTAATGCCTCCAGGGCCTCTTCGTTCCCAGTTTCCAAATATCTTTGTCCAGCGGCGTAGGATCAGTCCCTCCGCAGAGATATTAAAAATTTCATCGAAATACCGTGCTCAATTAAAGTAGATTTAATTCTATGCCAGTTGCGTGTAAGAAAGGCTTCTAAATAATTATAGAAATTAAAGGAATTACAATATTTGTAAATTAAGAGTTTTTTAACAATGACAGTACTCAACATCTGGTAAATAGCGTAACGTATTTCCAGCCTTACGCATGCGCCAGAAAACGAAAGCAGAGCCTTGACATGTCTATCTCATGACCTGTCGTCTTTGTACAGGTAAACTAGCAGTTTCCTGACTTTAAATCGGAAAAATGAGAAGATTGTGTTGCAGAATTTTACATAAAAATAACGTACTTTAACACAAACTGTAAGTTGCTAAAAGCACTCTTGGAACATAATCCTAAAGCATTCTTGGAACATAATCCTAAAGTGTTCTTGGAACATAATCCTAAAATTAAAGTAAGAAGGGGTAATAAAACCGGGGTTTTCAAAATATTTTCAGAAGAACTCCTTTTTCAGAAGATTTATTAAGAATACAAATTTAGAATGAAAGAGATTCTTAATAACGTAAGTCTAATTACCTTTAACATGAACAAGAATTAATCAAGATAGAATGTATTGAAATCAGCACTTTCAACCCTTACGCTTCACGTCGATTTACTCACCAGCTCTGAGAAGCAAAGAACTTATAAAATGTATTTATAAAATTATATGGGACGAATCCTGAATTTTTCATTTATCCCGACGAAAATAGGGGGATGCAACCTTCAAGCTAGTCCCCTCCCCCATTAGCTTCTAGTTAAGTGACTGTTTCTCTCCATGCACGTATCCTCTTCCAGGCCTCTAGACATCATTGTTTCCTCAAAATCATCATTCCAACTTCTTCGGGGTCTTCCCAGTCCCCATTTTTCTAGCGTATCCACTCTAATATTCTCTTGGGCCATCTGGAGAGTCGTTCATTCATTTAACATGCCCCCAACCGTTTATTTACTTCTCAATATTTGCTTCACTATACAGTATTTGTGTTCATTGTCATTGTTTTTCTATAATCTCCTTCCTTGCGGTGTCTAATCTTGAAATTCTACAACTATGTCTTAAAAAGTTCACCCCTGTTGTCATTAATTTATTTCTATTCTTCTTTGGTTTGTAAAACAATTTAGTGATAAAAATTTACAGCAACCAACAATATTAATCCCTACAATAACATTTAAAACAAAAACACACGCACTTAATGTAGGCCTATCTGAAAATTACAGAATTATTAGCCAAGTCTTGACTATATAAATAAGGTAAATTATTTACGTATCAACAAAGTCACACCACGCCACTGTTAGTATGATTTTATAGAAATCGAAAGCGTTTGTTAGGGGTTGTGTTGTGTTGTGTTGCAGTACCAGCTGTTGCGAGCGGTGGTGTGGCGGTACGTGCTGGTGCCCGATACCAAGTGGTGCTTCTACGGCGGCCGCGTTCTAGACCTGATGCTGTACATGCTGCAGCCTCACTACAAGCGCAACTACGGAATCACCACGGTCAAGAACGACGTGATCGCCCTGCAGTCGCTGGCCAAACGGTTCTGTAATCACTTCGAGCGACACTTGGAGTTGACCATCAACCGCGACTACAGCGTGTCCGGCGCCAAGCTGGTCGACCTGCTCAACTGCGTCGTCACGCCCGAGATCAACAAGATCGTCAACAGATCCGACGTCACTAGGAACGGTAAGCCATCTGTACTATTTCCGTTCTTAATTTAATCCTGATGTAAACAAACAGGCGTGGCACATCCGAAACGCTATAGTTACTGCTTGAATTAGAGGCGTGTCACTGACCCGAGGAGTACAGACAGGATAGCCTACATATAATATTGATACTGTACAAACACATGTAAATTGTGATAATTTATCCTGACCAAAGTAAAATTTATGTGACTGTGTCAGACCAACAGTTAATGACTTTTTTCTTTTTTTTTCTTGCTATGTCTTTGATTCGAGGGCTTCTTTCTCAGAGACGTCGGGTTCTAGCCACTCGCCTGGGTACCCGCTATAGTTTAACTTTTCTGCCCGCTTAATTTTCCCCTCTCCAGCCGCCTGCCAAATCTGTTTTCCCAGATTGGAGGCCCGTCTTTGGCGCTTGCATCTTGAATCGGTTGATTTGTCTTGCACCTGTGCCCAGGAAACCGCAAAAGCTCGCAGGATTATTTGCGAAGGCAGGTTTACGCTCCTACATCACAGTCTACCCCCGTTTTCGTTCCCTTCGTTACTCAGTTCTATGTCCACTCGCCGATAACTTTCTCGAGTACATAGTCGAAGAATAGAGGCAATAGTATATGTGTAATAGACT
Source organism: Magicicada septendecula (assembly GCA_034769895.1). NCBI lineage: Eukaryota > Metazoa > Arthropoda > Insecta > Hemiptera > Cicadidae > Magicicada > Magicicada septendecula. The sequence continues at coordinate 168,960,998 of CM068373.1, read as the reverse complement.
ATTATGTAACTCATATGCACGTTCATTCTCACAAAGCATTATGCGCTTAGGTCTACTAATTACAATTAATAATGATTTCTGTATTGCCCGTACACAAGTCGCACTAATGAAATAAATTTTCTCAAAGCGACGGCACAAACGTTTTAGCGTATTCGTTTAGTTCATGAAGGAACTTCACAAAACCTTTCATCATTTGTTCATTCACGATCACTACAAAACTAAAGGTAGTTTCTAGTGTCAGGAGACTTATTGCCCACTGTCTATTTTATCGTATGTTTTAGAGCCTCATCTCTACTTTTGGTATTGTTTCTTGTGGGAAAAATCATGTCGCTTTGTCCTGTTTCAATTAACCGTCGTGAAATTTAACGATGTAAGGACTTACAGCTCTGCACTGAACTACAAGGAATACATATAAGCAAACTCAGTCGAGTAGGTCTATCTACAAAAATTTATGTTTTCAAAACTAGAAATTGATATTGTGTGTGTGTGTATGTGTGTGTGATAGAATTGTGTGTTTTATTTTGTTATTTTTGTTTTATATGATAATTTTATTCTTATACTGTTCTGTAGCAATTTTATGTTAGTATTGTATTAACTTTATAATCATTGCGTTGTATACTGGAATAATGAAAATGTTTTATTACGAAAACTGGTGCAATATTATTCTTGGATTGGGTTGTTTATCATGTGTTTATGTTGTCTATTCAGCTAGTGTCCGCTTTTAGCTATGTAAACTTCAGCGTAACATAATCTCTGACGGAGCTTACATAAAAGCGTAAGGTGGATCAGGCAAATATACAATTTCAAATATACAATGCTAGCTGTTACCCGCTGCTTCGCACGCGAATATTGACTTTTAGTAAGTATTTTAATATAATTTTAATTGTCTATGTCTATATGGGGTTCTGTCAGCTCGTATAACAATTTTATACTCATTAGTCAAATTCTCTCCAAAGCTGTTTTAACATGATAATGTTTTTAGGCTGGGGGTCATTCCACAAAATGCGTGATGCGTCATCGAAAAATGTAACGCTTCCACACTTTCGATTCTCCACAGTCTAGAAATCTTTTGTTTACAAAACATTATCATGCGCGCGCGCGTGTGTGCGTGTAGGGTGGGGGGGGAGAGACAGAGATAGAGATAGAGAGAGAGAGAGAGAGAGAGAGAGTGAGAGAGAGATTTTTTGTTATTCAACACTTGTACTATTTATCTTGTACTAAATTATTATGTTGGTGCAACAGCCTTTGGAGATTTAAAAGTACCCGTTTATAAATTCTTTGGAGATACTTATAAAGCACCTGTTAAATCAAAAACGCTAAATTCTTTATTTTAAGTGTTACTGTGGTAGAAGCGTTGTGTAACCCATTAAACGTTATCTTTTCCTCAACCATGGCTTTTATTTATTTTAGCAGTAAACTAAAAACCAAAAACCGTTGTCACCTAATCTCACAAATGAAACCAACACGTATTTTCGCTTTGCATTTAGTAATAGGACAATTTACAATTAGTACACTTTTTTTCCCACATCGTAATATATCGATACAATCGCATATTATATAAAACATCGAAAATGTACTGCAGGAATGGATAAATGCAAGTTCCGATGCCGCTAAATAGCTTTCTTTATTTACTTGTTACTATGGTAATTAATTCTGGTCTCTATGGTGTTGTTGACACCTTTAGTAGTAGTATTTAATATATTTCATTACTTATTCATTGCATCATCAGAAATACGTATAAACATAAATTTTATAATCGTTTAAGACAATTACAAAATATATAGACGTATATGTATACAAAATTACAAAATATATCGATACAATCGCATTATTAAAAACATTAAAAACTGCCGGAACGGATAAAGGTACAGTTCCGATGCCGCTAAATATCATTTGTTTATTTACTTGTTACTATGGCAATTAATTCTGATCTCCATGGTGATGTTGACATGTTTATACGCGTCAACGAAAAGACATAATTAAAAGGGCCTAAATCGTGCGAACGGGGCAAAATATCAAATTCCAAGTTAGACAGTATTTTTCGCCTTGTTCAAAGGTTACCTGTGCAAAATATGGTGGCAATCGATCTAACGGTGTGGATTTGTATTCGGTACCCATAAATCCTCAGACTTTGAGTTATACATACAGATAGCTTTTTTTTATCTAAAAATAAATGTTCCGTAGTTGGAAAAGTGCATTAGTATAGTTTATAAATTATAGTTTACATTAAAATTTCAATATATTATAGTTTCAAAAATGCAGATGTCCGTTTTGCAGGCACGAGGTGTGTGTACACGGCGCTGTACCGATTCCCGCGCACCTGGTTCACATGCATCAAGAAGATCAAAAACACTTTCGGTCGGCCGCCCAAGGAGCCGGCGTCGTGGAGCGCCAAACAGCGGCTCATGTTTCTGCGCATACGGCGCATCGTATTCAACTACAACATACTAACCACGAGGCAACAGTTCTACGACATTATCGCCCTGATGAGGAACGTCTACATTATCCCTAGGGTATGTATTGACAGCGTGATCGTAACACACGAAGCATCAATATTCCCGGTGGTAGCATACGCGGGGGGATACGGTGTGTTTGACAAGGCTACAAATCTAAAGCAAGCAACAAATATTCGAAATAAAGATTACAAAAAAGATGTGGAGGCAAAGAAAATAGGAGAAAATGAATACAAAGGATGACAATTTGTGGGAAATACACTGAAAGGGAATATAAAAAAAATACACTGACGTCTATCTAAAAACTAATGAGACTGAATGTTTCTCCCTCGAAGTGGCAACACTGTGGCATCAAGAATTTTATAGAAATTATTATCAACTTCTTAACCCCGTCAGATTTGACTGTACAATAGAGTGATCAGATTTGAAGTCTGGGAAAACGGGATAATTCCCCCTCTATCCCTATTCCCTCCTTCCCATTTTCAACTGTTCCAACACCAACTATGAAAACAATAGTTTCCACTTCTAGTTGAAATAAAGAATTAACAAATGGAGTAATTTGAAATAACACTTTAAACGTTCGTCATTAAAAATAACACTTTTTTATGCATTGTTATTGTTAAAAATTCAGCCACAGATTTCACAACTCACAGAACAGAACGTCAATAAGCACAAGTCGTACTCTTACTCTTGCGGTACCCAAAAGGGTTATATTCAAGAGCATCCCGGATTTTGGTATATGATCTGAGTCCAGCTTAAGATTGTTGACTGTGTGGATGTTTCATCACGATATCGCTCAACGCTACACAGCACTTCCTGTTGACGAGTGTTTGGCCGACAATAGGCATGCTTGTGGTATCCCAGGCGTATCACTCCCCTCACTTAAGTTCCTGTTTCATAAAGTTAAAAGCCAACTCTGAACCCACCATTTTAAAGTATGGAGAACATAATAAAATTTGTGACGTTCTTGGGAAGGGTATTGACAGTTGAAGAGTTCTACTACTGTTTTGATCACTGGGAATAACATCTTCCTAAGTGAACTACTTTGAGACAGATAAGGTTGTTTTCTTGATAATATCTCAGTAATCAATTTTATCCAATCACTCCAGTACTTTTTAAAGGCAGCTTGTGGAAACTAATAAAGCTAGTAAAATTTCTGGTATGAACATGTGTACAGAAAGGAAGGAGGCTCACAGACTAAAACAGAACAAGAGAGGCCAAACAGAGTAAATGGAAGAGAGAAGCCAAAAATCGATGGGAGGACCAGGTAATGAAGATGTGAAAATGTTAGAGTTGTGTAATGGGAGAAAGAAGAGTGTATCAGGGAAACATTAAGAAGGATTCTAAGAAAGCAAACGAGATTAAACAAAATAAAATATGGAAATGTGCAACAAATGGGTCTCACTCAAAAAGCTGAAAGGCCACTATTCCACACAAAAATGTGTGGATTTATTATTATTTATTGTATATAATTTTGGCACCTGACATAACTAGTAACGTAATAAACACAACATTTTGACTACTAGGCCTAACAATATGTTATCATTCTCAGGACAGGGGAAGATTACGAAAAGTTGGACCATTCTTTAGAACCTTAGGAATGAGTGAAATTAAAGTACAGTTTGTTATTATCAACACAGTAAGTTTGTTGATGTACAAGTATAACATCATGTATGTGTTTCTCAGTTCATTGTTGTTATAATAATATTCACTTAGGGTACCCGGTAACGTCTATCTTTTACATGTAAAATTGGTAAATTTGGTGCACACTTTTCTCAAAACCTACTGAAGATAACTGAATGAAATTTTTACCATGTATTCTTTGCATCTTATAGTACACTTTAACACAGGGATTTTGTTATTTGACTTTTTTTACAAAAATATAATTTTTTTAAATGCAACTTTTATGTTTATAAAATGTATTAATTAAAAAATTCTAAAAACAAAATTTATGACTCGATCAAAAAATCCTTGTGATAAAGTGTGCATCAGGTGGTAAGGAAAACGTGGTGAAAATTTCATCCTGTTATCTTAATTAGTTTTTGAAAAAAGTGTGCACCAAGTTGAAAAAACACAGGTTTTGGCAAACCGCAATAGAAAATTAGGAAGCTAATAGTAGCAACAAACATGGAATAAGCACTTACTGTTTTATTTTAAAACATCCCAGCTCCATAGGTTGGATTGTCTGGATCTTCTTCTTCATCTTCTAACCTTCTTTTGGCCTGCCTCTTTGCTTGCCTTGCTTTTTTTTCATCTCCGCAGTGGCTCGTAGGGAGTTTTGCAGCCTTTCCTTGTCAGCTGCTTTCATCGATTCAATTGTATTCTTTCCCACATCTATTCCTAACTTACTTAAAATTTTACACTTAGTAATCTGTCCACAATTGAATGTAGATACAGCTTCATACACTCCAAAGTGTAGGGTTTTGATTCCAACAAAGCCAACCTTTGGCAGTCTTGCCCAAATCACACTATTCACACTTTCATTTGGATTCTGCATTTGTTTGTGCAAACACTTTTTTAGAAGCTCTGTTTCAGATAGGCTTTTGAAAACTGGCTTGATGAATTCCATAATAGCTTCTGGAACACTGTTTTTGTGGTTGTAAGTTTCACCTGTTTCTATGGCTTTTTGATACTTACATCAACTTTCTTTCCCTTTTGGACACAACCCATGCTGGGGGTTAGTGTCTGTTGATATCTTGTGAAAATGTAGGGCCCAAATAGCCTCTCTCATGTCATTTACTGTTGAACTTCTTATGTCAAGACCATAATATGTTTGAATTTGATCAATCACACTGGATGATAATCGGTTTTTGCCACCTAACATTTTACCATCTGACAATCTGAGGCCCTTATTTTCTGCTTTTAGCTTCTTAACCTAGTGCCCATCCTTTTCTGAATGTGGCCAATGCATTCTAACTCACTAACAGGTGTTTCATTTCCATATGGCTTCATGTCTTTAATAGCTTGAAATCCTTTTGAGTCGCCGTCACCCAAATATTTTGTTTACCGGACATTGTATGCAGACACCGAATTTTTGAAAATTTCAACAGCCCCTGAATTTCCCCCACTGGATCCTCTGTGGTTAGCTATGCAAGTGGTAAGATGTTTTGCTTTATCAGGGCAAATACAATGTTTTGACATGATAGACACATCAACAACCTTGCCTGTGTCAAAACTGGTGGCCGTCACAACTCTGTTCAATGACGTATGGCCAGTTTCTGCCATGTGCCATCGATGGTGACTGGGATGTCCCGTACTCCCTCATTCACTCCCACTGCCTCCTCCACAGCATCTTTCATTGTTTCAAAACATATATATCTTCTGCTGCAGACCCCAAAACCTCAACATAAGGTGAAAACCTTGAAGGAGCTTGGTAAATTCATAATGCCTCAAAGTGTCTTTGCAGCTTCACACCCTTTACCAATGGCACGAAGGCCATGTGCCAGCCGAACAGTGATTTCAAATAATTTTGTTGATTTTACTTTATCAGAGGTAGAAAAGTCATGGGAATAATTACAGTTATTACAATAAATTTCAAGTTTTAAAGCTAAACCTATGTTTAAAACATTCCGTACTTCGATACCAAGTGAGTGACATTTATAACACATCACTGATTGCCATAATGCCTGTTTCAACAAATCTAGGTCTACAATTATGTTTTCTTTATTTAGGTCTGTATTGTATTTTTCATAATTGTCGTCAATATTACCAAGTTTTTTCTTGGAGGCACCTCAGAACTTTTTGGTTTTGGTTGGCTAGAGACCTAGGCCTAGGCTCAAGTGAATATTTACCAGTTGAAATTGTTTGGTTATGGCTAGTCCTACTTTCTTCAATTAGGCTTCCATTATTCAGAGGAATACCTACATTTCTTCTTTTTTTGAAGACAGTGGGTTGTTTTCATGGTCTTCTAAGCATTTCACAAATACTAAGTATCACAAACACCAAAATAAAACTCACAAAAACACAAAATTACGTTGGTTTTTGTTTATTCACAAATCACAGCAAAGAAGTCACAGGTGACTGTGAATTCTGCTGTGATCAGGTTAGCCAATTCAAAAATTCTATAGCCAACTACAGAAACCAAAATATAAGTTTATAAGCTATGTACTATAAGAACTAATAGTAACAATAATGTTCACTGCATCAACTCCACGTCTCATTCTAAGTTTTCATGTACATTCCCGTATAAATAATTTTTTTCACTACTTTATAGCAACCAAAATACCACATATTATATATCAAAATGTTCAGATAGAAACACTCTACAATTTAATAGAAAAAACAGAATATGTGAATTTTTTTGATTTTTTGGCTACTGGGTACCCTTACAGTTCAAAACACACACTATTTATTTGTGGTATGTATCAAACAAAAATTAACATGCTGGCAAGATACACTTACAATTTAAAGTAATTTTAGAATAAAAGTAAACCTACATAATGTGACATGAATTTTTCATCACATCACAAAATTATTAAAAAACTTTTGTCTGAAATGACCATTTGGGGGAGAGAGAATTTCTGCACTTCCTCTTCTTGTAAGTAAGTGAGACACATGTTGTTTATACTACTAATTTAACATTGTTAATATAGCTCTCTTGTTTAGTAAAACTGTCTAACAATAGATTTAAAATGGATGCTTTCCATTTTTTCTCATTACTGTGCATCTTAACCAACAGCCTCTTCCATTTCTGATGTCACCAAGCATTCCAACCATTTTCTTCCATGTTCTCTCTTTACTTTCACCTTTCCCTCTGTGGTCTATACAACATATGGCGACAACCCATAAACTTCAGGATCTACCTGAGACTTGAAAGCATGGTCCAGTTGGACTAAAGGGTCTTTAATGCAGTGGTTTCCACTTCCACTCACATCCTATGCTGTTGGCTTAACAGGTTCATCCGTCTTTAGGAGCAGTTACCCACTCTAAGGGCAAAAGAGTGCCTTACTTTATACTCACTCATCCACCTTCCACAGAGTACGCTGGTACTTGATAGAAGCATATCTGCTTATCCCTTGAATACTCAGTCCCTGCATTGGTTAGCAGCTTGTTAAACAAACATTGTCCCTTCTCTACCTTCGGGAAGTGAATGTCAGGATTTTCTCTGATGTGACTATAATGGCATTTCCTAGGCTCTTCAGTACTTCTGGATAGATGTGTTAATATAGTATATCAATGATATACCAGGTAGCTGATCACTGCCAAAACAATTTTAACATTTTAACAACAACAGATTAGTGGTGTGACAAGCTATTGTGTCTTTCATTGTGTAATGGAGAAATCTCTGTGTCAGGGGATTTAATAAGTGCATAATATTACAAACTATAGATTAGAGCAACATAAAGAAGTTGTTTAAAAAATTAAACACAACATAACTAATCATGAATCACGTTAAATACAATTATAATTTTCCTACCTGCCAAGAGATACACTGATATTGTGAGATTTCACATGTGATTGGATATGTTAACTAGGGGTTTCACGTTCAAAAGTCAACTGCATAAATGTGTGCTTATTTAAGTTTAAGAAACTTATAAAACTTGTGATGCAAATTAAAATGTTGATAAGGCCAAAACAGAAAAATCATAAACTCTCAGTAAATGACAATCAAATTAAATTCTGACAAGCAGCAGACTGTATTAAGATCAGAATAGTCAAAAGTTGTAACTCAGTTCACTGTACCTCTTTGGCACCTAAGGAAATGACGGATTGCTTGTGAAACCATTTAGAGCTAAGAATTTTTAAGACATACATAAAGTAGTATATAATGGGCAACCAATACTCTCAATTCCTACAACCATATTTAAAACTAAAAAAACATGCATACAGTCACAAAATACAGAGAACCATATATGCATGTCAATATAAAAGTAACAAAAATTTATACTGTTAGGTCCATGTCATATTCTTAAAAGAAAGTATGCAATAATTGGGTGTCTCTGATTTAAGTAACTTATCTAAATTGCAGAAACAACAAGAATTTTTGTGAAGTCACATTTTTTCCTTCAACAATTTTTAGCAAACAATGATTGAATATTGTAAAAATTGTTGTGGTTATCATCAATTCATGGTATTGACTGATAGCCTGTTTCATCTTTACTGCAACCATCTCTGTAAGGGTCTTCCTGCAGATCATCTTCCTATCGGTTTGCAGTCCACTGTTAGCCTTACTACTCTCTGACCTTCCATTCTATAAATGTGCTCCATCCATTGTTGTTTCCTTTTCTCTATTCTGCTGTTCATAGAAAATGTAGTTAATTTGGCCTTAATGTATTAAGGTTTACAGTCTATTAGCCAGTATCCTTTTACTCACCTTAAAACTACATTTCACCTATTTGTATCGACTTCTTTGCTTTTATTTCACTGTTCTCATCCAGGTTTCATTACCAGAAGTAAGAACAGGTACCACCACTACTTAATAAAATTTTTTTTTATATATCAGGTCTTGTTTTTGTTATTTTTCAGTATTCTTTGTATCATCCACACATCATAATATGATACATATTTATTTTTTTATTTTTATCGCCCCCATACTTGTAACACAAGCTAGAAAGCCTAGATTAGGAGGGGCGATGAGAAAAGGGGAGGGGCCTAAAGTATAAAAGCCTACAACGCACAGGTGACAGACGTTGTTCAAGACCTGATGATGTCAGAGATGACGAAAAGCTTTGTCTGAACAAAAAATTGTAGCAGTTTAGCAATTTCATAAAAGAAATAACAAGCTAGAAAGTTAAAATGTGACAGCTATTCATAACTTTTGTCCTTCATTGCTATTTTAGAGCATACTGTGAATTTTCCTCTAAACGCCATAACTGTTGTTTTCCTCTAAAGGCTGTAACCATTGTTTTCTTATGAGAATTTTAAAATCGTATGTCCTTATAATTTAAGTGCTGTATTTGCACAGCATCCTCATTTTCCTGGAGTATTAGCTTAATTATCTACAAAGATTAAAGCATTTATACATCCGTTTGCAGGATGTAACTTTATTCCCAGTAATACTGAACATTTCCCAACAATTGAATATGTCTCAAGTAAACTAATATCAAGAAAGAAAACACAGTTTCTCCTTTATACCATAACAGTATTATGATAGATATCATAAATTCAAGCAACTTTATGTGCATATAACGACATCACAGTTACCTACTGTTATTGTCAGTATGGTAGTTTATTATAAATATAGTAGAGGGAAGGGCTTAATACAAGTTGTTAGCTAATATATCAGCAAACGTTATACACATTACTCTTACTTACTTACTTAATCCTTAGCTTTTCTACCTTTCGGTGTAAAGCTATGTTGGAGTTGAGTCCTCTGAGGTCGTCTTTTTCCACATAGCCCTCCAATAAATGTTACTCTTATAGATAATAATCTGCTTGGTTAAAAACTGCTTAAGTTTTACATCATAGGTAAAAAACAGTTGATATTATTTTTCTATATTAAAGTACAAGAAAATCATACAAAAATCCATTACTGTTGGAGAAAATGTTTATATAAATACTTGTTTCGTCTGACACTGAAGAAGCAGAAATTCTTCTTCTCTTGGTATTTCATGGTGTATCGAGATGGTGAAGCTGAAACAGGCCTAAGCCTGGAAGGACTGAAGAAGAAATAGACTTTTTATCCCTCAGCACTATGTAAGCCTTGGTCTCTTCAAAGTTTTAAACAATACGTGTTTTCAAAATTGTTTTGACTTAACCCCCACCTGGAGAGCCAGTAACTTTGATTTTAATTCCTCTACTCATAGAAAGTTCGTTCACCCTGACCAATAAGTGCTCCCTGTCTGATAAGTGCTCTCTAGCCTATTACTGACAGCCCTACTGTCTTATTCAACCCACCCATACAACCACTGGAATACTGAGATTATTCCTCCACCTCCACCTGTTAATAGACTACATCCACCCTAAATAAAGAAAGCTAAAGAAAATATTTTTTCTTCTTCTTCTTCTTCTTCTTCTTCTTCTTCTTCTTCTTCTTCTTCTTCTTCTTCTTCTTCTTCTTTATCAACTTCCTCTTCCGCCATCAAGCATGAGGGTCCTCCAGCCATTTTATGAAACCCGTTCTATCATTTCTAATCAGGTCTTCTCCTCCTTGTACATATCAGTGGCAGTTGCACAATAAGTAGTGCAGAGCTGCAGAGCTACCCGTTATACTGGAAAACATTTATAGTTGTATATATATACTGCTTATTCAGATATTTAATTACTTTTGAGAAAACTTTATTTTAATAATATTAAACTGAATGTTTATTAATTGAATGACCAACATTTTAACAGTAGCACCCGTCCTGATCAATGCACGAGCCTTGCCTATCTCTGCTACACAGTCGTTTGATAACACCAAACCAGACACTCACCCATAAGATGGCATTGGAGCTGCCACCATCTGCAGCCAGCTCGCAACTACTTCTCTTCCACTGTTACCCTATTGTAAGGTATGGGTTAGGAATGGATGCAGACAATCACCACCTTATAGTCAATCTTACTTCTCCTGTGTCACTGTGCATAAGAACTTGTAAAGCATTATAAAGTTACCTAAAGCTAAAATGAATAATTATTTTAAAGGTAATATTTTACAAGATAAGTGAAAGTAATAAAACAAAAACAGAATGGTCAGAAAAAGTGAAAGACTTTTTTTTAATTTGTATAAGTTTTATTATTAATTTAGCTTAATGCAGGTTGACCAATAATTAGGCCTGTGAGCCATCACTGCTGTATAAACTTAATACACCCATTTTGGTCTTCCTCTTTTTCTTCCTTCTTTCATCATAATGAACTCTGTTTCATTTCATCAGTCTTTATTACATGTCTAAACCACTGCCGTGCTCTCATCTCTAATGTCTACACAATTGATTTCTAATTCTACCTGTGTAACAGATTTATTCTTCTTCCTTATCTGGCTCTTCCGCCTTTTGGCATCAGGTTTAACATATTTATGACGATTATATTCCTAGTTTACCTCTTCCAACAGCCTGATGAGGGATATAGCTAGGGGGGAGGTCCAATGACTTCAGCCCACCTTCCCAAAAAAAACAGAAATAGAGAAAGCTATTATAACACTTGTGGTTAAACAGTCAGTATCATTCATACACAGGTTTCAGAATAATAACACTTAAATTATGTACATACATGTTTTACCCTATTTCCTGCTGACAAGTGAAAATCCTACCTCCTGGGAATGATGTATTCTTCTGACCTAAGAAATAAAAAAAATAATACTTGTATTTTAATTGTATTTGAATATGTATACACTTCAACATGTTCAGTGTGTGTATATATACTATATATATATATAAACAGCCTACAGGATGTAATAAAGAAAAGTTTGTTTTTAACACATACAATTTAGAACCATAGGTCATTTTAACTGTTCTGATTTTTAATGACAAAAAAATTATGATTTAACATTTTGACATGCTTTATCAGACTTCTGAAGTAGGAATTATGTCATATTTTATAGGAACTGAATAAGTCAAATCAAATTAAGATTTCAATATTCACATTTGCTTATTCTAATCTGAAAAAATACTGTAAATGTTATCTTGAATGTTTTTCAGTTTATTTAATTCTAGGATTCCAGGATGTCCTAAAACTCAACTTTAGAGTCCTTATTTCTTTCTTGGTCAAGGGAAAAATTTGGACCTCCTCCCATCTTTCTGGAAGGAAACATCCTGGAATGGGTACTCTCATCTTTGATTCCATGCCTCCAATCAAATCTGGATTCCCCTCAAAACAAACTTTTGGCCATGTTCCTAGGCCTGACTAAAAAATGTCACTTCATTTCCTTTTAATCCTCCTTTATAGTTCTTTATCAGCATTTTCTGTCTCATATAATAGTATGTGTGTGTAAGAAAATTGCCTTGTAAAAACGTGTCTCGGTTTCCTCCATAAGTTCCTTCATATGCACAACAACGTTGAAAATCTGTTTAATATATATATATTTAGTCTGCTTACCCATTTTAGGTGATACTGTTCTTAAACACCAATAACTAACAAAAGGACCTTGCTTGATTTTAATTCATGCTGATACCCCACCATCTATTTGTTCACATGCTTCCTACTACTGACTGTTACACAACAATGTCAACTGTTTAAAGTAACAACCCATGCTTAACCTATGCTTAATACTGATATGTACACTTCTCGAGGTGACTGGAGAATAACACCATCACATCTTCTCAGTACATCAGTATGGGTGTATAAACATTTGGTTCCTATGCATGTTCATTAGAAACTTGTTTCCCTGTAGATATTTGATCTCTTGAACTCGTTCAACTTGCTTCTATTTCCAGTTGATTAATGTTTTTGAGTTCTTAATTAGTTTGCTTTGTTATTACCACCAGTTTGCAAACCAAGATCTATGTAAAGAATACAGATCAAGATTATTTGCTTGGAAACAAAATCAACATTGTCCAAATGTTTCGTACAATATACTTGACAGTAATATGAATGGTAAGCCATTAAATAAAACTTTTGACAATCCCAAAACACTAAAGTATCTTCCATTTCCTTTCTTTAAACATTACTCTCTTAATCTCACAATACCCCAATACCCTTTTTCTGTAGACAGATGACATAGGCTGCCCTACAGAAGGTATCACAAAAATATCAAACATCTGCAAAAGAGAGACAACCAAACACAGACCAATCACAAAAACAGTACAAATGCATGTGTGTGTGTGTGTGTGTGCGCGCGTGCGCGTGCGCGCGTGCGTGCGTGCGTGTGTGCGTGTGTGCGTGCGTGCATGTGCATGTGTGTGTGGTAATAAAATTAAATATTTTTTGTAACTTTCTCACAATTGATATGTACAGGAAATAGAGAATAGACATTTTTAATACTATACAATAAATATTAACCATCAGAAATGTATCATTTTTTTAGAACGAATTGTCATTCTCATCGTACTCTGGGTTTGGTGAAAGTGATGGCAAGTTCTTTTATTACGGCTGCATGACTGAAGACAATTATAATGTAAAATTTATTCCAAATTTTCAACACCCACATCAACAAGCCGAAGATGATGTGTTTGAAGAAGATGAAGGATTTGTAGGAGACGCAGAAGAATTTTTGGAAGAACCGGGTGTAGAAAATACAAACCCTGTTGTACCAAGTATTCTGGTGTTCATTAGTATTGATCTGGCGTCTCCAATGAGCCTTGCACCATATGACATAATATCCAATTACAGAACAAACAAGGCACAAGACATGGAGTGTATACTTGAGAAGGAAAAGTCTTGTAAACATCTTTCTATGTTTCACCTACACATGACAGTTGAATGTTTGGCATCAAAAGAAAACAAATTGCCTCATTCATGCAAATGGTGTGTTTGCTCAACTAGGTGTCCTTCATAAATGGCACATATAAACAATGTGGTGTTGCCGATTTTGTTAGCAAAAATGTGTGGTCTCGTATATTATTTTTTTTATGTTAATTTTATTAAATATAATTATACAATTATATATATATAAATACAAATTTGTTGTTTTTTATTTTACAAATTTATGTTTGTAAGCATAGGCAGCAGGCAAGTGCTGACATTAATGAACTGATGATGTTATTATTGTTGAGAATGGTGGTGATGGTGATGGTAGTGATGATGATAATGGTGGCGGCAGTGGTGATGATGATGATGATGATGATGATGATGATGATGATGACGACGACGACGACGACGACGACGACGACGACGACGACGATGACGACGACTATGACAATGACGACGATGATGACAATGACGACTATGACGATGACGACGATGATGACAATGACATCGACGATGACGACAACAGTAACAACGATAATTTATATCTTTAAAAAGAGATCACAAAAAGATGAGTCTCTTGAAACCGTTTTCTTAATCAACGCAAATAGAAAATCAGACTCAATAAACCTAAATACTACAGGGTAGTAGTTATGCCATGGAGAGTTTTGGTGATACTGGACATCAGGAGATAGAAAAAAATTTGAGTTACCTTCGTTATAAATAAAGAAGGTAGTGTGAGAGAATATAACTGAAAGTCTACAATATCAAAACTAACTAAACTGTGGAGAAATCATGAACTCAGAATCATGATCTCAGAAAATAACTGAGATGAGACTGCTCTAAGCATTTGTGTTTCTAATTAGTACGGGTGTATTGAAATCATGGACTCTCAAAATGGGTTGCATGTTAATTGAAACTTTTAAAATTAACAGCTTTGAGAAAATTTTAAGAAAACTATGGATTACCCATAGAACTTATGCATTAATTCTATGTTTATAAAAAATAAATGATGATGCCACTGTCAACCACATTAAGGTTAATTCTGAAGTTTCTTGGGCACATCATAAACAGAATGTTTAATTAAGAAAGTTGTGTTAGTGGTTATAATCACAAACACAACTTTGCAGGGGTGTGTGTGGACAGTGGGGCAGTGGGAGTGTGAAGAGTTTGTAACGTATTTCCGCGTTACAAATCCAGGGAACCCATCTTAACTGACCTCTGTCAATTACATGGGCTGCCTACGTTGTAACGAACTGTATTCAAATCAAATTAACTGAACAAATTACTTACTAACTGTGTAAGGAAACAAGGGAAGGTATTGTACTGATTTACGCACTCATTTTTATGTGTGTAACAAGACGACTTCTCTTTATTTAACAACTGTTACTGACAGATCCCATGACATCAATAATTAAACTAAAATGTTAAAATTCTTTTATAAAACTTTGGGATCAAATTGACCCTATTTTGCTATACCTCGGATCCGGGTTAACTTTCTGTATTTGATAGTAAAGACTTTTATTAATATTCAATTCATTATCTTAGCTTGCAAGACTTCTTTAACCATTTGAAGAATGGTACTATTACTTGGAATAATAATAAGATACATCAATATATAAAGCGTTACAACGTATGATGTTCGAGTTTTTACAGTAAACTCTTAGATTTACTCTTTTAATGTTTACATTAAATTAATTGTCTTTGAAAAGTCTCTTTTGGAAGTGTGTAGTATAACAAATATTATTAACTCTCGATAGACAGGCTATCGAGTCACCTTTAGAATGGATTGTAGAAACCTCGTTCTGGGGTGTCCGTCTTGGGAATCCTCGTACGCGCCGTCATCATCTGAGTCGGGTCTTCGTCAATAATGTGTCGAAAGTTCACAGAGGAGATTGAAGCTTCTTCTGTGTAAGTATATGTAGATTCTCGGATGTCCTAAACAGCATCTTCTGCCGGGTACACGTGTCTTTAAACAGTTCCTGCAGATCACATCTTCAGGAATGATGTTGAAATGTGAGTTACTTCTTGAAGGGAGTCGTCATCTTGCTTAACACTCTTACTTTTTCGTTGTTACATATTATTTCTTCTTGTTACCACATATTTATAGTTAATGGTACATGCTACACGCTTTTTGTAGCAGTAGTTACTAAACTACATTTAAATTAAACAAACAAACTAACAACATTTTATCAGAGCTTTCGCTCATACGTCTGCACACTGTGAGGTCAACATAGCGAGAGAGAGTTTTTCTGCCCGCTTCGACTGGTTCTTAACAAAAGAGAGGGGCAACTACTCCGCGAGAATATAGTCCCTACCTTTATTTAAGTTAACACTTTTAATTACAAAAACTATACCTTAATAAACATATATAATTTAATGAGTTATTTTAACGACTATCTGTGTCTTTAGATTTTTAATTATTAACATTATGATTTTTATCTTATTCTAAATTACAGACGACTCGGGAGACATGTCGAGTCCGGAATTAACAGGTCACCGCCTGACAACAAGCAAAGGGTTAAATACGACAATAAAAACTATTTACAATATGCCTTTTTATTAAAGTTTCCTTGAACTTCTTAATTACTACTTATTCTCAGACTGTGTACATACAGGGGTTTTAAGTATTATAGTGAGATTTAAAATTGATTAATCGCTCGCAAACTTACTTTTTAAAATTCCTCCTTTATTTTACGATTACTGTTACAATTTAAATCGTCACAAGTTTGTTTTATTCTGTTGTTATTTCCGATCTGATGATGAGCTGAGAAGCTTGAAAGCGCTAATCAGAATAATTTTTCTATAGTGGTGTGCAACAGTGATAATTCTGTTTAAACAGAGTGGGATTGTAAGGCTGGTCATTCAAAGCAAGTAGATGGAAAGAAGAACAGTGGTGGTGGCTCATTTGTCCAATATATCAGCTAAGTTGAAAAACTTGTAAATTTGTTAATGGAGGATGTTACAAGAAGTGTGGAGAAGATCAAGTGACCTATAGATACAATGGGTTATGGTGTTCAGCAACAAACAATGAACAAGCAAAATATGATGACAAGTGATTTACACATCCAGTTTGTTTATATGTATAAGTACACATACACTCGGTGTGTGTGTGTTGTTTATTCACTGGTTTTTCTTGAGTTGTTATTAATGTATACTTTCAATTTTGATTTTTTTTAATTGTAAAGAGGAAGTATGGAAGATCTAAAGTTACATATTTTCTTTAATAAGACTGGGATGTCCAGTGCAGATTAATCATGGATAAGATTATTATCCTTCACACAGTGAAGGTCGTGTGGAGGATAGTCTTTCACTATTTTGTTGTTACTGGCAATGTGTAAAATTTTATTTAAATTTTCTAATTGGACAAAGAACAAAAATACAATGGGATTCTAACTATAAATTTTCCATGACAGTTAGTTATTATGGGGATACAACCGCTCAGTTCTACTATACTAGAATCTCTGAGAGGCATTTACCAGTCACTTAGATTTTTGGCCATGAAAAGTAATAAACACGGCCTTTGAATGATATTATTCAAGTATTATATTGACTTTATCTTCAGTTCCACTTGGAATTCAATGGACTGCTGCCTTTACTGAAATTTTTAAAGGGCATTTTGGCAGCCAAGCAATCAGCAGCAATTAGGCTAAATATACATATTTGGTAGAATGGTGAAATGCAATTTATGCACATGGGCAGCAGCCCATAGTGCCAGAGTACCATTACCAGACTACCAACTAAAACACACCCCATTCCACTAGGACACGAGCCAGGTACCGCTTAATGCATTATATCAGTCTAGGCCTTTTTACTCTCACTGAGCTCAATTCTAGCCTTTAGCTACCACTGCCTATATACCAGGATCAAAGTCATCTTTTATCTTCTGAAGGATATGTGAAAAGCAATGTTGGACACAGTCCCTTTGCTCCTCCTATTGAAGCATCACCATCATAGTCATCAGAAGCACTATAACCCTGAGTGAGTCCTAGCCTGCTAAAGGAGACTTTGCCAGCAGTCTCTGTCCAATGCAACCAGCATTCTCAACACTGAATTGCTTTATGGTGAAGGGTTTTAGTCCCATGCCTAATCTCCAGCCTGGAGGACCAGAAACTTTTATTTCGGACTGTTCTTCCCCTAGGGAGTTGCCTTCACCTTAGCTCATGACCATTCCCTCCCCGGTCACAGTAGACTGTCTTAACAGCCCATGTGTGCAATCATTGACCCACTACGGGTTCCTCTGTCTCTACACTAGGTGTACATCCTGCTGCCAATGTACACAATCCTGCCACGTCAGGAACCAGGTTAACCTCAGGCTGCTCTATCACGACCCTGTCTCTTATCTGCTTACAGACCCTTTGGCCCCATTGAAGCATACTCTCCACAATGGCATCTGTAGTGATATGAGCCAACACCATCTACAGCGGTGTTCTTTGTTGTGCCCAGTGATCGCATTCAAACAAGGTATGCTCCTTGTCATCCTCTACTCACAGGCAGTAGAGGCTGTTGCATGATGCTGACTCTCCTATCCTATACAGGTAGGATTGAAAATACACATGACCACTTAAAATTTGGTCATGTAGTAGTTGACTTCCCCATGCCACCTCTTGGTCTATGATTAAACATCTGTAATCAACATCATAATCCGCTATCCTCTCAGCTCACGCTCCCAAGAAGTTTGTTGGTCAGTAAATGCACAGATCTTCTCCTCCTCACTGGCTGCTTCCTTCCCAAATTCAGCTCAGCTCCGATAGAGTGCCAGGTGCTCCCTAGCTAGGAATCATCCCAGGGACTACCAGAACAGCCAGCTCAGAAACAGTACGATATATGTGTAGGCAACTCAGACTGCAGCTTGTCTCTGCACCTGGCCTTCTCTGTGCCTTGTCTCTGCTTATAGTACTTCTCCTTTCTCAAGGCATCTGCCCACATTTCCACCCCATAAATGAAAACCAGCTGGACATAGGTCATCGAGACCCGACACTTCCTAGATCTGAAACCACTAGCATTGGTCATGAGCTTGCTCAGGGCTGTTATCAATTCATAGCCAATTCTAACACACAACTGATAGAAAGTCAATTTTTTATATCTAAATAAAGATACTATATTACTAAATCTTGTAGATAAAGACATGCCAGCTTAAATCCGATTACTGAACGCACCACACAAACCACAACACAAGACGCACAATACATATACAAAGGTCAATTGAACAATAGGCATTACTTTTGTTCTTATTGGTTTCTTGCCTCGAAATGTTTTTATAGCAGAGATTTTCATATTGTGTTGTTTACAAATCTGAATATTGTTACCAATCTGGATATTTTTATCTTCCTCTTGTATTCCTAAAATTGTCACAGGAGACATCAAGACACATCTTCTTATGTGAGGGTAGGGTGAAAAGTTCCAGACCAGACACAAAGATAGCACTACTGTACTTCATTATTTTGATCATATTGTATGATTTTATCCTTTGTAGGTTTATTTTTGATGATTTAAGGTCAACGATTTGTTTATTATAAGTTTCACAGTCCACTGCTATAAGTACCATGAGTATCATTTTAACAATGGAAAGATTGGAAATTTGTGCTGTGATTAAATACTTTTTTAAAGGCTTAAATGCAATCGTTATAAAAAGGAGCTGGATTCAATATTGGGGGCTCTTCTCCATCAAATACAACAGTAAAGTGCTGAGTTTCTGAATTTAAAGTGAGGCAGAAAGCATAACCAATTCCAAAGAAGGCAAAAACAATTCCTTCTTCCGGTAAGGTTATGGTGACTTTTGTTTGGGGATGCACACAGTGTGATCTTCATTGACTGTCTTCATAAGGGGGAAACAATTAGGGGTGAGTACTATGCAAACCTACTGTAACCCCGCTTTAACTTAGACTGGTAAAAAAATATTATTATTTTTTTTGGAAAAATTTTTTTTTTTTATTTATTTATTTTTTTTTAAAGAGGGGCCACAAGATAATTAGAACTAGACCAAAGCCTAGAGAAGCCAAAAATGCACTGGATCCAGTGAGACGGGACTTGCAATTAAAACTCATAAAATTAACAATTAATAAAATCCGTTTATTATTCTATCTCCTTTCCGTTACCTACAAAAACAATAAATATAACATTCAGAATCTATTTTCCCCTTAAAAACTGTTAATTAAAAATAATTTATTTCTTTAAAAAGGTTACTTGAAATTATTAATAAATCCAAAATTTATTTTCTATCTTCTCTAAATAAAATCTATTGAAACTTAATTGAGATAAAATTTATATACATCTTGATAAGGTTAATTAGAATAACTAATTCTCTTTAAAAAAAAATATTAATTAGAATTAAATCGAGACAAATCTACACACTCTTTATTAAAGTTAATTAAAATAAATTAACTCTCTTAGAAAAAATATTAATTAAAAATTAATAGAGATAGAATTAATTAATTGTCATCAAAATTAAATGTATATGTATATATATATATATAACCCTATGTTTTATCTTTTCTTTTTATAAGCCCTATATCTAACTCCCCCCAAAATACACCCAAATGTACAATACATATAGAACCCCACAAAATACACACACGAATATACAATACATCTACATGTTCCACAATACAGGACAATTATTACATAGATCTCTTGCCACACCCTTTTCTACCCCCATGAGGTACATCATTAATAATTTATGAAAATCCATGTCAGGTTTTAATTCTTAATATGTGCATAACACATTACATGGGTATCTGATTATGTATGCAACACCAGTAGTCCCCAGGACATAATAAATTCAAAAATTTGGCCAAGTGCCTAATACTATTATAAAATGCTGCCACACTGGGCACTTATACTGGGAGAAATAAAATTTAGAATACAGTGAACACCCCAGTTATCATAATTAATTAAAAGAATTTAAATTTTGATAAATATTGTTAAGTTTAGAAAACAGTAATGTGTCATGAACCTTATAACCCTTTTGAAAGTAATTTTGGCCCAGAGACCGACATGTTGATGGGCAAGTCAGTGCATAATTCAACCTGTCTCAACAGCATGTTTAACACTGCATGAACATGCACCTGTACAGGATTAAACTTGTGACTCTACTTAACTACCACAGAAACTTCTATCCCTATATAATCCAAACTGAATTTAAAAATGAGAAATTAATATATAAAATGAACACTAAATTGAAACAGAGAAATTACAAGTTGATTGAATGAATTAGTAGCAGTAATGAAACCCTTATACTGAAAATAAGAAGGAATTGCACGTTTGAAAGGTGAGCTGCCAAAGATGCATGTCAGCCTCTGAGCTCACAGATTATACAAACGAATTAATAAAATTTACAAAAGATTTCCCTCCCAGTTCACGCACTATTCTGTCCCGTTAATCGGGGATCCAATTAAAATGTTTAAAAACTTAAAGTCATGTTGTTGAGTGATTGAATGTCCACTGGCTTTTTGAGTTACATCACCAAGTGTAAAGAATTTTATATATGGATTGAGTTCACCTTATTTTTTCCTTTCCATGGGTGTGAAGTGGTGATCATCTGGCTTTCATGATAGGGTGTTTGTGTTAGCCATCGCCATTCTCCTCCGGCAGATGAAGAGAGAGAGAGAATCTGGGTGTTACATGTTCAGGTGGTGGAGCTGTTCCTCGCCTTCATCGGGGAACCCGCAGTTCTGTATAGATTTAGCCTGCCATAGATGAAGATGGTGAAACAAATATTCTTCTCTACCGGAGTAGAAAATGCGCAGCTAACAGCACGGCGATCAGTGAGAGACCAAGAATTGCAGAAAACGCAATTTCCGTTCTGATCTTGTAAACCGTGCTCGCTAGGGTGCAGCACTAATCAAGCCGCTCTAAATGGTAAAACCAGTTACAGTACTTATCTTAACCGCTATCGCTAAATACCGTACAGCATTTAACATCAATTTTTTGACGCTAAATACCGAACACGCACCGTATACTCGCCGATCTATTTTAGAACGGCACACTACTGCTCCTTTTAAACAACTAAATGAAGAAGAAACGGCTACATTTAGAAGAAAAGGAAGTGCTGTTTTACCAATACAATACACCTTCTCACGTACCAATTGCTGCAATGGCTAAAATCAAAGAACTGAAGTTTGAAGTGCTTCCTCACTCATCGTACTCACCTGATTTACCCCCAAGTAATTGTCACCTCTTTCCTAACATCAAAATTGGCTTGGTGGAAAAATAAATACTGATTGACAACAATCAAGTCAGTGATGCTATAATGACTACTTTGAAGACAAACCTCAACAAATCGGCTTATCAGTTTGGCAAAATCAATTTAGTACATCATTGGAAAAAGTGTACAGAGGTAAATGGAGATTATGTGTAGAAATAAATACAACTTAATCCAAAAAAGTGTTGTTTTCTTATTCAGGCCCAGGACGTTTCACCCTACCCTCATATAGTACAAGTTGCAGCACTGCCTGGCACCAAAATAATGCTCGCAACACAATACACACACTACTCTGCTCAATAACACCAACTGATTCCTAAGTATTTTTCATATGGAAGGATGCCAAATATTCAAAATTTCACTATTACCATGACTAATACAATTATTATTATAATTATAAAAGCAGCTGCCATAAATCTTTGAACCATTTCTTTTCTTTGCCAATTATTTTCACTTCTTTCCATAAGATTTTGTATTGTGTTTTCTACATATACTCAGCCAACCTTGATCTTGAAGTATTACCCCTCTGAACTTTTACTCTGTGGTCATTTACATGGACCTGCTAAAGTTACAAGATTTTCCCACCACACAGTCACACCCGCATTTACATGGGATACTATAAATAACAGTTTTTAGAATAGCCATTGGATGGAAATCATCGGAAGTGTTGTTAATCTCAGCTTCTAAGTCGAGTATGCAGAAGCAAAGACTAACAGCTCAAGTATTAGTCGATTCAATGAAGCCAGAAAAACTACCAGAATTCAGGATTCTCTGTAATAGAATGAAACTTTTCCATTGTCTTCTACATAGTATCTAGTTAAAAGTTAAAATAACAGTTCTGAATGCACTCACCCATAAAGGGCATAAACAACTCTTAAATTGCTGAGAATTATTTTTTAGTAAAGTGTCAGGAATAAATTGATGAAACTGCATATGACTGGTTTTCAGGTTGCTTAGTAAGAAATTAAGATCAAGTGTATTTTACGGCATCCAGGAAAGTCAAAAGCAACTTTTTAAAGGGGATATTTAATAAAACAGTGATATTTTTAAATCTGTCTTCTTGTGATATTCAGGAATTAATTTTAAGTGAAAACGTGAAGCATGAAGGATTTTAAACCATGTAGTCAAGAAGCATGGTAGTCAAATTGTATTACATCGTACAGGGTTAAAATCATACCAAGCACTAGAAATTTCTGTTGTAGTAAACTATATGAAATACACTGTTGAAAACTGTATACTTGTTTCTTGGTCACTGATTAAGAAAGTAAGATAAAAAAATTCTAAAACACGGAAGTCAAAGTGACCAATTTAAAGGGGGTGACATTTACAAAATATCTGTGTCTTTGAATTCACTTTTCTTATGGTAAGTGACACTGACATATCAAGAGCAAGATAAAAAAAAAGAGAGAAATGGAATCAGATAAAAAAATAGTTGAATGTCTTTATTAATAAAAAATATATTTTTTAACTGGCCCAAAGTAAAATGTTTTTTCTTTAGATAATTTCAATGTTGACCTGTATAGTTAGGAATTCAGTCAAGTTTACCACCAAATTTAAACAATCATATCTAATGAAGTATTCATCCTAAGAAAATTAAAAAACTTATTTGTTAATAAGCTTTAGTATGTCTAATTTCTTTATTAAATTCAGTATTTTTCTGATTATTTAGGGAAAATAGACGATTTTTCAATAGCATCACTAAATTAACTCAACATTCAAAGTCAAATGTTTTAATAAAATGATAGTTAAAAAAAACTTCAAAAATTTAAAGGTGTTCAATATAATGTCAGTATACCTATTCAGATTTTATGTAACTTTCATTTAACAATTTTGATCATAACTTTGTTATTTTTCCTAATATTAAGCTGAGATAGAAGTCATTAGAAAGACAATAGACAGGTCTTTTTTCTAATTTAATAAGTACTGTTTTGATACAATCTATGGTTTTCACAATTCTAAAGTCAAAAGTTTGTTGGGGGCTATCAGCATGAAATGTCATCTTTAAACATCCATTTCTCATGAAATTTAAGTACTACTGTAATGAACAGCTAAGCAGGTTGTTTGTTATAAAATAATTTTTATTTTGTATGTCTACCTATATTTTGCTAAATTTTAGTATTTTGGGGGTTACTCAGTAATATATATTTCTATTTCATGAAATCACTAAATTAATCTAAAATTCAGAGTGTGATTGTATCAAAAGAACAGCTTGAAAAATCATAAAATATTGGACATATTGATAATAATGATATGCAAAAAGGTTTTCTTTAAAATTTTTATATAGTAGCAAATTACAGCAGATACATTAAAATTCTGACAGCAGAAAAATTAAACGTTACTGATATGATAAAGCAAAATTTATTTTAAAGGTAATTTTATTTAGGTCATAAGCACTTTTCTTCAAAGTCATAATTTTTGGGTTATTGAAAGTAAAAAATTGTTTTTGGTGGAAAAGAAATTGGAACACCGTTTTTGAACAATCATGCCCCCCCCCCCCAGTTACTCACCACTCATGTTACAACAGTCACTCAGATCATTTTGGGTACAGTGGAAACAGAATAACTGACATCAATTAAGTCACTAACTACAAACTTTAATTAGACACAAACAGCAGATATAAATCAGCAAAGCACACTTACATAATAATTCAAGTTAAATTTGTCCAACAACAAATGTCACCCTATTACAGTTAGCACGAGTGGCGGCTGGTGGTTGAAAAATTTAGTGGTTGCATGGTATTAAATTGTTTTATTCTCTGAATAGAAAATGTTCAAGTCTCCTCCCCTCCAAACAATACACAAGGAAAGCAAAATAATGCAATTTTAGTGTCACACCCACATAACCACTAATATTTATTGTATGAATCTTTTTTAAATTTATGATTAAATATTCTGTTACCTGATTTTACACTTTGATTAAAATTTGAAAGGTCTGGTGTAGGCCTACCTACTCTCTTTAATTTCAATTTTTTCATTAATAGGACGTAAACTGAACAGCGTTTTTGTTAAGTTTACAACAGAATTAATTGCGTCCTACCAGTTAAATGTAATAAATATCTTACACTATGACACCTTAATTCTTTTATGTACTATTATTTACATTTATCAATGAACTGGACTGACACTTAACTGACACTAACAACGAACTTCCAACCCGGCACACCACGTGTTATTTACCAACAAACAGACTGGTGGCACTGTGAGGTTCAACCAGGGTTTGCAGTCCCTAATCACACCAAGTGAGCCTATACCGCTGCAATAGGAACAACCAAGTCTAACCAGCCAGAGCACTACTCCATTGTATTCTCCATATACAAAGCGTGTCACAGTTGGTGCACTTTTCACACAACCTTTTCACACTCATTCACACAACCTTAAAAATTACGCCTGTATCCTAACATTCGTATGACGTAACCCTGGACCCGAGGATAACGATTGACGGTAAGTGGAAGTTTCTTCAATTTTATTTTGTATTTTATTATGTAATTAATTAGTAACAGTTCACGGCAAATGATTAATTACAATGATTTAGCTTGAAAACACTATTATTACTTATTGTCTTATTCATAATTCTATAATTTAAAATACAATTCAGGATCTAATGGGGGTTGTGCAACCGTGCAATCTAAGCATGGGCCGCCACTGGTTAGCACTAATTAACACAAAAATCACTTATCAATAAGCCACAACAATCGCTGCAAACTGCACTTATCAAATTACCAGCTGTAACTGAACTGGACCGCTTTAAAATTCAATATTTATACTTCTGCCACCTTCCATTATAGTCAGATAGCAAACCTGGATTCTGGTAGAGTAGTTGAGTAAACATCGGCATCTCCCATGACCTAGAACAGTCCTTTCAGAGGGTCTGCAGATACTTTTAAGAAAAAATAGGATAAACTGTACTGCAATTATCTCCAATTTTTTATGCTCTAAAATCTAAATCTAAATTTTAGAATCTTAAACAAACAGTTGAAGATTCCTTTATTTGTTTTGGTTCAAACTAATTGTAATTGTAAAAGTAATCTCAAACTAATAGCTTTAATAATGTCTTTAAATCATGTCATGTAATAGATCTTTTTGTCAGCCGAACTGACTAGACCTCTCTCTTACTCTACAAGATTCATTGGCAGAACTTTCAACTGACAGTTCATTAAAATTACAGTGTTCGCAATTACACCTAGCTGACTTCTGGTTATAAGCCTATGTAATGACTGACTATCCTGAACTCCCAAAAAAGCTTTGAAGTGTTTAATTGTGTTTTCTTCTACTTATTTGTGTGAAACCGCAGTCTCCCTGCTCATCTACTTAAAGTCAATGTTGTGAAATAAACTTGATGTTGAGTTACTTAATATTGAAATTATCAAACATTAAATACAATATTGCAGAGCTAATTGTGCAAAAGCAGCTTCATTGTTAACATTAAACTATGTTTGATATCATTAATATTATAATTTTGCAAGTTAAGAGAATTTTGATTTTAATACATTTTAATTAAAATATAAGAATTTCTATCATATTTACATACTGTTTGTTTTATTTCAGAACTCAGATGGGGTCCGTGAATTTTTAAATTATTAGGGGGTTACTGAAAAGTCTCGGAACCACTGGTCAAGAGTTATGTAATTCTGCTGCATAGAATGACAGAATGATCTGTAAATGTCTGAAACAGTATCATGTGCCACCATGAGCTCAGCATCACATATGCATTCAGCGATGTTGTACTATTTATTTCACCAGCACAACACTGCCCCCTCCTTAAGCCTGTTCGTCCCAAACAGGCAAACCATCTCTCCAGTAATGCTTTGCCAGGTGGTCTAGGAAGACAACCTTGAACAGCGTCATTGATTCCCCTTTTCAAAGTTTAAGACCCTTCACAGTCAGTTTGGTTTTTGTCACTAACCTCTTCCCTAACATCCTATTCAGTGATTCCTGGGTATTTCCTTTATATCGGGAGCAAGCAAGAGCCTTTCCTCAATCACCATAGTAGATTTTCTAATCACCTCTTCTGTCACCACACAAATCAGCCCTTCATCTACTAGTTCTTTTTCCAGCTCCATATTTAAACCCAAGGGTTACTCTTCTCTGCACCTGTTGACTCATTTTTTGGCCACCATCACTTGCTTGATCTAATGTTGGTTGATCCTATGATTTCAGCCATCGAAAACTTTATCTTCTCTTGGCCAACACTCAGGACATTTTGTTTTAAGTCCAGAACGAATCCGTAGACATTCATAATTCATAATGTCATGCCAAGAATCACTTTATCAACTATGTCTACAATAACTATTTGGTTGCTAAACTCGAGGATACCCAGACGTACATATATGTCTATCTTTCCTAACACTCTGACAGAGCGTCCTCTGTTTCCACTATTAAAGGTTCTATCCCTCTTCTAATGCCACTGTGATAATGCTCATTCAGATCATCGTGGGTACAGTGGAAACAGAATAACTGACATAATGAAATCACTAATTATAAATTTTAGTTAGACACAAACACCAGTTAAAAATCAACAAAGCACTCTTACACAATAATTCAAGTTAAATTTGTCCAACAATAAATATTGCCCTATTACAGTTTTGTACTAACAACACAATAATCACTTATCAATAAACCACACTGATAAAAATCACCACCTGTAACCGAACTGGCCACCTCAAAATCCAGTATGTATTTAAACCTTTGCTGCCTTTCATTGTACTTAGCTAGCAAGCCTTAATGTTGGTACAGTAGTCGAGTAAACGTCTGGAAGAGTCATCAACATCTCAGCTATAATATTCCAGAGCA
The DNA here is from genome assembly GCA_034769895.1 of Magicicada septendecula. Classification (NCBI taxonomy): domain Eukaryota; kingdom Metazoa; phylum Arthropoda; class Insecta; order Hemiptera; family Cicadidae; genus Magicicada; species Magicicada septendecula. The sequence continues at coordinate 168,933,294 of CM068373.1, read as the reverse complement.
TTTCTGTTATGTAGAATGATCTTTAAATATCTGGAACAGTCTCGGATACTATGTGCCCAACATGACTACATACTCAGTGATGTGGTACTATTTATTTACTGTATTGAATCTACAAGAAAAAAATCGTAATTTTTTTTCAAGTAAGTGACTTTTATTTCAAGTTCCTTTCATTTTTTTAAATAGATAGTAATTTTGCAAGTTATTTAAAAAAATTCTCACAGGTAACAATTTCAGGGGGGTGAAAATCACAATTTTTAACTCTTAATATCTCAAAAAACCACTGGTTTCTATAAAAAAGTTAATATAAACTTTTTTCTTAAACTTTCATAATATATCGAGTTGAGGGGTTATTTATATATTTTACTTTCCATCCATTGAGAAGGGGTTGGAACTCATTGGGAAGGGAGGAGTGAACCCAGAACATTTTTTTAATTTCTTGGATTTCATTGTCCATGACGTGTCCATTACTTAACTAAATATAATTAATTCACTACCGACTCAGAACACAAAGTTTTTTATGGGTAAAAACGTAAAAGTTTTACCTTATATCCTGAACCAGTTTTCACTTTTAAAAAGCTTCTTCAGAGGCTGTTGGGAGCACTGTCTGTCTTGTTCTTGGCGACTGTATCGAGTTTTGAAGGATCAATGTTGTGTGTGTGGGGTGTGTGATATGTCCGAATAATGCGTGTGATTTGAATTGTGTCTGTTTGTTTAGGATGTTGTTTTTATGTGTTTTCGTGTGTTTGTATATTTCTAATTGTTCTAGAGTGTCTAGTTTTCGGCCTTTTCTGTGTACGTGTAGAATGTCCATGTTATTGTCGATGTTTTTGTATGTGTGGTTTGCTTCAATGAGGTGGTTTGCAAAGGTGGATTCTGTAGTGGAGTGTAGTGCCTTTGTGTGTTCAATGTATCTTTGAAACTATGTCCTGTCTGACCTATGTATGTAGAATTTGTTGCAATCTGAACAGTTTAGATTGTAAACACCAAGTAGATCGAATCTTTTTTGTGCTTTGTGTGTGTGTTTTAATAGTGTGTGTTCTGTTTTGTTTTTAGTTTTGTATGTGATTCTGTTTCCTGCTTTTTTGAATTTATGAGCAATTTTTACTTCCATATTCCTTAAGGAATGGAAGTATGGTGATGGCAAAAAAAATCGTGTTCGAGATTATTGCAGATTCTGATTCTACTACACTCAAAACATGAAAAAACGTCGTTTTCCGAAAAGTGTCTGTGTGTGTGTGTCTGTCTGTGTGTCTGTCTGTCTGTCTGTGTGTCTATCTGTAGATTTTTTTTCTATGGCAAACGATAACTGCCGCAAGTTCAAACAGAATCAAATAATTGTTTGCATACAGCCCTGATTTGTAGAGTACTCACGACCTATTGTTTTTGGTGAAGATCGGTTGAGGGAAAGGGGTAGTTTACCTGCAACGGTTTTTTTTTATCAAGCGAAATTTTTTTTTTTTTGGAAACGATAACAGCCGCAAATTCAAACAGAATCAAATAATGTTTCGCATACAGCCCTGAATTGTAGAGTTCTCAAGACCTATTGTTTTTGGTGAAGATCGGTTAAGGGAAAGGGGTAGTTTACCTGTAACGTTTTATGTTTTAACAAGGGTATTTCCTATGGCAAACGATAACAGCCGCAAATTCAAACAGAATCAAAAGATTATTTGCATACAGCCCTAAATTGTAGAGTTCTCAAGACCTATTGTTTTTGGTGAAGATCGGTTAAGGGAAAGGGGTAGTTTACCTACAACGTTTTTTTAACAAGGGTTTTTTCTATGGCAAACGATAACAGCCGCAAATTCAAACAGAATCAAATAATTTTCTGCATACAGCCCTGACTTGTAGAGTACTCAAGACCTATTGTTTTTGGTGAAGATCGGTTGAGGGGAAGGGGTAGTTTACCTGCAATGTTTTTTATCAAGCGTATTTTCTATGGCAAACGATAACAGCCGCAAATTCAAACAGAATCAAATAATTTTTTGCACACGTCAGTGAATTGTAGAGGACTCAAGGCCTTTAGATTTTGGTGAAGATCGGTTAAGGGGAAGGGGTAGTTTACCTGCAACCTTTTACGTTTTAACAAGAGTAAAGTACTTGAAAAATTATTTAAACTTTTTGAAACAATGGTAATTGTTGAAAATAAAATAATTTTGTTGCCAGGTAACAAAAATAAAGTCATTTTGATTATAAAATATAAATATTTACAACAAGAAAAGAATTTTCAGTTTTCAAAATTTAAATATATTTTTATAAAACAATGGGTTCTTCATTGAGGTGGGGACCATGTCACTCACTCCATCTCAAGCCTCTCCCATTTTGCAGAAAAAGAGGACCCTGTCAAGGCTGATACTTTGACGACAGTGACAGGGCTTTCCACCAAATTCAGCAGAGTGACAGGTAGGCCCAACTCTGATTGGCTCCTCAGATTTCCCCAGCGTTAGTAGGTTATATGAAAATATTTTATTTCAAAAATGATTTTAAATATAAATCTTAGATATGTTTTATAAATCTCATGTTTTATGTTTTAACATGGGTAATTTTTTATATGACGAACCATAACTGCCGTAAATTCAAACAGAATCAAATAATTTTTTACATATGTGCCTGAGCTATAGAGAACTCAATGTCTGTTGATTTTGGTGAAGATCGGTTACGGGGAAAGGGCAGTTTACCTGAAACATTTTTTGTTGTAACATGAGTAAAGTACTTAATTTTGATAAAGTATCCTGATAAGATCTTAATAATCCACTGTAGAAACGTAGATGAAATATCTATAAATGAAGAGGCTAGTTGAACGGGCTGGGGGTAATTTTCTATAAATCAAAATTATAGTTGAAGGGGGAGGGGATAATTTTTTTTTATATGTGTACTACGTTATTGGCAACAAAGAAGTATTTTTTTGTTAAAATTCCTTCCCTGCCTGTTTGGCTGAAAATGATTTTAAATATAAATCTTAGAATATGGAAGTCATGTATGGTTCTCCATACCGATATTTTCAGTTTGGTTATTGATGTATGTTAATATTATGAATTTGTCGTTTTCTGTCTTTGTCTAGTGTTTGTTTTGTGTTTTGTGTAGGAGTTTAATGACTAATGTTCTCTTGTATCCATTGGATTCTGCTAGATATTTTATTGTGTTTAGTTCGTCTTCGTAATTTTTTTAAATAACTCAACTACCGGTATATGTAAAGTTCAGACAACTCCTCTCTTTACACAATCTAGGTGGCTAGAAAACCCGCGAATATACTGTTCTGGGCAAATTGGTTTCCTAAATAGTCATGTTTGATTTGTGTGTCCACCCGATTAACAAATACAAGGAGTGGTTATTTTTTGTCATTCTCTATTTACAGTGTAAACTTATAGATTTTTAATCTTTATTAGATAACCTTTTAATAAAAGGTTATTAAATTACCTTTAGTAAAAATATAATCATTACAGACTTTTATATAAACTTAGGGACAAACATGGAAAAATAAACTAAGGGAATAGAAACTCAATAAGTAATTAGATGTACAAAACCATGGCAACGGTCACCTGTTAAAACACTGACAAAATAATTCCATTATTTACATAATAATTTTAAAATGTATCAAACTGTATGTATAAAAATGACAAAACAAAACATACAACAGACACAGACAGAAAACAACAAATTCGTAACATTAACATACATCAACAACCAAATCGAAAAAGTAGCCCACAAATTCAAAAAAGCAGTATACAGAATCGCATACAAAACTACAAACAAAACAGAACACACACTATCAAAACACACAAACAAAACACAAAACAAATTCGATCTACCTGGTGTTTACAATCTAAACTGTTCAGATTGCGACAAATTCTATATAGGGCAGACAGGATGTAGTTTCAAACAAAGATACATTAAACACACAAAGGCACACTACACTCCACTACAGAATTCACCTTTGCAAATCACCTCATTGAAGCAAACCACACATACAAAAACATCGATAATAAAATGGACATTCTACATGCACACACAAAAGGCCGCAAACTAGACACTCTAAAACAATTGAAAATACACAAACAAATGAAAACACATAAAAACAACATCCTAAACGAACAGACACAATTCAGATCACATGCATTATTCGAACATATCACACCCCCCACACACAATATTGATTTTTCAAAAGTCGATACCGTCGCCAAGAACAAGACAGACAGTGCTTCCAGCGGCAGCCTCTGAAGAAGCTTTTTAAGCGAAAACCAGTTCAGGCTATAAGATAAAATGTTTACGTTTTTACCCATAAAAAACTTTGTGTTCCAAGTCGGTAGTGAAATAATTATATTTATAAAAATGACTCATTAATATAGATGTACATTAAAATTATACATACCATAGATATGTGATCAAAATAATTTGCATTTAAAGTGATATCTGTATTGCTAATGTTGATGGCAGACATCATTATGATTTTACACTGACATAGTTTTAGAATCATCGGTAACAATGGGTCACAGAACATAGAAGACTGCCAAAACACTTCATAAATTAGATGTTTATTTCATAAATACTTTTAATATCTAATTACATTCACAAGATAAATAAATAAATTTAAATTATGTTCACATTGTTCCTGTTTGTTCTTATTTATTTATTTATTTTAATACAGACTAAATCAAAACAATATTTTTTTAGTATTCTATTCTTTTTTTTCTGTCTGCCACCTTTTCTTCATGTGTTCATAATTTTATTCGCTCATGTGTGTTAATGTGCTCATTTCTTCTGATTCTTCTGAGTCTTTGTCTTTGTTTTCTTCATTCTCCAGTTTCTCTAATTCTTCCTCGGTTTGAACACAGTCTGAAAAGTAACAGTAAACAGACTTTAATGAAAAAGATATTAACTAGAATGTTACCAATTATTTTTTGATACAAATGGTTGCTACCAGTGGAATAGTCAGTAAAAGTCTGTAAACAAATTTGTTACTGTTTTTTATTAAAACAATTCTATTTGAAATAGTTAACTCCAAATATAATTTCAGTCACTTTTGCTTAACCCCATTTTGTAAGCCATATATAAGTTTTAAGACACTGTGTAACTATTCAAAAAAAGGTTACATGTAGAAACAGTGATGTTAGCACTTTATTGTCTATATGTCAATCAGTCTATCTGTCTATATATCTCTTCTCCCTTTCCTTTCTCTCTCTTTCTCACTCACTCACTCACTCATTCACTCACTTACTCACTACCCTGGAAACACTAGTTTGTCTCAATAGTGTGCTATAGACAAGAACAATATGCATTCACAACTTAACAAATAAGCCTGTCTTTAGTTTAGGAATAGCAGTTAACACACAAGGCACAAGTACTGCTGGCATTTTACCACACCAACCCATGTAACCTCTTGTGAGTGAGTACAGAGTAATCCAAATTCTGTTAGTTCTGTAAAAGTTATGTAGTCACAAAAAATATTGCACTTAGTTACTGTACTAAGTAAAATATGAAAATCATACATGTCAATTAATATCAGATGTATGGTGAAATCGCTAAACAGTATATTAAAATGTAATGGAGTTAAAAAGTACAGGACTGCTGATGAGGAAGTAATAAGTCCAGGTTGAAACATAAAAATATAATTTCAACTTTCAAATCTGTATTGACTTCAAGTTCTGCTACTACATTTGAAAGACAATGTAAGTGAAATTCAACAAACCAAAGCAAACAAAAATACAGTCATGTAACAACTTATGACTATTCACATTTACAACTACACGGAAAAAGAGAAGGAAAAAAGAACAGCCAGAAAAAGAAGCTCACTGAAAAAGAATTGGCCGATTGTCTACAAATGCTGTATACAGCTCTTTTTTGAAAAAAATGAATCAGAATTTAAAAAGATTTTCCAAACTTGATTGTCAAACTCAACATGCTGTGTGCTTCTACTACACAGTTTGCAAAAAGAAAAAAACAGTCAACAATTAAAATGATCCTCAACACATGCTTCAAGAACCACTCTTCTCTTGAAACCTCTCCAGCCACAACCTGCCCAGATATATTAAACTCATGACCCACAGCCAAGTAGTCATCATGTACAAATACTAACATGTAGGTAGTAACAAATTTCATTGTTATTTTTTTTTAGTTTATGTTTTTTCCATTTTAACATTCTATTTTTGCATTGTACATTTTATATGGTTTATTACCTCTTTACACCTTTTGTTTTTTTTTCATTTTATTCTTTATTGAATTTTTGCTTTATCATAATAAACCAATTGTTCATTTAGATAAAAAAATCGAAACAAAAAGACATTAGATAAAAAAAATCTCTTTCTATGGGCTATTTCCAACAATGTGTGTGTGACATATGAGAAAAGTAGTCCTAGAGGTAATATGCTAAACATTAGAAAACAGCATATCAAAGTAAGGGAGCCTTATTAAAATGCATGTACATAGTATCTGTAACATAGTATATATGTATGTAGTATACGCCTGACATACGTCCTGCTGGTTAGAACCAACCTAGTCATAAGTTCATGCACAACTATATATGATTATCTTTCATAAGTAGTAAATTAATCAAAATACAGTTGGTATACAATTTGTACTTTTTAAAAAAAAGAAAGAAAACATTTTATAATTTATTTTGTGACCAAGTTTAATTTTACTGGATACTTTATGGTTTACTGTTCATATTTTATTTTATTTTTTGTCCATGATGTGTGCAACCATCAATTACTATTCAATGTAACTTTGGAACATTATATTTTAAAATAAAATTTTAATTAAATTGTATCTGAGCATTAGCCAGCTGTCCTTGTTTACATGTTTATTCAGAGCTTGTTAGTCCAGTAATTATTCCAGTGTCTATTATTACTATACTTTAACAAATCAAGTTTTTTATCGTTTGCTGTCAAAGAATGAAGAGGCTTGTGACACAAGCAAAAACTGGCTCAAGATCATCTAAAAAATATAATATTTCCAAATTAGAAAAGTACATTATATTGTAATATTTCTGTTGTAAAGAGTGTGTATGGGCTATTAATTAACATTTATATTAACGTTGACTTCAGAGGTACATACAACCTTTGCGCTCTTCAAGATTTAGGCCCCTTGGCTGTGGTACAACTCACATTCCACCACTACCAGAGAGTACTCACCACATGTGGTGTTGAGCTGCACTGTAACCTATGTACGAGGCGTGTCCAGAAAGTAAGGTCCATTTCGTTAATACTCACGGTGGGATAGAAGAGTAGGGACGTGCATGCACTGTGTGTAATATAACTCACACGCTTGCAGTTCATTGTTGTGTTTTGGTCATGCTGTTGTTTTTTCCTGAATATGCCTGATTTATAATGAGTGCCATAATAAAAAATCCCGCCACTTGTGAGTTTCATGGTGTAATACAATTTTTGCTTGCAACAAACAATACTGCTACAGAAATTTAAGACAACTCTCTGAGATTTATGGTCTCAATATAATGAGTGACAGTAAGGTTCGACTTTGGTGTTGTTTGTTTAAAGAATGGTGAACCAATTTCCATGATGACAAATGCAGTGGCTGGTCAGTGTAGTGACAGACGACTTAGTGGAAAAAGTGAATGCAAAGATTCGTGAGAATCGCCATTCACAATTTATGAACTTTCAATTCAGTTTCCTGAAGTTTCACTTATTCATAAAAAATTGTAACTGAAAAGCTGGGCTATAAGAAGCTGTGTGCAAGATGGGTACCCAAAATGCTTACAGATGTCCACAAACAGCAACATGTGGAAGCAGGACAAAACGTTTTGCAGTGTTTCGAAAATGAAGGAGAGGAATTTTTTTCCCACTTAGTGACTGGAGATGAAACTTGGATTTCCTATACAAATGTTGAATCAAAGCAAAAATCTATGCAGTGGTGCCACTCATCATCCCCAAAAACCAAGAAGTTTAAACAAGCACCTTCAATAAGAAAAATGATGGCTACAGCTTTCTGGGACCAAAAGGTGTGCTGCTTGTAGAATTTCTCAAACATGGTGTCACAATTAATGCTCATGCGTATTGTAAAGCCTTAAGCCTTAATGGAACTTAGAACAAAAACTTAATGATTCAGAACAAAACACATGGAATGCTGTCATCTGGAATTATGTTTATGCATAACAATGCTCACCCTCACACTGTTCAGTCAATTGTTCACCTTATCGAGAAATTTGGATGGGATGTCTTTGACCATCCACCCTACAGCCCAGGTCTCACACTAAGTGACTACCACCTGTTCCTTCACTTAAAGCAGCGGCTGCAATCTCAGTGCTTTGAAAACAATGATGAACTTATGACAGGAGTGAAAATTGGTTGAAGTCACTGGCGGCAGATTGTTTGATGCAGGTTTAAAAAATCTAGTGCAATGGTATAAAAAGTGTGTGGAAGTCGGTGGTGACTATGTTGAAAAATAATGTACGTATGTAGATATTGTTGGCCAAAATTAAAATTTTTTACTTTCATTTGTGTTTATTTAATTGGTCACCGGACCTTACTTTCTGGACATACCTTGTATTATGGAAAGAATACATATGTCTGTAGACACTGTTTTATTGTTCTTGCCAATTTTTAAAAACTGTTGAAAAATGACTCATTCTGCTCCCTCATTATCATCTTCATATTAGAATGCCACTTATTACAGCCTTGTTAAATGTTTTATTCTTATTCTACCAGGGACTGGGTGAATCGCCTGTTCCAGTCTCAAAAGAATACATCCATTTCGCCAACACTTCCTAGGTCTTCCTATACTTCTTTGTCTAGTTGGTATGTATTGCTAAACTTCCTTAGATAACATGCCATCTGACACCCTGTTCAGATGAACAATCCATCTCTCCTCTTGCTTTCTGCAATATAATCTTGGATATTAAAAATGTTAACTCTTTGTGAATGTTTTCATTGTAGAATCTATCTCTTTGTGTGCAGCCTTTAATAGATTGCAAGAATCTCACTTCCAATACCTGTATCCTACTCAGATGTTTTTTCACTGGAACCTGACTTTCAGAACCATACAATAACACTGGCACAGCCATTATCTTATAAAACTTTAGTTGCATCTTTTTCCTTGTTTTGCTCAATAATGCTCAACAAATTGTGGCACACGTTTACTGAAACTTACCCACCTTATTATCAACATCATATGTAATGTCACAGCCAAGATACCAGAAATGTGACACTTGCTCTGTACTCTTATTATTCAATACAATCTTAGTTCACAAGGAATATTTGGTCATAAATACCTTAGTTTTTGTCTTCTGTACAGAGATTTTCATGTAGTAATTCGAACAGACTTGATGTAACAAGAACACCAATCTCTTGAGCTCACACTCATTGTTTTGGATGATTATTGATCATCTGCAAACAGTTGTCTTGATTGTTCATCTCTTCTTTCACAGCACTAACACTTATCTAAAAATGAACTTTTTCTTGTGAAAACTTACTTTTTTCGTCGGACGCGTTTCGGCGTACGTATCCGCCTTCTTCAGCTTTTAGTCAGACTGCCATCATTTCGTAACGGTTTTTGTGTGGAAGGTGTAGTGGGGGTGGTGTGTGGAGGAAGGGGATTGGCGCAGGGATTCAACTTGATGTTTGTTTTTTGTAAAATTGTGTCAAAAAGTGTATGTGATTTATATTGTAATTGATCGTTGAGTATGTTGTTTGGTTGTGTTGTGTGGTGTTTATATATTTCGTATTGTTCAGTTGTGATGAGTTTTCACCTTTAGGTAAGTAATGTAAAATTTCGAGATTTTACATTACTTACCTAAAGGTCGAAAACTTGGGGAGATTTTACATTACTTACCTAAAGGTCGAAAACTCAACACAACTGAACAATACGAAATATATAAACACCACACAACACAACCAAACAACATACTCAACGATCAATTACAATATAAATCACATACACTTTTTGACACAATTTTACAAAAAACAAACATCAAGTTGAATCCCTGCGCCAATCCTCTTCCTCCACACACCACCCCCACTACACCTTCCACACAAAAGCCGTTACGAAATGATGGCAGTCTGACTAAAAGCTGAAGAAGGCGGGTACGTACGCCGTAACACGTCCGACGAAAAAAGTAAGTTTTCACAAGAAAAAGTTCATTTTTAGATAAGTGTATCTGCAAACAGCATTGTATTCACATATGTTCTATTATTTATTTTTATTCCCAGAACCTCTCATAATTTCCACTCTCTATGTCATCTATGAATAGACATTAAACAGTTTGGAGGTATGCTACACTCATGGTCTCATGGTGCACAACCTGATTAATGTAAATCTCTTCTGTCATATCCTCTCCTATAGACAATACTATCATTCTGCAATAGTATAAGCTCTTTATAACGTCTACAAGATGTTTAGGATTGGCCCTATTACACATAATGTCCCACAGAATGGGTCTGTTAACTCCATCAAATGCTTTCTCAAAGTCAATGAAGGCAAGCTAAGGTGTCTCCAAATTAAATTCTCAATTAATATTTTTTGGAGAGAATGTGTCATCAACGTAAGCTCAACCCTTACAAAATTCTGCCAAGAAGTAAAATATCTGAGATAGAATGAAGTCTTACATTATTAATTTTCCCATATAACTTGTAAGTTATATTTGTCAATCTTATTTGATGGCACAGTTCTATCACCTGTTATTAAATTTACAACCAATAAAATACTGATCTAGACTACTAAATTTGATTTTGATTTTGAAGTGTGCACATATTAGTTTTTCTGTGTTACATTATATTCTGTGTTGTGAGTTCAGTGTATTAGTTTAAAACTTATGAACATACTCTCAACCCAAAGATTGAACTGCGAGTCTGAAATGAATAAAGTTTTTCATTAGTTACTTTAAAAGTAACTTTTACTTGAAATAAAACTAGTACATATTTATTTCAAATATTTTCATTTTAATTATGTACTAATTTGCCACTTCAAGAAAAACAAATAATCTATTTTAAAAAGTAAAAAATAATATATACGCTTACAACCAAATTTATCTTACCAAAATTCCACAAACCATTTACACCATCATGTGTGTATGTGTGTGTCCAGTAACGTGTATGTGTGTGAACTTAATTCGAGAATAGTCTGATATGTACCAGTTTTTCATCTGTACATTGTCTTACAAATCTTCTAACTATAAAAGAAAATTACAAATTAAAGTTTAGCATTTTATTAGTATCTGTTATAAAAGTAGAAAAAAGTAAATGAAATTGTGCTGGTATGAGGAGATGGTATAGTCTACAAACATTTAAAACATGGATGTTTTTTGCAAGTCTTAGTAGTTAACCATACACTGGATGATTTAATTAAAATTAAGATGGTTTAACAGAAATATTGTTTTTCTCTACACCAAATGTCTTGCCCATCCTATTATGAGGCATCCTCATCAAACTTTGGATCCTACTATCACGTCACTGATTTAATAAAACCTACACTTTTCATATTTCATTAACTGAAAGTGTATTCTCCAGAAAGTTTATTGGACTACATTTTAAAACTTTTCAGAATTGTAGTCCACAATAAATACAAACAATGTTTCAAAAGTGTATAAAAACTTTATTAGAAGACTGGCTTGCTGGGTTGTAAGGCCGCGTTCCAGAATTGTTAATTGGAGATGTTTCGGCCCACCTTCGATGGCCATCTACAGTGCACAAGTGTGGAAGACTATAACACTGACCAAGTTAACACAGTCAGTAACCATTGGTTAACAACACAGTCAGTAACCGAAACGTATGAAATTAACAACTCTGGAATACGGCCTTACAACCCGGCAAGCGAGTCTTCTAATAATGTAGTCACGAAATGGAAACCCTTAGACATCAACTGTATAAAAACTGTTGACTTTTAAAGCTCTCTTTCCTCATACCAGGGATTTGTCCTGTGACAGCAGTACCATACTGGGCAATAATAAGGATTAACCAGGATGGGAGTATTTCATTAACTCGTTAACATAAGTTTTTCACTCCTGACTTGCATGTACAGAATTTGTAATAACAACACTTTTACTGTTGACAACCATGTTTCATTAAAACTGTTATGGTTCATTAAAACTGTTATTAATGTCATTTCCCTTGTTCTATGATATGGCATCCTCACTGTTAATGTGGTAAACTGAAAATGAACAACAGATTGACATGCCCATCAGTTTTGTATACCCATCTAGTGTATTGTATTATTGTTATTATTATTTGTTTTCTTCTTCTTCTTCTTCTTCTTCTTCTTCTTCTTCTTCTTCTTCTTCTTCTTCTTCTTCTTATTATTATTATTATTATTATTATTATTATTATTATCATCACCAGTGTTGGTCGTCACTGGAGTAATGCCAATAGAACTGATGGCCGAGGAGAGGAGGAGGGTCTAAGAGACCAAGGAAGACTTGGGGATCGTAGAAGCAAGAACAGTGGCCAGGCCACACTCCATGCGGAGCTGGCAACTACGATGGGAGCAGGAGAGTTGAGCCAGGTGGACGGCGAGGTTGATTGGGAACCTCCCAGAATGGATGGACAGAATGCACGGCGAGGTAGATTATTACCTTACTCAATTCCTGACAGGGCATGGTTATTTCTGTGCATACCTGCGAAGGATGGGTAAGATGGAGGATCTGTCGTGTGTGTACAGCGACTCAGACTCTGATGACACTCATCACACTTTCTTCAAGTGTCAACGGTGGGTGCTGGAGAGGCGAGGACTGGAATTGGAGATTGGCCCCATGACGCCTGATAACATCAAAGGCATCATACTCAGCAGCAAAGAGAACTGGGACATGGTTGTGACCTTCGTGAGGATGGTCCTATGGCAGAAGAAGCCTGAACTGGACCCTCTCACAAGTCAATGATATAGACAAAGCTGTATGAGCCTAGTAGGCACAATACGAGGTGCCACCCTGAAGCCATATGAATAGTTGTTCCAGGGGGGGTTCCCTGCCTGTAAAGTGGAGGTTTTTTGGTGGGTGCGAGTCCCACACACCGGGAGACCAGCCGGGTGTCTCCTGATGGTGCATAATGCAATTTTCCTCCCCTGCAAAAAAAAATATCATCACCATCATTATTATTACTTCATGTAGGCCTTTATTTCATTTTTTGTTTGGTATCATCATTATGCTTTAGTTGTTTGTTATACAGTCATATATAATGTATTGTGCATGTTGTAAAACGGACCCACCCACTGGATAGGTGTATATAGAACAAGGCAACTTTTACCACTGAGAATGTCATATCATACAATCTATGAAACATTTGTGAGATATATAATAATCTCAATAAAAAATGGTTGTCAACCGGAAAACAGAATGTTATTATTGTTAACATAAGTACCAAATTTTAAACCAGTGCTCATATTGTCTGTATATGATAAGCAGATATTAGAATTTAGTGTCACTGATAAAGGTAAAACTGACGATGGTGTTGCCACTAATTGTATTCAATGTTTCAGTATTTATATCTTATATTTTCTTGGATTTCGTTGTCATGATGTGTCTGTTACTTAACTAAATATAATTATTTCACTACCAACTTGGAACACAAGTCAGTTGTGTTCCGAGTACATAGTGAAATAATTATATCTTATATTTGTAAATCCAAGAACTTATTTCATTTTGTTTTAATTGTCTCCAAGTCACATTACTAAATATTTAGGATTAATATTAGGCAATTACCTATATTAACTTCCTTCTTGTGACTTATTTGGTTTTTTCTTAAAACGACACGTTTCGAGAATAAATTCTCATCATCAGGTTCCAATACTATAAAAACATCAAATTCACCCAAAAGGGGTCGTCAACTAGTTAAAATACACAAACACAAAAACATCACATATAATTTAACACCGACACAGTCACGGCACAGGCCGATGCGCATCGTCTTGTTGCCAACGTCAACCTCGTTGGTCGTTGGCGACGAGACGATGCGCATCGGTCTGTGCCGTGACTGTGCCGGTGTTAAATTATGTGTGGTGTTTTTGTGTTTGTGTGGTCGTTGGCAACGAGACGATGCGCATCGGTCTGTGCCGTGACTGTGCCGGTGTTAAATTATGTGTGGTGTTTTTGTGTTTGTGTATTTTAACTAGTTGACGACTCCTTTTGGGTGAATTTGATGTTTTTATAATATTGGAACCTGATGATGAGAATTTATTCTCGAAACGCGTCGTTTTAAGAAAAAACCAAATAAGTCACAAGACGGAAGTTAATACAGGTAATTGCCTAATATTAATCCTAAATATCAAGAACTTATATTTGCATGATATATTAAATATACTCACGTCTGTATGTGTGTTTCCATCCAATAAATTCTTGAGCCTTATTGTTCTCCTCTTCGAGCCACTGTTGCAGAGGGCTGAAGTATTCTAACAACGCATCGGCATTCATTTCTCGTTGACCTGTAATTGCTTCCATCGCATCCGGCCATGATTTTGATGATCCCAGTCGCATCATGTTTCCGAGTAGGTTGCCTGCTTCTGTACTTTGATAGATATCGCATCGGTGTAACGGTTTTTTATAAGGATTGCGCGGATCATACTGACCTGCTTTGATACACAGTGCTTTGTGAAACTGAAATTGTATTATAAAGCTCACAAAGTATCTGAAAAAATTAAACATATTTCTGAACACTCAGTCTCGTTAGTTTTCACCTCTTATGCTAGTGAAGCCTTATTAAACATTATAGAATTTATCTTTCTTATTCTCACACCAAGCCTCTCCAAAATATTAGATTTGAAGAGTAAAGAAGTTTGCACATTTGCTATGTAAGCAGTGTTTACAATTTTAAATCCACACAGACATTTTTTATGTCAACTAATACTATTATTAGTATTAAACTCATCTGTAGAGGTTCAAATTTAACCTCTGAAACTCGTGTAACTGATGAAGAACTGATAAAAAATATATGTACAATTAAACCAAGTGTCTATTTATTCAATTTAAATATTACTAAAATGTTTTACCAAGCCCAAGAAACCAGACAATCTTCATAAATTAAAATCTTCTTTAGTAAAACTGTCTATGACAGGTTTCAGTTGCATGCTCTCCATGTTTCTCAGTTCTGTATATCTGTCTTCATTTTTCTACAGCTACTTCCATATCTGATGTCATCAAGCTTTCTTTCTCCCCATCCTTCTACCTTTCCCTCTCTGATCCTTTGCTGAAGACAGTTTGTAAGCAACATATGTCCAAAACATGATGTTTTCTCTTTCTTATTACTTACAGCAGATTTCTTACCTTTCTTTATGTCATCTATGCTTCATCATTTCTCACTTTAACAGTCTGTTTTACCTTAATCATTCTTGTCCACAACTACATTTTAAAGTTCTCTTCACATGGATCTTTATTCTTTTTTTTGATGGTCCATGTTTCATTGCCATGTAAAACAACACTACAAATAAACCATTTAGCAAGTCTCTTCCTCATCCCAATCATAATCATTTTTTCTGTCAGTAGTGGTTTTCCCTTTTCAAAAGCACTCTTACTCATAGACATCCTACTTCTAATTTCCTCCATACAGCTTCTACTCTATGTCACTGTATTCCCTAATTTAAAGTAGCCAAAAATAATTAGTATCATTACTACAATTACTGATGTAAGATACCACATAACAGTAAATACTGTAGAAATTACTTAGCACTGATTACACAAAGAGAACAGTGAATATTGAGTAACTAGATAGCAAACAGTGTACACCACAGTGTTTATAACTGTTGCCAGTGCAACTCTAGAAAGCAGTGATTACACATGCTCGTAATCACTCAGATGGTTGCTTTGTGGACTCTGTACCTGCTCTCATGCGGAAAGTTTTTTATACATCACCATGAGTTTCTTTCAGTACCTATTATGTCTTCATCAATATATTTTCTTCTTTACTGTGTGGCCGTTGATGGTACTTTTAAAATCCAATAGTACATGTGTATTTCAAATGCCTCAAATTAATCATTTTGATATAAATAATAATTTTAAAAAATACTGGTCATATAATTTACAACGTTTATAATAATAATATTTTTAGACCAACTAAAAATTATACTCCATTTACTGAGAGTTTGGAGCAGTCGCATGACAAAATACCAGCAACCAAACAACAGTTGTAACAGTTTTCAGCATGTGCATGAAGTGTTACACTTCATTATGTCTAAGTTCATTACATTTTTCACCTACAGATGTATCTTTTTCATCTTTTGATTTTGGCGACCTAAGAGATGTGTAAAATAACCTAATGCATTCATTTCAATTTTATCTTACTGTTTCTTTTCTTGCTTTCCAATAACTTTTCATTCTATCGCTTTGCTTTTTCCAGCTCTCTTGCATCCGGAAGTTATTCCTTTCCTTTTTGTCTCTCTCATTGAAGTTTTGTGTCAGTTTTTTAAAGTCATCATATCCCCTGTATTATGTCCCCTGTGATACCCAAATCTGTCATGTCCTTCTTTTATCTGTTGTTCCCAATGGTCACTGTACTTATTCTTATGAATGTGGTTGACAATCTGTTTGTGAGTCGGTTGTTGTCCATCCTCATTATGTGGCCAAAGAACACAACTCTTCTCCATATTGTACCTAATTGTAGCTTTTGTTTCATTAATTCTTGTCTTTATTCTTTTTGTGTTTAAACGCACCTTCCTTTATTTTTAGTAGCTCCCAAATTTTTTGCAAAGTTTTTCTTCTCTGCCACTTCTAGACTTCTAATTTCATGGAGAATATGCATTATGAAGCACAAACACTTTCTATCTTGATTACTGTATTGAAGAAGTTTGGTTTCTCTTGAAAGATTCTTCTAAATGCAGATATCTTTAGTTGGTTGGTATGCTTGTTCCATTTTTCTTGCCCTTGCTTTGTTCACTCTCTTTTCCCATGTGTGTTTTATTATTATGGTAAAAAAAAAAGAAACTTGCTTTTTACAGTCAGTGATAAGCATATATTTAACTCTATACTAAAATATTTTCTTCAACATATGTTTATTTAATTTGAAGTTATAAATTGATTTTCCTTTTCTCAAGTTACAGTTTCTGTATTGGCATAATACAATATGTGTTCTTGGATTTTGTTGTCCATGATATTTTATAATGACACATTAACTTCAACCAATCAGAATCATTTTTCTTTGTATGGATTTCCTCTAAATAATTTCCTCTAATTCCCAGTAAATAAAACGTAGTTTCCTTCATATTTTGATAAGAAGTATTTTTCATACTTTTTCCATAGTTTCTTTCATGGATTTAATAATCTGCAGCTCTGTACTCTATAAAGGCTTGAGAAGGACTGTGTGTTACTTCAAGGACCTTTTTTATTTTGATGTGCACGATTTATTTTCCTTTGAAGACATCCTCAATACTAAATTGTTGTAAAGTCTAATAAATAAAGTTTTCAATGGGTAATGACTTTATTTTGCATCTTGATGACACAAATGTGACTTTTGCTTATGTATATGTGTAAAATGTCTTATATTAACTGTTCTTCTGGCACCTCTTCTTGTTTGTATTAGATTTGATGTATTTAGATTCCTCTGGCAATCTAAATGTATGAGGGATTTACAACCAAAGTGAGTCAAGTCATATATGGTTAAAAAAAAAAAAAAATCAAGCAAAGAAAAGTTAAATTTTTTTCCTTCAAATCAATTTATTTCCACATGAAAACAAACTGCTCTGTAGGGTGGGAGTTATTATAACTAGTTGACTTTGTTCGCCATGATGGTATGTAACATGACACCTAATGTATGCAGCACAACCTCTATGTAAAATGTTATAAAATGTGGACTTGGGCCACATTGGTTGTGATCCTTTCATATAACTGACATTAAAAATTTTTACTTTCTCTTCTCTGAGAGTGAAATACATGTTATGATATTAATGTGAAATTTCTTATTAAAAAAATGTATTACCTGATATAAGGAACATCTGCTATAATATGATATTTTGCACCAGGATCAAATTCAACTTCAGCTCTATTGCAAGCAAGTTCTATTCCAGCATATTCATATCTGAAAAAAAATGCAGAAATGTATGAATTTTATATTGCAGAATTTACTAATTTTTTAAAATAAATTTTTAAATAAATATGTATAAATAATAATCAAAAGAAAAAATCATTTCATGTCATTCTTGTTATTTCATTTTGTGAATACCTAAGCAATTGTGCAGAGAGGCTACAAGTCATTTGACAAAAATTCATTTTTGGATATCTTCGAGTTCTAAAAGATTTGTAAGGTTCATTCACTGGCTAGGACTGTATATGGGCAAAACATAAATATAGTGAGTATTAATACACATAAAATATAATAACTACATCTTATTTATGTAAGAATAATAATATGTGTGTGATAGTTGTTGTCAGTATTTTTTATGTAATGTATAAACAAACACATTCACACCATTGTAAATAGCCTTATTAATTATTTCTTTATTGCACATATACAGGTCCTGGTAATGTCAATAAATTATGTTTAATGGCCTATTTAATTGCTAAACTTTATCAGTCACTATCTAGTGGCAACTCATGAGTAGAGAATGGATGGTACACACAGAGGGCCAGATCTAAGGAGGGGGAATTTGTGATTTGTGATTATCAATGCTCATGTAAAAAAATAAGTAAGTGTCTTATCTGGTATTTCATTAATTTAATTGTATTATTAAATATTGTATATTATTTTATTTTATAAAATTATTACAATAATAATTTTTTTCTGTTTTTAGATGCAGTGAATTCCTAAGTCACTTCCAGTTAAAATCTGTAATTGTATGCATCATTTTCTTTCTATAAACAACATAGCCAATGCATTCAACTGACAGTGCCTATAGAATTTCTTTAAAATGTTTTAATTCTTTTCATTGTAGAAAATCATCATTCAGTTTGAACTGTCGTCTTGATATAGTAACAATCATCTTTAAAAGAGTCACTCATTTTGAGTAAGACAAGACATATTATTGATAAAAACCTGTATTAAAGGTGTTGCACTAGAATAAATATATAACTCTTCACATGTATATAATACTTCCAGTTCAGTTCTCAGTTGCAGACAATCTATTACCACCACAGTTACTGTAAGCACATACCCGCACTAGGTAAACATTTTTTTTTATTTCCAGGTTCCATAAGGAAATGGAAATATGGTGATTGCAAAAAAAATCGTGTTCGTGATAAGGGCAGGTTCTGATTTATACTACCCTCAGAACATGAAGATAAGTCATTTTCTGAAAAGTGTCTGTGTGTAGAATTTTTTCTATGGTGAACAATAACTGTCACAAATTCAAAGAGAATCAAATAATTGTTTGCATATGTGTCCTAGTTGTAAAGGACTGGGCTATTGATTTCGGTGAATATCGGTTAAGGCAAAGGGGGAGTTTACCTGCAACATTTTACGTTTTAACAAGAGTAAAGTACTTAATTTTGATAAATAAAGTATCCTGAAAAGAATGTCATAATAATCCACTGTAGAAAGATAGATGAGATATCTATAAATGAAAAAGGTAGTTGAAGGGAAACGGGGTAATTTTTGTATTGATATTATAAATTTATTCGACCAAAAACTTACAAATTTCAATAAAATATTAACAATTAATATTGCTCCATGCTGTGTAACCACGGATACATAAACAAAATAATTTTCCGTTTTCAGAAAGTCACAGAAAACAAACGCTGGGGGGGTATTTGCTTTTTTCGCATTGTTTAAATAAAAGATATTTAAATCAAATTTATTCTTTATTTTAAAAATATTAACAACTAGGTACAATTCATATTTTGATTATCTTTCTCAGCGTTTTTTACTAAAAGCATGCTGATATATTTGGTTTTGTTCTGAGCTTTTGTGTACATATTTAAAAATAATTTGATAATTAATTAGAACATGGAAGTCATGTATGGTTCTCCATACTGATTTTTTAATTTTTTTACTATCAATGAAAAATATATAGGTAATTTTAAATTATATAAAACCACAAAAATACAATCAATATAATATGGTATTATTAGAAACATTACAAAAATGTTATTTCATTAAAATATATACTGTAATAAGAAAGTAGATGTAGTTGTAAAAAATAACACAACAATGTATTACAATGGCGGTAAAATGGTGTGGTCTACAAAATAGTTCCAGATTCATATACATTGGTTACAGTATTGAATGTAGTGTGCTTACATTGTTCAGAGACTAACCACTTCAGTCTGGGCTCACTGTCTCAGTGTCTGTGTGTTATGGGTAATGACCATTACACTCTCCACCATGTGAGTGATAAGAAGGTAAAAGGGAGTAGTAAGACCAGGGGCACAACCTTTGCTTGCCCATCACTGTTTCTTCAGACTTCCACTGTTACAGCTTACAGCAATCAATGCAAATAACGTTGTTTCTACCATATTTATTTAGATCATGATTTTATACTGGGACATGTGACTGTGTACCCTTATGAGTGACCTGCCTCTGTATCACTACTAAAGTAAGGAAAATATTTAGTGTGTCACAACTTATGACCCACTCTGTAGTTCCATCTTAGTAACATTTCACATTGATTTAGTAAAAAATTTTTGAGTTCATTATATAAAAAATTGTGTGTTTACAGTATAAGCTGGAACTTGTCAGAGTTCTTACCCTTCTGGAAAAATTATAGATAGATTTCTATCCATGATTTTAATTAACTTTTAGCTGTATGGATCAAGAAAATATTTTTGTAATTAATGAGCTTAAAACATTTTTACTGAAGAATAGGAATCTCTGTCAACAAAATTAATAATCATCAAGCTGTATGTGGAGTAACTAACAAAGATGTTTACAAATAAAGCTACATTAGAAATGTTAATCCACTTATATAATATTTTGGATTTCCCTGCAGTGCTGTTCATGAGAGAAACATGAACATCAACACAGACAAAGGAAGAAAAACTCCAAACATCAGAGATAAAATTCATGAAACAATTAATGGGTTCTAAGAGTCTGTATGTAATGAGCTGAACATGGAAGATTCTAGAAGTCAAAGTGTAGAGTTGTAAGGCAATTGAAAACATGTGACCAGAATGGATATAAACTTCATACCAAGAACACTGAATCATTACATAATCCTGAAGGGTACCATTGTATAGTATGTCCACTGAAACATTGGTAAAGTGAAATAGCACCAGAGACTGAAGCCACACAACAAGAATACCAGGAATTGAATCCATGCTCTACGATATAGTGAACCAGCACACTACCAGCTTCAATAAAACATGTACGTGAGCGTGCGCACACGCACACACACACACATTTAATACTTTTGACATTTGTTTATCTGTTTTATTTCTATATTTTAACTATAATAATTGTATTAAACAGCCCATGTGAAATAATATAACAAATTCACATAAAACGTAATTCCTCATTTAACCAGTTAAAACATCACAATTTCCAGTGGAAGTATTTTTATTTCCACTAATACTTGTACTTTTATATATATATATATATATATATATATATATATATATATATATTGTAACAAATAAAAAAATTTGTTTCAATTTATAAAAAAAAATATTATTATATTTTTTTTTTTGGTAATTAATTTGTTTATTTTTTATTAATTTGTAATTAATTATTTTAATTAGTTTGGTGTAAATTTAATTCTTTTATGTTGGTTTTATATAGTTTTATATCACTTTGTGTAATTGGAATTATGATTCTACGTTAAATGGATTGTCTCCAGGAACAATCGATTTGTGATTTTTCCTTATTCGAAGTGTGTCCTCCTTTAAAGTTGTTAATTTCAGCTGTTCTGGTAGTGATGTATCAAATATTGTTTTATATTATTCTATTTATAAGATAGAAATAAATAGAATTCAAAATTATAATATTCAATGGTTTTTATTGACAAATATAATATGATCGATTTTATATCGATTGATGAATTGACTCTTTCAAGGTAAAAATTATACAAATTATTAATGTTAATTCTCAGGTTCTTTGAACTGTTATTTTAGAATAGTCAGAGAAAGGGCAAAGTCAGGAAAGTATAACACTTATAATTACAAGCTTAAGATCTAAAAATACAAAGTTATTATTTCATATATAATGGTTAGTAAAGTAATGTTTTCGAACCAAATTCGCTTGTTGACGAATCGAGCAGTGGACAGCAAAGGATCATGGGATTTCAAAGATGGCTGCTTCGTATCGCAGATGTTGACGGCTGCTACACCTCAAAGAATTCTCTGCAAATAAATGTTGTTTTTCCAATATTCCCTTGTCTCAGCATTAGTGATTAGTCCTTCTGGTGATAGTGTAGTTTTCCTGGATCAGTGTTCTGTGATTTGTTTCGGTAATTTGTGTTGAATAATGTTTTTATTTCACTTCATACCATAAGGTCGATAATGGCAAATTTTGTCTTGATGTTCGTAATAATCGTTTATGAGTGTTTAAATGGTTATTACACCTTTTACTGTTCAATATTTGTTCACTTTTATAGTTATACTGGTTTAATTCACTGAATTTAATAGTTATTTAAGGTTTTGTTAAAATTCTCAATTTTACATAGAATAGGCTTGGCTTTTCTTCCTTCGCTATAAATGAATATATTGCGAGCTCTCGTTCTGATGTGTACTATGCAACGTCTAATAATCAACTAACTTACTTTCTTCTTTTTTCGAAACGTCTTAGCCAATTTAATATTAAAAAGACATTGTTTTAAATCTCTATCATTTCCGTTTACATGGTTGACTTTTACATTATATGAATGAATACATTTTTATTATTATTTAATTTTAGCAAATACCTAACACATATTCTCTTTCTTTAGTTAATTCTACGTGATTTAATACCAAATATGATACTTTTACAATGTTTTTCATCTGAAAATGCCTTATTTACAGTATTTTTTACATGTAGGCCTATAAATTTTATTTCTTGTCATATTAAATGCCTTACAATCTTTATGAAGCTGTAATTATTATTGGACAAGATCCTGATTGAAATAAAATGTTTATTTTTCCTTAATGCCTTGTAATTTTATGAATTGGTTATCTTTTTTAAATTATATCTTTAATTTAAATCTTCCCCTTAGGTTACAGTGTTATTACACATGCATTTTTTCTAATATTCCTTATACATTTCTTCAATATCTTTATAAAGTATTGGTACTGTTAGAATATACTGTGTTGGATTTACATTATACAAATTTCATCAATTTACTTAATTTATTTTACTTATTTATCTATTATAAGGTTGTTGAGATTTACCATTTGTTCAGATTTTGGTTTTCTTCACATATAATTTTTTATGACTAATACAGCTTCCTTATACCCCTTCTGACTTTCTATTCTTATACCATCTTAATTAAAATTCCTATACTTAATTAAATTAACATTTAGTATTGAATTAATACTATTAATACAGAACAAATATTTTAAAACAAAAGAGTTGTATTCAAACTCAGACCTTTCAGTCTTGATTATTACTATTAAACATAATAAATATTTTAGAATAATAAAACACATTACACTCTATTTCCAACATTTAAGTATAGAGTTCGTTGACTTTAACATAAACAAAACCCATCTGTCCCTTCATGATTTAAAGTATTACTTAAAACTAAATTTTGTGAAGTCTTGGCTGTTTTTGTTTATTTTGGGAATGTACCCTTTGTCACTTCACTTATTTATTGCCTGCTCTCCTTTTATCTTTGTCATTTTAATAAATGTTATTAGATAAAGAGTGGCATTCACTTAGAAACATTTCTAGTCTATTTTCTCATAATAATAGTATTCTACCAAATATTATTTCTGTATTCAATACAAAACTTTAAAGTTGTATAAAGGCATAAAATACTTATTTTAAGTATTTTACCACCGACACATGAAGTTTATTGAACATAATAAAAGAACTTGCACTGGTATTCTTTGATCTTATCTTTAATCAGTTTTATAGTCAAATAAGATCAAGAATCTTATTTATAGAGGATTATGAAGATTTGTTTTTTCCATTATCTAAATAATATCCACTGGTTCACTTTTAATACTACCTTTAGACACTTTTGTTTATATCTACTATACATTAATTTTTATTTTTTGGTGTTATACTTTCATTAGTTAATTATACTCTCTTTTGGGGTTTCGTTTTTTCTTATTACTGGGTTTGCTTTGGGTATTTCCCTACTTTATTTTATTCTATCACGTGGTTTCTTCCAATTTCAGTCCTGTTATTAGGGATGTCGGTTTGTTCTGGGTATTGCCTTACTTACTCCTATCCTACCTGGGTACTTTCTTACTTTATCTTAGTTTTTATATTATTTTTTTATCACTCATCATTTTGTGTTGCATAATTGGTTTTAATTGAGATAATTTCTTCAAACTACGAATGGCACTTTACAGTGGTTCTTAATTAATTTTTAATGTAATTTCCTTTGATTTCATTTTAATTTTAATTTATTTATGATCATTATTCCGTTCATTATAATGTGGATTATCTGTCATGCTACAATATATATTGCAACGATACGATATACGTTATATATAAAAATAATATAATAATTAAGCGTTAGATATAAGAGATAATAAAAGAAATAAACGTAGTATTTAATTTTAAATAAATAAATATTGTAAGTGAGCCTGTATAGGGAATTAAAAGCTTCGTTGGTTTTTAAATCATAGCAAAGGGGAGAAACCAACATGCGCCGACCGGCAAAGGTGACATCATAATGACAGGCAGCCGCTTGTGTATCAGTCTGCGTGTGTGTGCTAGTGTACGTGTGTAAATGAGAGACAGGTTGAATTATGCAAACGAGGGTGGAAGATTTTACACACTTTTTTAAATACTGAACAAAAACCAGAAGTCACACGAATCAGCGACATATGTAAAAACATAGCTAGCGCCTGGCGCTATCATTGAAGACTAATTGGTCAATGATCGTGGGAACCGTTCAGACACCGTGTGAAATTTTGCCATAACTGCCATAATTTACACACCTTAACATTCATAATTTGCAGAAACAAAGTTTAATAATATACCTAACGATTGGTGAAATAATATTTATAAAAAAGTGTGCGCTTCATAGAAAGACGCGTAGGTTGAAATTAGCAATTAGATCGATGCGCGGTTGTATAACTGTATACCATGCGAATATTATGTAACAAATTTTTATATAAAGCAATACCACCAATAACATGACACATACCCAATACCAATATCAAAATGTAAATGTGTAGGACATAATATGCCTCACAAATTGTTAACATATAAATACACAAATAGCAAAGTATACCACCATGAAACTATGATAAGTACAGACATAATAGGACAGTGCATGGTTGTAAATTACAAATCACATGCAAATTTAGTATAAAAACACGCAATGATGCAAAATTAACATTAAAATTTTGTGATGATACATATCACAATTAAGTTGACCAAATGGTCGTACAATGAAGTAATGAAAGCCAGTGGCCAAGTAAACTAGCATTGTGCTAAATAATTATAGTAACCTTGTTCAAGCCTCGTCCTGGGCTGGCAACAAGCATAGCTTATGAACGGGTCTCCGTAAAATACCCGTAGGCGTGCGAATGTCTATAACTCTAATTAAGTTGTCTGGGCCGGGAAATGTGGCGGTAATTACCCCAAATTTCCATGATAATGGAGGTAAGTTATCCTCCATCAATAAAACCAGGTCACCAATGGAAACATTATCCTTGGAGAATTTCCACTTGTGACGTTGTTGTAATTGATGTAAATAATCGCGAGACCAAGCCTTCCAAATGACTTGGACAAACTTCTGGAGAAGTTGCCAACGTCCAAGACGAGAGATGGGAACGTGAGATAAGTCTGGGTCAGGTATCACCGTTAATGGCGCGCAAATCAAAAAATGGCCAGGTGTAAGTGGCACCGGATCATTTACATCCGATGAAATGGCAAATAATGGGCGAGAGTTTAGACATGCCTCTATCTGAGACAAAACTGTCGTAAACTCCTCGAAGGTGAGTATAGACTTGCCTACCACGCGGCGCAAATGATGCTTTAAACTCCTTATACCGCTCTCCCAAAGACCACCAAAATGGGGTGACGAGAGCGGTATAAATGACCATGAACTACCATGAGAGGTCGTAAAGGATTTGATTGATGAGGGCATTTCCTTATTATGCCAAAGATTGTAAAGGTCATGTAAAACATTGCGGGCCTTCCTAAAGTTCGTGCCATTGTCAGAATATAACTGGCTGGGTATGACCCTACGGGACATAAATCGACGTAAGGCAGCTATAAACGCATTGGCTGTGAGGTCGGAAACCAATTCCAAATGAATGGCCCTGGTTGCTAAGCAGATGAACAAAGACACGTACGATTTTGACAAAGTCCTAGATTTCTGCCCGCCATGACGAATCATGAAGGGACCACCATAATCAACTGCGCAGAATAGAAACGGCCGCGAAGGAGTGACTCTAGGAGATGGTAAAATACCAAGCCTCTGAACCTGTTGTTTGGCACTAAACCTGAGGCACTTGACACATCTACGAATAATGGAGCGAATGACTATCTTGGCGTTAATAATCCACCAACGCTGACGAAGTGAGTGATGCACGAGTTGAGAATCAGCGTGAAGTAGACGAATGTGTTCGCGTTCAATAATAAGGCGAGTAATATGAGCCGATGGATGCAAGACAATAGGATGTTTGTTGTCATAAGGTAATTGCGACTGCTGTAAGCGCCCGCCGACGCGTACTACGCCAGACTCATCAAGAAACGGGTCCAGAGAAGACAACTTACTCCTAATAGAGACGGAAGACCCATTACGAAGACAATTAATCTCGGCAGCGAAGTGGATCGACTGAGATTGTTTTACGAAAAAATTAAGAGTGGAATGAATTTCAACGGGGGTAAGTGCGCCCGATATTTTCTCAGCACTGGAGAGTCTAATATTTTTGATGAATCGAAAGCAGTAAGCGTACACGCGTGTCAGACGGTGCAACGAAGAAAAGTCCTTTGAAAGATCAATAGCCAGGGTAGACATTAGAGAAAGTTTGGGGGTTTGTTTCTCCTCCGCAGTGAATTCAGCAGACGACAGGTTAGCAGGTAAATAGGGTGGAAAAGGATTGGACTCGGAAGATTGAGACAAACAGGCGGGACCATGCCACCAAAGCGAACAATCGCGCAACACGTCGGGGTGGCATCCTCTAGAAATGATATCAGCAGGATTATGAAGAGAATTGATGTGATGCCATGTGTAGGCTTGCGTAAGACGCTGAATCTCGGCAACATGATTAGCGACGAAGGTTTTCCACCTCGAAGACTGGGCATGAATCCAGTAAAGGGACACCATAGAGTCAGAATATAAATGAACACTATTAATAAAGAAATGAAGAGCATGGGCGACCTGGACTACGAGTCGTGATAACAATAAGCAGTCGCAGAGTTCAATGCGAGGTAATGACACCTGACGTAGTGGGGCCACGCGAGATTTAGAACACAGAAGGTGACAAGAGGCCGATGAATCTTGATAAATGACTCTAACATAAACACAACACCCATAACTCTTTTTAGAAGCATCCGAAAACCCATGTAATTCAACTATCCTTGCCTTAGACTTGCAACGAATAGAACGTGGGACAATAATTTTACTGATCAGACACAACTTATTGCATAATGAATGCCAATGCAAGCGTAATTGCCCGGAGATTGGCTCATCCCAACCAAGATTGCACAGCCAGAGTTGCTGCATAAACTGTTTGTACAGAAAAACAATGGGACCGACAAGTCCGAGCGGATCGTAAATGCCTGCGATGATCGATAGGATTTTCCTCTTGGAGATGCTTGATTCAACGGGGAATGATTTGATGTCAAACAAAAATGAATAGGTAGTGTTATTCCAAAGAATGCCCAAGGTACGCACATTACCCTGTTTGTTTAAAGGGAGTGATAAATTGTCATGATTTGCAACCACCTGGGGTTCATTTGATGCCCATTTATGCAGCGTGAGACCGTATAGACTCAACAACGTACCTAAGTCAGATTTCAACTTGGTCAGATCAGAAATGTTGTCTGCTCCAGTTAACAAATCGTCAACATAGAAATCATTGATTATAGCTGACGCTGCGTCAGGAAAAGAAGCTTGATGATCCTTACCAATTTGATTAAGACAGCGAGTAGCCAAAAACGAAGCACTAGCAGTGCCGTATGTTACAGTGCGTAATACAAAGTGTTTAAACTGTTCGAGGGGAGAGTCGCGCCTCAGAATACGTTGATAATGACAATCCTTCTCAGCTACCAGAATTTGTCGATACATCTTCTCGATGTCGGCAACCAGAACATAGTTATGCATACGAAATCGCAAAAGAATAGAAAAAAGGTCTTGTTGGACGTTCGGGCCTACCAACAAGATGTCATTGAGAGAAAGACCATTGGTAGTTTTGGACGAACCGTCAAAAACGACACGAAGTTTTGTCGTAGAACTAGAACGCTTAAAGACCGCATGGTGTAGCAGATAGTAGGTATTTGAAACCCCAGAATTGATAGAGCAATTGTCGATAAGCGTCATGTGGCCAAGATCCTTATACTCCTGAATAAAGTTTGCGTAGTCGCGCGCAAGCTTAGAATCGCGCATGAACCGGCGTTCTAAACTCAAGAATCTTGCTTCAGCGGTAGCATAGGACTCACCCAACTGGGGATTGTCTGACTTAAATGGTAGCGCAACAACGAACCTACCCTCTTGATTGCGATGAGTAGACCTAACGAAATGCTCCTCACAAGCTGACTCGTTATTAATAGGTGCATTATCAGGGATAGTTTCTGTCTCCCAAAATATTTCGAGAGACTCCAGAATTTGACCGTCGTTGTTCCTAGCTAGGAACGAAACAGCAGGACCCTTATAGCGGCAGTGTTTGGGCAGATTGCCTGCAAGAATGTAGCCTAACTTTGTTTCCTGTATAATAGGAAAATGAGAACCGCGGACGTATTTGTTAGCTAAGATTAAATCTAGGTAGAATTGCGCCCCTAACAGCATGTCGATTTCGGATGATATGTTGAAATTTGGGTCAGCAAGAAAAATGTTATCTGGAATGTTAAATTGATTTATGTCAAAAGATTGTGCTGGCAGTTTATGGGTTAATGCAGATAAGACAGCACATTTTGCCTCGAAGCTAAATCTTTGATAACGAGAAATAATGCGTATAGACGCGAGATTAGTGGCATAACACGCGGTATTATTTATACCTGTAATCGGTATGTTGGATTTAGTCAAGTTAAGCCGTAATTTCTTGGCAAATGATTCCGTACAAAAATTTATTTGTGAACCCGCATCCAAAAGAACTCTTGCGGTTTGTCTGTTGCCAGCCTGGTCAATGACAAACACAATTGCTGTTGATAAAAGAATATTATTTGTGGATTGTAATTTGAGTGAACAATAATTACTGCTGCTGGCAAAGACTGGCTTCGGCACATTGTTTATGTGCAACAATGTATGGTGTCGTTTTGAACAGATCTTACATGATTGTTTAATCTTACAATTAGATGAGAAATGATCTGGTCTCAGACAATTAGTACAGCATTTATGATTTAATATGAATTGTCCTCGTTCTGATGTGCTTAGTGCACGAAATTTATCACACATGTAAATTGGACACATGTAGATTTACAGCATAAACATGAATAATTATTTGACGCTGAGTGATAACTTTTAAATGCAGTACTGCCAGCAGCGTTTCGTGATTTATGTTTGTCAGATTTATTATTGAATCTTAAACTTAGCGTGTTGAGTTGCTGTCCGGCATCGATAGGCAGTGTATTTTCTAACAGCTGTCTACGTGCGTTTAAAAACTGAGTGAAACCTTGAAAGTTAGCAAGATTATCAGGGTCTATAGACTCCTTCCATAATTTAAAAGTAGTATGGTCGAGTTTCGCTGACAATAATTGTACAGTGATAAGCTCGAATGAATCCACTGACAGTTGCATGGCCGCCAGTGAATTAACGGAAGTCGTTATCGTATTTATGAATTTTGCCAAACTTTGGACAGAGTCCTTTACTGTTGACTCTATTTCAAGTAAATTTTGAATATAGTACTTTGCTAGTATGAATTTATTGTCATATCTAGCGGACAGCAAACTCAACGCTATCGAGTAGTTTTCATTACAGATAGGTAATGACTTAATTAAATCTAGCGGCTCATTTTTCAGAGACGAATACAAATAATGTAATTTCTGCACTGACGTTAAATCAGATCTGGCATGCACCAAGTCCAAAAATATTGAGTAGAAATGCTGCCATTCTAAGATATTGCCTGTGAAGCAGGGCAAACTTATTGGTTTTAGTTGCGTATTGCTTGTCAATACGGGAGATACAGTCTGAACATTAAAAGTTTCTATAAGTTGTAAGATATTAGCTTCTGTCGAGTATAATAGCTCTTCGACCTCAACTCGGTCTTCTTGAGCAGCGTTTATGTCTTTTGAAATAAGCTCAATTTCGGACTGTACCTCATCGTATTTTGTTGCCAAGCTTTTTAGACTTTCAAGTCTGACTGTTAAGAAATGTTTGGTATTAGTGTTCTTGTTAAAGTTACTGATAGCCGAATTAATACGCGCTATGGCAGACTTTAAGCCGCCTCTCTTTCTGACCAACACTTTGAGGCCTTCTTCAGCCATTGTACGCACCTGATAATGATGTGGTACCTGGTGTGCCACGTCCCGAAGCGTCGAGGCCGTGAAGAAGATGGCGAACACACAGACCGGAGAGATGACTGCTTACACTGGAGTACCGACGCTAGCACATGGATGATCTTGCAGTGATATCGTCAGGAGGCTCACAGGCGACGAAAGAAATGCTGGTTAAGTCACGACACGGTCGGATCAGCGAATATGCTGAGTCGCCCGTGATGGTCAGAAATTGGGGCAGAAGAACAATGAAAGGGTGAATAACGAATCCAGGCACGGAGCGACCAAAAATGTTTATTAAGAAGAATGTTGATCGGTCATGTTAGGACCAAATAAAATGTTAAGTTGAGCTGCGGCCATGTGGACCGCGTAAAAATGTATTGTATGTCAGCACATATGCCCTTTTTTATAGAAAGAATGAAACTTGGTGTATTATCGCCAGGATGCAAAATGATAAAGATAGTGGACTGTATAAATAGATTTATTAAGTTACTCCAATCTTACACTCAATTCATTGTAGTGAGGTTGGCTAATGCTGAAGATTAAATTTTAAGAAGTGATTCGGAAATGAAATTACATTTTGATGCGGCACAAATGTGTGCACTTTAGTTACATCGAAACGTCGTGGCCTAAGGCCTAAATTATTGTCGCGACAACAAGAAATGAAAATGACAGAGTCAGGCAGCAAACGTGAGAACGTCCGCTGCCGGCCAAGGCTCGTAGTACTGTGACTGTTATAAAAACGAGATAAGAACGATTCAGCAAGCGTACAGATTAGCCAACCTACAAATACGAAACTTACCATACTACTGTCCACCTTATAACCACTAAGTGTGAGTTTTAATAAAAAAATAAATAATTTCTGAACAAAGAAATAAAATTTGAATAAAATTCAAATTTTATTTTACCCAGCAGGGGAATTTATGCAACGATACGTTTAGCATAAGTCTATGTATCAACCCCTGAATGAGGTATGATAACATACAAACGCACGTATGAGGTATATAAGATGTAAATAATAAAAATAATATAATAATTAAGCGTTAGATATAAGAGATAATAAAAGAAATAAACGTAGTATTTAATTTTAAATAAATAAATATTGTAAGTGAGCCTGTATAGGGAATTAAAAGCTTCGTTGGTTTTTAAATCATAGCGAAGGGGAGAAACCAACACGCGCCGACCGGCAAAGGTGACGTCATAATGACAAGCAGCCACTTGTGTATCAGTCTGCACGTGTGTGCTAGTGTACGTGTGTAAATGAGAGACAGGTTGAATTATGCAAACGAGGGTGGAAGATTTTACACACTTTTTTAAATACTGAACAAAAACCAGAAGTCACACGAATCAGCGACATATGTAAAAACATAGCTAGCGCCTGGCGCTATCATTGAAGACTAATTGGTCAATGATCGTGGGAACCGTTCAGACACCATGTGAAATTTTGCCATAACTGCCATAATTTACACACCTTAACATTCATAATTTGCAGAAACAAAGTTTAATAATATACCTAACGATTGGTAAAATAATATTTATAAAAAAGTGTGCGCTTCATAGAAAGACGCGTAGGTTGAAATTAGCAATTAGATCGATGCGCGAACCTGTTCAATTTTGTCAAAACAGTTTCCAACAGGAATGGAACGATGGCAGCAGTATAAAACCCCAGCGAGCGACACACTCTTTCTCAGATAAAACTCAGATGAACTCAGAATAGTACGCGAAATCCACGCATATCGCAACCGCGAATTTTACAAAGTCAAGTAATGTTTTTAAACAGTATTACATAACTTAATGTGCGATGTAACCAGCACTACGTCGGTGCAAGTATTAATGGAACACGAGTTATTTTAAAAGACGATAATATCGAATCTACGAGAAGTTGTAACCACGATGAACTTCAAGAAGTAGCATAGAACTTCGAGACATCTACGAGGGACAAGATAAGAAGAGAAGAACCAGAGCAGAATACGAGACGACGCAGGGACAGCCACATGCAGCTACATCCAGCCGTACATCATCACGACCAGAGGTCCACGTCAGAACTCAGCATCCAGTAGACGGAGCGAGGCATTTCAACGACGCAGAGACAGAGAAGGTGATACCGAAGAGGGTTAAATGGTTGCAGAAAAATGCAGGTGAAGTCAGACATTTATTTAATACTATAAATGATCCTGAGG
This sequence comes from Magicicada septendecula, assembly GCA_034769895.1. Taxonomy (NCBI): domain Eukaryota; kingdom Metazoa; phylum Arthropoda; class Insecta; order Hemiptera; family Cicadidae; genus Magicicada; species Magicicada septendecula. The sequence continues at coordinate 168,900,575 of CM068373.1, read as the reverse complement.
TCTATCGAAAGAAGCTCTAGATTCCGTATACAAGTTTACAAAAACATTAGTATATTTTATTTTCCAGAACGAGTAATAAATAAGTTCAAAGAATAACTGAACAGAGCATATAAGTTAAATTTATTAATCTCATAAATAAATGGTCAATATAGAACCATATTGTATTATATTTTATATTTTATTAGAGAATTAAATTCAAGTATGAGAGTTATTTAAATTGATGATTTTTAATTAATTGAGACATTAATAAGATAATTAATAAAAGTGATAAAATGTTCTCTATTAGTAATTTTAATAATTGTTTAATTAAGTAATTGTTTTATTATGTGGTATATAATAAAAACCACACTTGCAAAGACAAGATAAATAGTCAATTTCAGACTTGTGAATCACGTATTATATTAAAATATGTGTTATGTATTATATGTCCGTGTAAATATTTCAGGTCATATATGTTTTATATTTGTGTATAATATGTCTTAGAATATAAGAGATAAGATTTTTAAACACATTATAGCATTATATTCGTATCGAATATAAGGGTTCAAAGAGTAATTAACCTACTCAAAATAATAATTAATATATAATTTGAATTTTTTAAATAATAAATCAAATGAATATGATTTTATTAACACAGTCGTACTAATTTCACAACCAATACTAAATCCTCTGTACTCTTTACTTGTATTAAAATTATATAACGATATTCACGTGCTTATCCACACTCAATCAACGACCAAACCCTGCGACCCAGCCGGGGAACATCAAGGTAAATACTGCAGAAGAAGAGTATACCTTCGAGACGTGGGTAAGTGCACACAAATGAGTAAGAGCATATGTGCAAAAGTAAGTGTCTAAAAATAACGTTGTAATATATATGTGTGTGTGTGTAATTTTAAATATATAAAACCTTATAGGGCATTGCGAATATATAATACTTTCTTCAGTCATGTTAATATACATGTAGCAGGTAATATATACCTAAAGGAGTAAGTTCAAACAATCATATGTACTGGTATTTGCAGAAAGTACTAGTATTAATTAATTAATTATGTTTACCTCATTTTCCACCATTGGCAATTGTAGTTTTCTGGTGTTATTGTTCCTCTGAATATTTTCCATCTCCACAGATCCATGACGTAAGCAAACGGAAGAAAAGCGACCTTTTCCAGAGCAGTGTGGTACAGGTAGTTAATGTCGGACTCGTCGTTGTCTTCGAAGTCTTCACTGAGCAGACCTATCTTTCGCAGATGGCTGGTCGTTGTCACTGACAAGCCGATTACATCACCAATGGCTTCATGGAAACCTAAACAACAAGAGACAATGCTCAGACAAATAATGCAAGTTTCTGAAGGAAAATCTCTATATATTTAGTAGAATTTGTAGTGTCTTTGCTGAGAAAACCTTCCTATGAAGAGTGAAATGTTTCTCCAGAAGCCATTCCATACAATCAATGTTAACTGACTCATTTTGTATATATTTGTACCTCTGTTTAGCAAAATATGTGTAAAATATCACTTAAATTTTGATATTTGTATGTTGTATTATAAACAGTGACAACTTTAATAATATCACCATCAAATATTAGCCAATTGGCTTGCAAGTTTGTATTGTTCAGGGCCTTTCAGTGTCCACCATACTCAAGTGCAACCCAGTCACAACAAGATACCTCATATAACATGTATATATACCATATCACATGTAGGATATTCAAAAATTATGATAAAATACAGCTACAGAAAAACACAAAGATTGTTTCTTTACAATATTAACACTTCGACTTCTGAACCTGTTATTTTATATGTTTCTGTTTTTATTATTTTTTTCTGTGTTTATGTTTCTGTCAAATAACTCCATTTCTGAATAACATTACTTGTTACTTTTGTTTTTAAATTGACAGACAGATGCCATTGAAGTTTGACTAATCAACACCACAATGAAATAGTTGATACAGCCCATGTACATCAGCTCTTTTTTAATCAAAAGTGGAGAATCACATGACGACTGATGACACTGAAGTAAAAATGTTACTAATATTTTTAGTAACATCAAAAGATATATATGTATATATAATAACGTTATATATAACGTTATATTATATATATATATATATATATATATATATATATATATATATATAATAACGTTACCAAATCTCATAGATTTGGAGTTATATGTAAAAGGTTTTCAAAATCAAATGTAAAATAAATTTAAATCTTTAGAATCATGTCTCGTGCTGTAGCGAGCATTCAAATGAATTGTACAGCGACCAACGGCAATGTCCGGTGGCATTACGTAAGCACACACCGTTATAACAATTAGGGGCATGCCCTAATTTTAAATTATTAATATTTCGGAAACCGATAAATATAGGCAAAAACCAAAATAGCCAAAATGTTTGCCGAAATATTAGTAATAGGGTGTGCAAATTTCAATGCATATAATTAAAGATTAAAAGAGATAATTAATTTTATTTAAATAGCTCCCATAGTGAGTGAGCTACAGGGTAGAGGTTTGAATATGTTATAGTTATAAAAATTATCAATCAGATGTATATTTTAGAATAACCATAACTTGGCTTGCAGCCAAGATAATCGCAATACAAATTGCAACCGGACATCCGGACCAACAAATTGAATCCTGTGTTTTTCAGAATATTAAGAATAATAACAATTCTCAAACTGTGGAAATTATTTTTCGTTCTCACGAAGTGAGGTGATTAAATTACAAGTAGAAGGGGGAGTGTTCCAGCCAATCAGATCATTCTAAAAATTTGGACGAACCATTAGATTCGGGTTGAACACAGACACTCATCGAAAAAGACTCGACGTGTGAAGACGTCTACCTACGATCGTCTTAGTTAACTCATCTAAAAAGACTCGACGTGTGAAGACGTCTACTTACGATACTCTTATTTGTCAACAAATAAGCGTACAGCTCAATACATTAACCTGTTGGCGTACTGTGACGTAGCGAGGCGAAGATCTGCTCTCGGCGCCAGCCGAGACGTGACACGAGAAGGCGAGGCGACCCAATCAAGGATCAGCAGCAGCTTGATTGGCCTCGACGTGACCATCTAACGTGCTCGAGGCGAGCCAACCAGGGACCAGCGGCACTCTGATAGGTTCGTGGCACACGACCTGTCAGGGCATAAAAACAGCGCCGCTAGAAATTTTGGCGCAGCCAGCTGCTGCCGGTGAACTTAGTAGCTGGTAGAAGAAGCAGCTGGCCGAAGTTTGCCCTTGTAAGGACCACCTGCGCCGGAACAACATCTTGCCGGACAGGAAAGAAGAGGATTGCTCTGGGCTCACCTGGTGAGTGCCGCATTTCCAGTGTAATTCCTAACTTGTTCACGACTGTTAGGTAGCGCTGCCCCGGACGATTCTTGCAAGCCCCCACCAGTGGTAAGCGAGCTAGGATATCGCCGGGGTAAAGGGGCCAGTGGACACCAGTCTTGGTAAGGACTGGTATTCAACGAAGCTGGTCGTTAGCCCAGCTCCTCCCGCATCGTCGTGAGCAAGGAAGACGCGCGGGTAATCCGGCTTCGGCCGGACCCGAGATCCCTGGCGTCTGGCAGTGACTGCCTAGCAGTCTCTGCCCGGCAGCCGTCGCACCTGGCCAGCATGCCTTCCACAGGCAACGGCCCAAGTTCCGAGTCGCTCGGCCCCGCCTTGCTGCCCCATCTGGGCGACTCGCCTGATTCGCCTCGGGCGATGGAGACGGATGATCCTCTCCCTAACCCGATTCCTCCTCTTCCGGCTGACGAGTCGGGCGAGTTCGCGACCGTTGGTCGGCGTAATCGCCCGGCTAAGAAGCCCAAGAGGACCCATCCAACCGCTTCCTCTAGTACCTCGGCCATGGACATCGGACCTTCACAGGGCCCGCAGGCCGCGGTTCCGACTGCTTCGACAGCAGCTCCGGCTGCTGCCGCTGTTGGTCGTGCGCCGCCCATGTATGTCCATAGCGTATCCAATGTCGCCGCCTTATACAGACGGCTGATCGCGGCCCACGGCCTGTCGGCCGACAAGCTTGACCTGAAGCTGCTTGGCGGTGATACGGTCAGGATTGTCGTCCGCCAGCTCGAGGACCATCGCTTGGTCGAGGCCTTCCTCCAAGCACACAACCTCCAATATCACACCTTCACTCCTAAGCGGGTCAAGCCCTTGTCTGTCATTTTGCGAGGGCTTGACGCGCACACCGATCCACAGGAGATCCTCATGGAACTCCGAGACCTCGGGTACCCAGTGCAGGCAATTTTCCGCCTGTTCACGCACTCAGAAACCCGAGTACCTCTCCCGCTCGTCCGTCTCCAGCTCGAGAAGGGCGAGGCAGCTGACAAGATTTTCCAACTGACGCGGCTGTTTGGCTTCCGCGTCAGGGTGGAAACCAGTCGTCCCCAGGGCAAGCTCGCGCAGTGCCACCGGTGCCAGAGGTTCGGCCATCACACCGACGTCTGCCGCAATGCCCCGGCCTGTCTACGTTGTTCTCTGGGACATTCAACCCAGGCCTGCACTGTGGCAGACAAGACCAAATTCCGCTGCATCAATTGTGGTCAAGGCCACGCAGCCAGTAATGTAAACTGCCCGGTCTATAAGGCGGAGCTCCTGCGGAAGCAAAGGCCGCAGGGGCCCCTCCCGAAGCCAAGGCAGCCAGCTATGCAGCCCCAGCCCCAGAGACAGCCTAAAGCTCAGGCAAGGCCTCAACCTCAGGCACAACCGGCACGGCGCGCGCCCTCTCCGGCTCCACCTCCAGCCCCTGCAAAGGCAACTAAACGTACCGCGTCTCCTTCCGCAGCAGAGACACGCCCAGTAGCTGTCATCTCGGTTTTGGAGCCGGAGAATGAACCCTCCACCTCCGCGAAACCTCCTACTCCCGCCTCTGTATCAGAGGCAGCCTCGCCACCCTTGCCACCTCCGCGATTTCCGCGAGCAGGCATCAAACCCAGGAACAAAGGGATACCCACACCGGATGCTCGGCCCCGAGCTCCTGCGGGCCCACAGCCCAAGAAAAGTCCTGCTTCCCGGTATAAGTCCGACGAAGCGCAACAGCGTACTTTTCCTGCCGCTGATTCAAAACCGTCTGGCCCTGGTCCTATGGCTTCCACCACGACCCGATCTGCCGTAACACCTGGTCGCTCTTATGCGGCCTCAGTTTCCAGGCAAACCGCCCAGTCCGTCACTTCCAATGACGCACAGTTCGTCCGCGGCTTTCTGTCTAGCTACGACCTCCCGAAAGTCGCATCTACCTTCAGGACCATCCGAGACCGCCTGGAAACTGCTGACCCAACTGAGAGATTCATGCTCTTGGTGGAAGCCTGCGAAGTCATAGGTCTTCTATGAACCGAGCCCTTAGACGAGATCTCTCGCTCGTAGCCTGGAATGCTAACAGCATCGGTCCCAAGCATTCCGACCTTCTTGAATTCCTGGCTCGGTTCAAACCCGACGTACTTCTCCTTACTGAAACCCACCTGACCCCGGCGAACCGGTTTAGATTACCAAATTACGTGGTCTATCGGGATGACCGAGTTGGCCAACGAGGAGGCGGCACGGCGATCGCGGTGAGGACCTCCATAGGTCATCATCGTGTCGCTTTGCCGCAGCTTACCAACCTAGAGGCCACCGCCATTGAGGTCCACGGAGCTCTTGGCGGCGTCCTCGTGGTTTCAGCATACAAGCCCCCACGAGCTGAACTCCTTGTTGGCGACCTGGAAGTCATCTTCGATTCCCATCGAAGGGTAATTTTGGCCGGCGATCTGAATTGCAAGCATCGCGTTTGGAATAGTCGCCTGACTACTCCGAACGGGAGGCGCTTGCTCAGTTTTGTTGAATCGCGCCGGGAGATGGTGTTTGCTCCAGCGCAACCCACGTTCTTTCCGTCACAGCCTAACGCGGCTCCCGATGTTCTGGATATCGCGGTGACCCAAGGAGTTGTCTGTCCGGTCGAGGTATTCTCACTCACGGAGCTGACATCCGACCACAACCCTATCTTGGTCCACGTCGCTACCCAGCACGCCTATGCACGTTCTGACCAGAAGAAGGTTATCGATTGGGATCGCTACGGCCCGGCCTTGTGCCGTCGATTGCCGCCAGCGGCCCCACTCGATTCCGTTCGCCTCCTAGACGAAGCAGTTGCGGGAATCGAAGAGGCAATCATCTCGGCTATAGGCGTGTCTTCACGTACGCGAGCTGGTTTCACGCCTGACTACCAACGCATCCCAGAGGAAGTCTCTCTTCTCGCTCGCGAGAGGAATTACTTCCGGAAACGTTGGCAGAGGACCCGTGATCCGGCCGATAAGGCAGCATACAATCGGCTCACCGGACGACTGCGCGGCAGTCTGAAGGCGTTCCGACGTAGCTGTTGGGAACTCGACGTGGCCCGAACGGGGGATGCAGACCCGCAATCTCACCCGTACAGAATACCTACCGCATTGACGGGACGGAGGCGCCGACCTCCACTTCCCGCCATTGTTGGACCGTTCGGTCGACCCCTGGGTCGCCCGGAGGAGAAGGCCGAGTACTTGGGCTTGTGTTTCGAGCGACAGTTCGCTCCCAACCCGCCCATGGACTGGGACTTCGACGAACAAGTCGAGATGGCCGTGGAAGACTTTCTGTCACTTCCGATCACGACGGAGCCCGAACCCATCTCTTTGGAAGAGGTCTCAGATCGGCTCGCTGAACTTCAGCCAAGAAAAGCTCCAGGCCCGGACGGTGTTACCAACACCGCTCTACGACTTCTTCCCGAGCCTGGAGTTCAATTCTTGACTGATTTGTTCAACGCGTGTCTTAGACTGGCCTACTTTCCCAAGAAATGGAGAAAGGCGACGGTTATCGTGATCCCGAAGCCGGGAAAGGATACCACCCGCTCGGAAAACCTCCGGCCTATCAGCCTACTCTCCGCTACGTCCAAGGTTTTTGAGCGCCTCGTACAGCGTCGTGTACGAGAACATCTGACCAACTTTGACGTGCTGGTCCCCGAACAGTTCGGCTTTCGTGTGGGGCATTCGACCACTCATCAACTGATGAGACTGGTGGAAAGCATCACGGAAGCCGGGTGTCGGAGAGAACGGACCGTTGGCTGTTTCTTAGATGTTGAGAAAGCCTTCGACAGCGTATGGCATGATGGCCTGTTATTCAAACTTAGGGAAGTCCAGCTCCCGGACTGCTACCTCCATCTGGTTGCTAGCTTTCTGACGGAGAGGACCTTCTGCGTGAGAGTTGGCGATTCAGTCTCTTCCGAGAGGCGAATCACAGCCGGCGTCCCTCAAGGTAGTGTTCTAGGCCCCCTTCTGTTCTCGATCTACGTCAACGACGTGCCGAGACAGCCTGGAGTCCAGATGGCCCTCTTCGCTGACGACACGGCCGTATTTACGGCCGATCGTCATGAGGAAAGGGCCGTCCTACGACTGCAGCGCCAGCTCGACACGCTCGTGGACTGGACTGATAACTGGAGAGTGCTCCTCAAGCCTACCAAGAGTGTAGCCGTCGAATTCTCTAAGCGACGGAAGAACCCCGTTAGGCAACTACGTATCGGCAGAACGTACTTGCGCTGGTCCAAAGAGGTCAAGTACCTCGGCTTACACCTCGACCGTCGGCTCACCTGGCGTACCCACGCACAGACAGTTCTTAAGCGAGCATCCACTCGCCTGTGCGCACTGTTTCCACTCCTGATCAGCTCAGCCATGACCAGGAAATTGGGTAGGATGATCGTCGGCGCGTATCTGCTGCCGGTCATTACCTACGCCTGCCCGGTCTGGGGTTACCTCGCCGCAATGCATAAAAAGAAGTTGCAGAGCGTCCTCGACAGGGGGCTTCGGCTAGCGGCCAAAGTCCCCCGTCGCTTCTCATCTCGCCTTCTAAGGAGAGGACTTGGCGTCCGCTCCTTAGACGACACTTTCAGGCGGCTTGCACGCAAATTTTATGCACGTGCGGCGAGGTTCCCAGACAATCCTCTAGTGACTGGGCTGGGAAGGTACCGTATACGCCCAGGTGATTCGTGGAAACGCCCTCGGTGTATACTGCGCTAGCGTAGGCTAGCACAACAGCCGAGAAAGGCCTGCTATAGAGCACACGCCCTACTTGGGCAGGGCCACGAGGCAGGAGCTCCAGATGGTAGCTCGGAACTCAGTTCCCGTGCGGTTCGTCTCTGCGACGCACAACCGCAAAGCCCAGAGCAAAAAAAAAAAAAAAAAATTTTGGCGCACTCCATTGGACGTCGTCAAGCCAGCTGGAAGAAAAGGAAGAAGGAAGAATGGAGAACACAGGAGAAGCAGTGATGGACATCGACTGGGACAGCAGCGGGCTCTACATACCGCTGCCGAAAGAAGAGAACCGCAGCACGCCCGGAACAGCGGACGCAGCCGCCGAACATCACAGCGCGGCTCGGGCAGCGTACGCAAATGATTTAGCGTACCCGACAAACGGTCCTTTTAAGGGCCTAAAAAACTAGTGTGTATGATTGGCGCCATTTGTCCTGTGACAAGTGGCGCCCAACGTGGGGCGACGATCATCTTGTGGATCTAGCCACGCCAGAGAGCTACCAGCCGGCACACAAAACAACATGGCGCCCAACAGCTACACCCAGCGGGACACCGGGTTCGAGGTAGAGCAAGGCTTTGCGCAATTCGCCGCAGCTATGAGGTGCACGTTGCCACCGGTGATCACCGCTACATACCATGGCCTCAAGTACGAGGATCCAGAACGATATCTTCAACAGCTGCGGGACTACAGAGTCCCACCTGAACAGTGGGCAGATTACGCAGTGCGGCGGCTCCGAGGAGAAGCTGCCACGTGGGCAGAGAGATACACGGGATTGCAGATAAATTGGCCCGAGTTCTGCGACCGCTTCCGGCATCACTTCTGCGGGATGCAACGCGACGCAGAGCTGCTGGCCGAGCTGTACGGACAACCGCAGCGGCAGGAATCGGCGGAAATCTTCCTCCTGAGAAAAATCAAGCTGTTTCGCCGTCTGTACCCCGGAGGTGACGAGAGGACGAGCTTAACCATGCTTACACAACAGCTGCAGCCACGCCTTCGACCTGCGCTGAGGTTCCCGCCGCCTACGACTTTGGAGGAACTTTTACAACGGGCAATGAGCATCGAGGCGGACTTGGATCAAGATAGTCGTGCGCGAGGTCGGGATGACTCTGCTGAAAACTCCCTGGATCGAGTAGGGGGGTCGAAGCAGTGTCGATCGGCCTCAAGCACGAAAGAGGAACAAAGAATGAACAGCCTAACGCCCAAGTGCCGCTACTGCCCGGGAAGACACTACCATCGGGACTGCCCTGTGAAGAACCGGCAGGGAAACGACCAAGCGCCCCGGTAAATAGCCCACCGGGGCGCGTGAACCAACTAGGTGCGGACATACCGCGCATTCCAATAGAGATCGCCGGCCGAAAACTGACCGCAGCTTTGGACTCCGCCGCAAACTACGACTTCGTACGAGCCGGTCTGCTGCCCGGAGGAAGGAAGACGGAGCCCCGAGTTGTCCAGCTAGCGCTACACGGTCAGCAATGTCACTCAACGGCCGCCGTCGTCGCAGACATTATAATTGGAAGTCTCGCGACTACCACCAGTCTGCTAGAAGTGCCCGGACTGCAAGAAGAAGTTTTACTGGGCCACCACTGGCTTACGGCCAACCAAGCAGTTGTGGACTACCGACGCGGCTGCCTTCACATTGGCAGCGAGAACCGACAGACGGTCTTCTGGAATGACCGCGCGGAGCCCGAGGAAGAGGACATTGACGAAGCTAGCCTTCAAACGTCAGCAGTTGGCCAACACCATAAACGGCTTCTGGAAATGTTACACCGTCATCGCAGTTTGTTCTCCCGTGGCCCGCTCCGCACCACATCCGCGGCCAAGCACGAGATCCGGCTGAAAGAAGGTAGCCAGCCATTCCGGCTCCCAATGTACAGGTACTCCGACGAGAAAAAACGCACCATCCGGGAACAGGTAGAAGAGATGCTGAGGCAGCGTATCATTGAACCGGCCACCTCGCCATACAGCTCTCCGGTGGTGATTGTGAAGAAGAAGGACAGCACACCCCGGTTCTGCGTGGACTTCCGGAGGCTGAACGATCAGACCGAGGATGTGGACTCACCACTGCCGCTGATATACGAAACCATCAAGGACCTCAGCGGGGCCAAAGTCTTCTCGACCCTAGATCTGAAGAGCGGCTACTGGCAAATCCCGCTGGAGGAAGAAGCAAAGAAGTACACAGTATTCTCGGTGCCCGACGGAGGTCGCTACCAGTTCCGGGTGATGTGCTTTGGGCTGAAGAACGCGCCCAGCACCTTCCAACGGCTGATGCAGGATGTTCTCACGGGACTATTACGGGAGTGCTGCCTCGTCTATCTGGACGACATCATTGTCTACTCCCCCGACTGGGAAACGCACCTGCGACACCTGGATCAAGTCTTGGAAAGGCTGCAGATGCACCAGCTGACCTGCTCGCTCAACAAGTGTCACTTCGGCCGAGAAGAAGTCGCCTTTCTGGGGCACGAGATTACCCCGGACGGCAACCTCCCGCAGCAGCAACATCTCAGAGCGATCGAAGACCAGCCGGCCCCCAGCAACAAGAAAGAGCTGCAACGCTTCCTGGGAACCTGCAACTGGCTGCGAGAGTACATCCCCTGCTTAGCCATGATTTCGGAACCGTTAACGGACCTGCTGCGGACAAGAAAGTGGCATTGGGACGACACAACTCAGCGAGCCTTCGAAGAGGTTAAGGCCGCTTTCCGGCAGCCGTTAAAACTCTCACGACCGGATCGAGACTTGCCAATGTTTCTGCAGACCGACGCCAGCCAAAAGGGACTTGGAGCGGTGCTTTATCAATGCACCGAAGCCGGAGAGAGGCGCATCATCTCGTACGCCAGTGCCGAGCTCCACGAGGCGGAGAAGAACTACCACTCCAACGAACTGGAGTGCTTGGCAGTCGTCTGGGCCATCAAGAAATACCGGCCATACTTGGAGGATCGCCATTTCACCCTAAGGACCGACAACAAGGCGCTAACCTGGTTGAAGCAGGCGACGGGGCAGAAGACGAAGTACGCTCGCTGGGCTCTACTGATACAGAGCTTCAAATTCACTGTCGTCCACTGCCCGGGCAAGGAGAACGAGTTGCCGGACTTCCTCTCGAGGGAACCTGGGCTTGAAGATACTGCCGGCGTCCAAGAAGAACCACGGATGCAGCCTGAAGAGAGGCCACTTCGCAGTGTTGCGGCAGCTGCACCCCGACTACAAGAAATCACAGCTGTCGGCATCCATCAGGCTGTGCAGGAGGCGCAAGAAGGCGATCAGGAGTGCCAAGCGTGGAGAAACGACCCTGCGGCGGCTACAGCGAGAGGATACCGGGTGGACAACGGCCTGGTTTGGAAGGACAGACGCAACCAGGAACCAGGATTGTACGTGCCGCCGAGTGTCCGCATGGAGGTCATCAGGCACTTCCACGACTTCCCTGAAGCCGGTCATCCGGGGGCCGAAGAAACGTTTCGGGCCATCGGCAAGGACTTCGTCTGGACCGGCCTAACCATTGATGTCCGCAGATACGTCCGGAGTTGCAGAATATGCGCCCTACACAAGCGCGGCGCAAATCCCGAACAGGACCAACAGCGACCTCACCGACCCAGGAGATGTTGGAATACTGTCGCCCTGGACGTCATGGGACCATATCCGCTGACTCGAGCTGGCAACCGGTACATCGTAGTGGTCACGGATATGATGTCGAGATGGGTGGAAGCAAAGGCCGTGCGCAAGGCGGACGCCGACACCATTATCCGCTACCTGGAGGAAGAAGTGTTCCCTCGTTGGGGATACCCAGAGGCGTTGCTCACCGACAACGGAAAGCCGCTCACGGGCCACAAGTGGAAGCAGATGTGCGACAAGCTGCACATACGACCGTGGACTACAGCCAACTACCATCCCAGGGCGAACCCGACCGAGCGGCGCAACGGCGAGATCAAGAAGGCGCTGCGGATCCAGCTCCATGACTGCAAGGACCAAGCGTCTTTGGCGACTGGGACAAGCGTTTGCCGACGGTTCTGCTCTCGCTGCGGAATCGTGCAAACGCCGCCACTGGAGTGACACCGAGCGAGCTTCTGCTGGGCAGAGACCTACGCCGACCCGGTGACTGGAGTCGGCCACACGCAGAACAGGACGTCCGGCCAATTGAGGAACGAGAAGAGGCGGCCAGGTCACACCAGACGCAGTATCAGCGGCGGTGGTATCCGGAACGGAGGACACAGGACCCTACACTGGCCGTAGGGCAGCTGGTGTACGTCAAGAGCCACGCCGGACCAGCCAAAGGACGGAGGTACCCTGGATGGGAGCCAGCCTGGGAAGGTTCCTTTAGCGTTGCCGCAAACCTCGGCGGGCAGATTTACACGGTGGAGAAGGACGGACGTCCATACAAGGTTCACCGCCAACGGCTCAAACCCGCCGGGGAAGAACAATGGGCTGGCCACCGGAGAGCATTCAAGACCCGGGGGAGTTGTGACGTAGCGAGGCGAAGATCTCTCGGCGCCAGCCGAGACGTGACACGAGAAGGCGAGGCGACCCAATCAAGGATCGGCAGCAGCTTGATTGGCCTCGACGTGACCATCTAACGTGCTCGAGGCGAGCCAACCAGGGACCAGCGGCACTCTGATAGGTTCGTGGCACACGACCTGTCAGGGCATAAAAACAGCGCCGCTAGAAATTTTGGCGCAGCCAGCTGCTGCCGGTGAACTTAGTAGCTGGTAGAAGAAGCAGCTGGCCGAAGTTTGCCCTTGTAAGGACCACCTGCGCCGGAACAACATCTTGCCGGACAGGAAAGAAGAGGATTGCTCTGGGCTCACCTGGTGAGTGCCGCATTTCCAGTGTAATTCCTAACTTGTTCACGACTGTTAGGTAGCGCTGCCCCGGACGATTCTTGCAAGCCCCCACCAGTGGTAAGCGAGCTAGGATATCGCCGGGGTAAAGGGGCCAGTGGACACCAGTCTTGGTAAGGACTGGTATTCAACGAAGCTGGTCGTTAGCCCAGCTCCTCCCGCATCGTCGTGAGCAAGGAAGACGCGCGGGTAATCCGGCTTCGGCCGGACCCGAGATCCCTGGCGTCTGGCAGTGACTGCCTAGCAGTCTCTGCCCGGCAGCCGTCGCACCTGGCCAGCATGCCTTCCACAGGCAACGGCCCAAGTTCCGAGTCGCTCGGCCCCGCCTTGCTGCCCCATCTGGGCGACTCGCCTGATTCGCCTCGGGCGATGGAGACGGATGATCCTCTCCCTAACCCGATTCCTCCTCTTCCGGCTGACGAGTCGGGCGAGTTCGCGACCGTTGGTCGGCGTAATCGCCCGGCTAAGAAGCCCAAGAGGACCCATCCAACCGCTTCCTCTAGTACCTCGGCCATGGACATCGGACCTTCACAGGGCCCGCAGGCCGCGGTTCCGACTGCTTCGACAGCAGCTCCGGCTGCTGCCGCTGTTGGTCGTGCGCCGCCCATGTATGTCCATAGCGTATCCAATGTCGCCGCCTTATACAGACGGCTGATCGCGGCCCACGGCCTGTCGGCCGACAAGCTTGACCTGAAGCTGCTTGGCGGTGATACGGTCAGGATTGTCGTCCGCCAGCTCGAGGACCATCGCTTGGTCGAGGCCTTCCTCCAAGCACACAACCTCCAATATCACACCTTCACTCCTAAGCGGGTCAAGCCCTTGTCTGTCATTTTGCGAGGGCTTGACGCGCACACCGATCCACAGGAGATCCTCATGGAACTCCGAGACCTCGGGTACCCAGTGCAGGCAATTTTCCGCCTGTTCACGCACTCAGAAACCCGAGTACCTCTCCCGCTCGTCCGTCTCCAGCTCGAGAAGGGCGAGGCAGCTGACAAGATTTTCCAACTGACGCGGCTGTTTGGCTTCCGCGTCAGGGTGGAAACCAGTCGTCCCCAGGGCAAGCTCGCGCAGTGCCACCGGTGCCAGAGGTTCGGCCATCACACCGACGTCTGCCGCAATGCCCCGGCCTGTCTACGTTGTTCTCTGGGACATTCAACCCAGGCCTGCACTGTGGCAGACAAGACCAAATTCCGCTGCATCAATTGTGGTCAAGGCCACGCAGCCAGTAATGTAAACTGCCCGGTCTATAAGGCGGAGCTCCTGCGGAAGCAAAGGCCGCAGGGGCCCCTCCCGAAGCCAAGGCAGCCAGCTATGCAGCCCCAGCCCCAGAGACAGCCTAAAGCTCAGGCAAGGCCTCAACCTCAGGCACAACCGGCACGGCGCGCGCCCTCTCCGGCTCCACCTCCAGCCCCTGCAAAGGCAACTAAACGTACCGCGTCTCCTTCCGCAGCAGAGACACGCCCAGTAGCTGTCATCTCGGTTTTGGAGCCGGAGAATGAACCCTCCACCTCCGCGAAACCTCCTACTCCCGCCTCTGTATCAGAGGCAGCCTCGCCACCCTTGCCACCTCCGCGATTTCCGCGAGCAGGCATCAAACCCAGGAACAAAGGGATACCCACACCGGATGCTCGGCCCCGAGCTCCTGCGGGCCCACAGCCCAAGAAAAGTCCTGCTTCCCGGTATAAGTCCGACGAAGCGCAACAGCGTACTTTTCCTGCCGCTGATTCAAAACCGTCTGGCCCTGGTCCTATGGCTTCCACCACGACCCGATCTGCCGTAACACCTGGTCGCTCTTATGCGGCCTCAGTTTCCAGGCAAACCGCCCAGTCCGTCACTTCCAATGACGCACAGTTCGTCCGCGGCTTTCTGTCTAGCTACGACCTCCCGAAAGTCGCATCTACCTTCAGGACCATCCGAGACCGCCTGGAAACTGCTGACCCAACTGAGAGATTCATGCTCTTGGTGGAAGCCTGCGAAGTCATAGGTCTTCTATGAACCGAGCCCTTAGACGAGATCTCTCGCTCGTAGCCTGGAATGCTAACAGCATCGGTCCCAAGCATTCCGACCTTCTTGAATTCCTGGCTCGGTTCAAACCCGACGTACTTCTCCTTACTGAAACCCACCTGACCCCGGCGAACCGGTTTAGATTACCAAATTACGTGGTCTATCGGGATGACCGAGTTGGCCAACGAGGAGGCGGCACGGCGATCGCGGTGAGGACCTCCATAGGTCATCATCGTGTCGCTTTGCCGCAGCTTACCAACCTAGAGGCCACCGCCATTGAGGTCCACGGAGCTCTTGGCGGCGTCCTCGTGGTTTCAGCATACAAGCCCCCACGAGCTGAACTCCTTGTTGGCGACCTGGAAGTCATCTTCGATTCCCATCGAAGGGTAATTTTGGCCGGCGATCTGAATTGCAAGCATCGCGTTTGGAATAGTCGCCTGACTACTCCGAACGGGAGGCGCTTGCTCAGTTTTGTTGAATCGCGCCGGGAGATGGTGTTTGCTCCAGCGCAACCCACGTTCTTTCCGTCACAGCCTAACGCGGCTCCCGATGTTCTGGATATCGCGGTGACCCAAGGAGTTGTCTGTCCGGTCGAGGTATTCTCACTCACGGAGCTGACATCCGACCACAACCCTATCTTGGTCCACGTCGCTACCCAGCACGCCTATGCACGTTCTGACCAGAAGAAGGTTATCGATTGGGATCGCTACGGCCCGGCCTTGTGCCGTCGATTGCCGCCAGCGGCCCCACTCGATTCCGTTCGCCTCCTAGACGAAGCAGTTGCGGGAATCGAAGAGGCAATCATCTCGGCTATAGGCGTGTCTTCACGTACGCGAGCTGGTTTCACGCCTGACTACCAACGCATCCCAGAGGAAGTCTCTCTTCTCGCTCGCGAGAGGAATTACTTCCGGAAACGTTGGCAGAGGACCCGTGATCCGGCCGATAAGGCAGCATACAATCGGCTCACCGGACGACTGCGCGGCAGTCTGAAGGCGTTCCGACGTAGCTGTTGGGAACTCGACGTGGCCCGAACGGGGGATGCAGACCCGCAATCTCACCCGTACAGAATACCTACCGCATTGACGGGACGGAGGCGCCGACCTCCACTTCCCGCCATTGTTGGACCGTTCGGTCGACCCCTGGGTCGCCCGGAGGAGAAGGCCGAGTACTTGGGCTTGTGTTTCGAGCGACAGTTCGCTCCCAACCCGCCCATGGACTGGGACTTCGACGAACAAGTCGAGATGGCCGTGGAAGACTTTCTGTCACTTCCGATCACGACGGAGCCCGAACCCATCTCTTTGGAAGAGGTCTCAGATCGGCTCGCTGAACTTCAGCCAAGAAAAGCTCCAGGCCCGGACGGTGTTACCAACACCGCTCTACGACTTCTTCCCGAGCCTGGAGTTCAATTCTTGACTGATTTGTTCAACGCGTGTCTTAGACTGGCCTACTTTCCCAAGAAATGGAGAAAGGCGACGGTTATCGTGATCCCGAAGCCGGGAAAGGATACCACCCGCTCGGAAAACCTCCGGCCTATCAGCCTACTCTCCGCTACGTCCAAGGTTTTTGAGCGCCTCGTACAGCGTCGTGTACGAGAACATCTGACCAACTTTGACGTGCTGGTCCCCGAACAGTTCGGCTTTCGTGTGGGGCATTCGACCACTCATCAACTGATGAGACTGGTGGAAAGCATCACGGAAGCCGGGTGTCGGAGAGAACGGACCGTTGGCTGTTTCTTAGATGTTGAGAAAGCCTTCGACAGCGTATGGCATGATGGCCTGTTATTCAAACTTAGGGAAGTCCAGCTCCCGGACTGCTACCTCCATCTGGTTGCTAGCTTTCTGACGGAGAGGACCTTCTGCGTGAGAGTTGGCGATTCAGTCTCTTCCGAGAGGCGAATCACAGCCGGCGTCCCTCAAGGTAGTGTTCTAGGCCCCCTTCTGTTCTCGATCTACGTCAACGACGTGCCGAGACAGCCTGGAGTCCAGATGGCCCTCTTCGCTGACGACACGGCCGTATTTACGGCCGATCGTCATGAGGAAAGGGCCGTCCTACGACTGCAGCGCCAGCTCGACACGCTCGTGGACTGGACTGATAACTGGAGAGTGCTCCTCAAGCCTACCAAGAGTGTAGCCGTCGAATTCTCTAAGCGACGGAAGAACCCCGTTAGGCAACTACGTATCGGCAGAACGTACTTGCGCTGGTCCAAAGAGGTCAAGTACCTCGGCTTACACCTCGACCGTCGGCTCACCTGGCGTACCCACGCACAGACAGTTCTTAAGCGAGCATCCACTCGCCTGTGCGCACTGTTTCCACTCCTGATCAGCTCAGCCATGACCAGGAAATTGGGTAGGATGATCGTCGGCGCGTATCTGCTGCCGGTCATTACCTACGCCTGCCCGGTCTGGGGTTACCTCGCCGCAATGCATAAAAAGAAGTTGCAGAGCGTCCTCGACAGGGGGCTTCGGCTAGCGGCCAAAGTCCCCCGTCGCTTCTCATCTCGCCTTCTAAGGAGAGGACTTGGCGTCCGCTCCTTAGACGACACTTTCAGGCGGCTTGCACGCAAATTTTATGCACGTGCGGCGAGGTTCCCAGACAATCCTCTAGTGACTGGGCTGGGAAGGTACCGTATACGCCCAGGTGATTCGTGGAAACGCCCTCGGTGTATACTGCGCTAGCGTAGGCTAGCACAACAGCCGAGAAAGGCCTGCTATAGAGCACACGCCCTACTTGGGCAGGGCCACGAGGCAGGAGCTCCAGATGGTAGCTCGGAACTCAGT
Organism: Magicicada septendecula; assembly: GCA_034769895.1. NCBI lineage: Eukaryota > Metazoa > Arthropoda > Insecta > Hemiptera > Cicadidae > Magicicada > Magicicada septendecula. The sequence continues at coordinate 168,882,932 of CM068373.1, read as the reverse complement.
TCCCGTGCGGTTCGTCTCTGCGACGCACAACCGCAAAGCCCAGAGCAAAAAAAAAAAAAAAAAATTTTGGCGCACTCCATTGGACGTCGTCAAGCCAGCTGGAAGAAAAGGAAGAAGGAAGAATGGAGAACACAGGAGAAGCAGTGATGGACATCGACTGGGACAGCAGCGGGCTCTACATACCGCTGCCGAAAGAAGAGAACCGCAGCACGCCCGGAACAGCGGACGCAGCCGCCGAACATCACAGCGCGGCTCGGGCAGCGTACGCAAATGATTTAGCGTACCCGACAAACGGTCCTTTTAAGGGCCTAAAAAACTAGTGTGTATGATTGGCGCCATTTGTCCTGTGACAAGTGGCGCCCAACGTGGGGCGACGATCATCTTGTGGATCTAGCCACGCCAGAGAGCTACCAGCCGGCACACAAAACAACATGGCGCCCAACAGCTACACCCAGCGGGACACCGGGTTCGAGGTAGAGCAAGGCTTTGCGCAATTCGCCGCAGCTATGAGGTGCACGTTGCCACCGGTGATCACCGCTACATACCATGGCCTCAAGTACGAGGATCCAGAACGATATCTTCAACAGCTGCGGGACTACAGAGTCCCACCTGAACAGTGGGCAGATTACGCAGTGCGGCGGCTCCGAGGAGAAGCTGCCACGTGGGCAGAGAGATACACGGGATTGCAGATAAATTGGCCCGAGTTCTGCGACCGCTTCCGGCATCACTTCTGCGGGATGCAACGCGACGCAGAGCTGCTGGCCGAGCTGTACGGACAACCGCAGCGGCAGGAATCGGCGGAAATCTTCCTCCTGAGAAAAATCAAGCTGTTTCGCCGTCTGTACCCCGGAGGTGACGAGAGGACGAGCTTAACCATGCTTACACAACAGCTGCAGCCACGCCTTCGACCTGCGCTGAGGTTCCCGCCGCCTACGACTTTGGAGGAACTTTTACAACGGGCAATGAGCATCGAGGCGGACTTGGATCAAGATAGTCGTGCGCGAGGTCGGGATGACTCTGCTGAAAACTCCCTGGATCGAGTAGGGGGGTCGAAGCAGTGTCGATCGGCCTCAAGCACGAAAGAGGAACAAAGAATGAACAGCCTAACGCCCAAGTGCCGCTACTGCCCGGGAAGACACTACCATCGGGACTGCCCTGTGAAGAACCGGCAGGGAAACGACCAAGCGCCCCGGTAAATAGCCCACCGGGGCGCGTGAACCAACTAGGTGCGGACATACCGCGCATTCCAATAGAGATCGCCGGCCGAAAACTGACCGCAGCTTTGGACTCCGCCGCAAACTACGACTTCGTACGAGCCGGTCTGCTGCCCGGAGGAAGGAAGACGGAGCCCCGAGTTGTCCAGCTAGCGCTACACGGTCAGCAATGTCACTCAACGGCCGCCGTCGTCGCAGACATTATAATTGGAAGTCTCGCGACTACCACCAGTCTGCTAGAAGTGCCCGGACTGCAAGAAGAAGTTTTACTGGGCCACCACTGGCTTACGGCCAACCAAGCAGTTGTGGACTACCGACGCGGCTGCCTTCACATTGGCAGCGAGAACCGACAGACGGTCTTCTGGAATGACCGCGCGGAGCCCGAGGAAGAGGACATTGACGAAGCTAGCCTTCAAACGTCAGCAGTTGGCCAACACCATAAACGGCTTCTGGAAATGTTACACCGTCATCGCAGTTTGTTCTCCCGTGGCCCGCTCCGCACCACATCCGCGGCCAAGCACGAGATCCGGCTGAAAGAAGGTAGCCAGCCATTCCGGCTCCCAATGTACAGGTACTCCGACGAGAAAAAACGCACCATCCGGGAACAGGTAGAAGAGATGCTGAGGCAGCGTATCATTGAACCGGCCACCTCGCCATACAGCTCTCCGGTGGTGATTGTGAAGAAGAAGGACAGCACACCCCGGTTCTGCGTGGACTTCCGGAGGCTGAACGATCAGACCGAGGATGTGGACTCACCACTGCCGCTGATATACGAAACCATCAAGGACCTCAGCGGGGCCAAAGTCTTCTCGACCCTAGATCTGAAGAGCGGCTACTGGCAAATCCCGCTGGAGGAAGAAGCAAAGAAGTACACAGTATTCTCGGTGCCCGACGGAGGTCGCTACCAGTTCCGGGTGATGTGCTTTGGGCTGAAGAACGCGCCCAGCACCTTCCAACGGCTGATGCAGGATGTTCTCACGGGACTATTACGGGAGTGCTGCCTCGTCTATCTGGACGACATCATTGTCTACTCCCCCGACTGGGAAACGCACCTGCGACACCTGGATCAAGTCTTGGAAAGGCTGCAGATGCACCAGCTGACCTGCTCGCTCAACAAGTGTCACTTCGGCCGAGAAGAAGTCGCCTTTCTGGGGCACGAGATTACCCCGGACGGCAACCTCCCGCAGCAGCAACATCTCAGAGCGATCGAAGACCAGCCGGCCCCCAGCAACAAGAAAGAGCTGCAACGCTTCCTGGGAACCTGCAACTGGCTGCGAGAGTACATCCCCTGCTTAGCCATGATTTCGGAACCGTTAACGGACCTGCTGCGGACAAGAAAGTGGCATTGGGACGACACAACTCAGCGAGCCTTCGAAGAGGTTAAGGCCGCTTTCCGGCAGCCGTTAAAACTCTCACGACCGGATCGAGACTTGCCAATGTTTCTGCAGACCGACGCCAGCCAAAAGGGACTTGGAGCGGTGCTTTATCAATGCACCGAAGCCGGAGAGAGGCGCATCATCTCGTACGCCAGTGCCGAGCTCCACGAGGCGGAGAAGAACTACCACTCCAACGAACTGGAGTGCTTGGCAGTCGTCTGGGCCATCAAGAAATACCGGCCATACTTGGAGGATCGCCATTTCACCCTAAGGACCGACAACAAGGCGCTAACCTGGTTGAAGCAGGCGACGGGGCAGAAGACGAAGTACGCTCGCTGGGCTCTACTGATACAGAGCTTCAAATTCACTGTCGTCCACTGCCCGGGCAAGGAGAACGAGTTGCCGGACTTCCTCTCGAGGGAACCTGGGCTTGAAGATACTGCCGGCGTCCAAGAAGAACCACGGATGCAGCCTGAAGAGAGGCCACTTCGCAGTGTTGCGGCAGCTGCACCCCGACTACAAGAAATCACAGCTGTCGGCATCCATCAGGCTGTGCAGGAGGCGCAAGAAGGCGATCAGGAGTGCCAAGCGTGGAGAAACGACCCTGCGGCGGCTACAGCGAGAGGATACCGGGTGGACAACGGCCTGGTTTGGAAGGACAGACGCAACCAGGAACCAGGATTGTACGTGCCGCCGAGTGTCCGCATGGAGGTCATCAGGCACTTCCACGACTTCCCTGAAGCCGGTCATCCGGGGGCCGAAGAAACGTTTCGGGCCATCGGCAAGGACTTCGTCTGGACCGGCCTAACCATTGATGTCCGCAGATACGTCCGGAGTTGCAGAATATGCGCCCTACACAAGCGCGGCGCAAATCCCGAACAGGACCAACAGCGACCTCACCGACCCAGGAGATGTTGGAATACTGTCGCCCTGGACGTCATGGGACCATATCCGCTGACTCGAGCTGGCAACCGGTACATCGTAGTGGTCACGGATATGATGTCGAGATGGGTGGAAGCAAAGGCCGTGCGCAAGGCGGACGCCGACACCATTATCCGCTACCTGGAGGAAGAAGTGTTCCCTCGTTGGGGATACCCAGAGGCGTTGCTCACCGACAACGGAAAGCCGCTCACGGGCCACAAGTGGAAGCAGATGTGCGACAAGCTGCACATACGACCGTGGACTACAGCCAACTACCATCCCAGGGCGAACCCGACCGAGCGGCGCAACGGCGAGATCAAGAAGGCGCTGCGGATCCAGCTCCATGACTGCAAGGACCAAGCGTCTTTGGCGACTGGGACAAGCGTTTGCCGACGGTTCTGCTCTCGCTGCGGAATCGTGCAAACGCCGCCACTGGAGTGACACCGAGCGAGCTTCTGCTGGGCAGAGACCTACGCCGACCCGGTGACTGGAGTCGGCCACACGCAGAACAGGACGTCCGGCCAATTGAGGAACGAGAAGAGGCGGCCAGGTCACACCAGACGCAGTATCAGCGGCGGTGGTATCCGGAACGGAGGACACAGGACCCTACACTGGCCGTAGGGCAGCTGGTGTACGTCAAGAGCCACGCCGGACCAGCCAAAGGACGGAGGTACCCTGGATGGGAGCCAGCCTGGGAAGGTTCCTTTAGCGTTGCCGCAAACCTCGGCGGGCAGATTTACACGGTGGAGAAGGACGGACGTCCATACAAGGTTCACCGCCAACGGCTCAAACCCGCCGGGGAAGAACAATGGGCTGGCCACCGGAGAGCATTCAAGACCCGGGGGAGTTGTGACGTAGCGAGGCGAAGATCTCTCGGCGCCAGCCGAGACGTGACACGAGAAGGCGAGGCGACCCAATCAAGGATCGGCAGCAGCTTGATTGGCCTCGACGTGACCATCTAACGTGCTCGAGGCGAGCCAACCAGGGACCAGCGGCACTCTGATAGGTTCGTGGCACACGACCTGTCAGGGCATAAAAACAGCCCCGCTAGAAATTTTTGCGCCAGGCAGCATACAATCGGCTCACCGGACGACTGCGTGGCAGTCTGAAGGCGTTCCGACGTAGCTGTTGGGAACTCGACGTGGCCCGAACGGGGGATGTGGATCCGCAATCTCACCCGTACAGAATACCTACCGCATTGACGGGACGGAGGCGCCGACCTCCACTTCCCGCCATTGTTGGACCGTTCGGTCGACTCCTGGGTCGCCCGGAGGAGAAGGCCGAGTACTTGGGCTTGTGTTTCGAGCGTCAGTACTTATACTGCAGTATACGTGAAACAAATCACAAGTAAATAAAAAGCACGTTGAACTAGATTCACGGCTAATTTATTTCAAAGTATTTTAAAAGCATCTTAAAGTAATAAAATCAGTATGAAAGCATTGCAAATTCATAAATTAAATTATTTTAAAATTAACTTTTTGAAATCAATAAAAATATAATTTGTGTAATTAAAAAAAAATAAGCTCGTTTTCTGAATGCTGATACCCATTCAGAAAACATTATACAAGATACTAGTTACTGTTTTAGTACATAAGGATTGCTCTAGCTATAAGTTTTTCATTCATATGTGCTATTAGAGTAATAAACCCCAATTTTATCCCCAACACTGTATTTTTATTGCTGTACTACGAGCCTACCAACATCACAAAACTATCCAAAATAATTATAACGATATTATTGGTTTTTTTTTTGTACACTTGAATTAATCTACTTGCGAATTCAAAACACAAATTCCTATGCCCTTAGTCGGAAGAAGTCGCAAGAACGCACAGCAGGTAGGTCATTTCACACTACAATCAATTATATGCTTATATTGATAAAAATAAATAAACCGTACGTACAAAAGCAAAGTAAAATAGAGTTATAATATATAGGATAATCACAGTAGTTAGAATACATGCTAGGGATAATGAATTGGATAGCGAGTGATTGGCACCACACAATATTATATACCATTGTTATTGTTGTTAATATGCATTTGTTTTTATTATATGATGCATTATGACAAAAATGAATTTACACTCTATTATATTACATTAAAATCCCATGCTGGGCAATTGTGGTGTGCTACAGAATCATGCAGACAGTGAGATGTGATTGTGTGTGTGTGTGTGTGTTTTGCTTAGTAACAAATGTCAGTACATCAAGAAAATGTCAATTAGCAAACAGAAAACGAAATAAAAATATACTCGCATCAAACCTTATATAAAAGTACATGTAAATACTGTTAATCAAATAAAATATATAATACAGGCAAATCAGTAATCATAATAATAATAATATAATAAAATAAATACACACACACATACTCACACACGTTTTTCCTATATGAGTTTGAAAAAAAAGAAAATTGCTATTGGATTGGTTCCATAAATTAACACGCACAAGTGGACTGTATAACACGTTTACTGTACAAACAAAAAACACACATGAAAAATTGATACTTGAAATTATGAATAAATCTAATTACCACACGTGAAAAGATCTTTGCTTGTACACATCTGATTGACGACTGACAGCTGACTGGCCATTGCACATACACGATGCACCTAGATTCACCAGCCCACCACTCTCACTCTCTCTCTCTCTCTCTCTCTCTCTCTCTCTCTCTCTCTCTCTCTCTCTCTCTCTCTCTCACACACACACACACACTCTCACACGCACACAAATGCATCCATGCTCCCCACCATGAAGGATTTCGTTCATCACATACAAAAAAAATACAGTACTTGAAATGACAAATGACATGAAAAATTCAACTTATGAAAAAACAAATACAAAACCAACATGTTGGAAAGGTGATCCGCCCACCTTCCAAAACACACACTACAAAACACTAATTAATCATCATCATCTGGGGATGGAAGAGGGCACAATTTTGTGATTGACCGCTTGATGAGTCCATTGGGTGTTTGTAGATAGGCCACTCTGACTAAGCCCTCTGAGCCAGGATGAAGATGGATCCTTTATGACGACCAAGTCGTTTGTTTGAAGGTTTGAAGTGGATTTCCTCTACTTAGATCTCTGTTGAAGACTGCTAAGGTATTCTGTAGACCATCTTCCCCAGAAGTGTTGCAGCATTTGTTGCATATGCTGCCACTGGTTAAGTCGGTTGGTTGATATGTTAATGAGGTTTGGTCTGGAATATTTAATAGGACATCTCCAATTAGGAAGAGTGTAGGTGTGAGTGGGCTAAAATCTGAAGGCTCTTTGGATAATGGTGTGAGGGGGCGGGAATTTACACGTAATTCAATTTGAGATAATAGTGTTGAAAACTGAGTTATTGTTAAACATGCTGATCCGATGACTCTCTTTAAATGATTTTTCACTAGTTTCACCGAGGACTCCCATAGTCCTCCAAAGTGAGGTGCATTTGGTGGTTGAAAGTGCCACTCGATACCTTCAATTGCCAATGTATCCACTACTTCTGCTTGAAATTTACTGCTGCTGAAAAGTTCCTTTAATTCTTTATAGGCTCCTACAAAGTTTGTACCGTTGTCTGAGTATATTGATTTCACCTTTCCTCTTCTTGCCATCATTCTTCTCAATGCAGCTAAGAATGATGTTGTGGTCATGTCCTCCACAAGTTCTAAATGTATTGCTCTGGAATTGAAACATGTAAACAATGAGACATAGCATTTATATGATTTCACTCTGCATTTCCTTACTGGCTTGACCAAAAATGGTCCGCAGTAGTCTATTCCAAATATTGAAAAAGGTCGCACTGGAACCTCCACTTGTGATTTGGGTAAATTTCTCATTAAGTGCGTTTGAGATTTAGGATTAGTCCTAAAGCACCTTATGCATTTATGAAACACCTTACGGACCAAATTTCTACCACCTATTGGCCAATATGTTTGTCTAATTATGCTGAGAAGCATTTGCGGTCCAGCATGTAGTGATTTTACGTGACTGTGTTTTGCAATGAGTTCTGTGAAATGATTATTTTTTAGTAACACTATTGGATTTCTTTTATCTGTGTTTAAATTGGAATGTTTAAGACGACCACCTACTCTAACTAATCCATTCTCATCTAAGAATGGATGCAATGAAGCGAGGCAACTATCTTTGTGCACATATTTATTCGCCTTGAGGTCACAATCCTTCACCTTGCACTATTTTCAAAAGGACGATCTCTGCCCTCTCAATTTCTTGAACTGATACTGTGGAATCAGGGTTTTCTTGCTATCGTTGGTGTCACTCTTCTTATGACAACTGCTGATGAATTTTAAGCAATATGCAACAACATGCAGAACTCTTGTAAATGTTGAAAAGTTCTTTAAGTTGATAGGATTCAACACTGCTGCACAAGTAGTGATTTTCACTCATCGTTCTGGTATTTCTTGATTATCATCAAGTTCACACTCCAACACTTCAGTACATGTGGATGAATGTGAATGAAGGAATGGAGGTCCTCTCCAATATAGATCAGCCTGCAAAAGTTCAGGGGGTAGTATTTCTCTTGAAAGGTAATCTGCTGGATTATCTTCATCTTTAATGTATTTCCACAAAGCAACATCCAAATTGTCTTGAATTTTGGCTACTCTGTTTGTGACAAAAGTAGTCCAGTGTGATGAAGGAGCACGTATCCGTGCCAAGACTATAGTTGAATCGGTGTAATAATTGATGGAGTTAATGTTAAGATGTAAGGAGTTCACAGTTGTCTTGCACAGTTCTGAAAACAATACAGTACCTCATAATTCTAGTCTTGGTAATGATGTTTTCTTCAATGGAGCTACACAGCCTATGCAGGTCATCCTCAATATCATCCAACCATCGTTTTCTGGCCCGACCTCTCCTTCGTCATCCACCAGGTCTCCCCATAAAAATTTTCTCCGATGTTGATGTCTCTGACATTCTCTGAACATGTCCTGCCCACCTGAATATACTTTTCTTTATATCAGTGACGATATCTGGTTCTCCATAGATTTTATGGATTTCTGCATTCACCTTGTTACAGTACTTGGACGTTCACTGCACCAAATATCCTGCTGAGAACTTGTCTTTTCCACCTGCACAACCACTCTTCTTCTGTCACTGTCATTGTCTAAGTTTTGGACCCGTACACGACCACTGGCTTAAGAACTGTTTTGTAGAGATGAATCTTGCCTGTTCTGCTTATGTCAAAGTATGCGAATGTTAAATCTGTATTACTGAATTTTAAAGCATTCTATGTTTTTACTGAGCCAAAGCATTCTATACAGGCAACTGTTTATACATTTGATAGGAATACTAATTTCTTCAGCATTTCTTTAGTCTTCTTTGTAAACATCCAAGTTTCACATACATATGTTATGGTAAATCATAATATCATCTTACGTATCAAAAGTTTTTACACTTTTGTTGAACCAGCTTGGATCCTTTGCAGGACTTGAGTAAATAGATTGCCCTCATTACCCTCCAAAATTTTATTTCTTATCTCCTACCATTAGTGCCATTTACTTTCCTGTACAGGTAGTTAAAATCTCGATAGCCCTGATGCTGTTGTCTCTGATAATCCAGTTCGGATTCTGATTTCCAACATTTCAGTTTTTTGCCAAATTGGTTTTCACCCAGATATCTGCAACCTTCTCCTGTGTGGTTCTTCAAGCAACTCCCCAACTGCTCACTTTAATCTCCCTCATATGTCAAGATTATCAGCATATGCAATTATCTGCTCTTCCTTGTTGTATTCAGGCCGATGCATGTCTACTACCAGCTCCTTTATGATTTTCTTCAGGGCAATGTTAAACATGTGTAGTTCATGTCAAGGTGTCAATTTCTACCAATTGATGGCGTGTCAGATGTGATAATCTAATGAGTTTATGTAAACCACAGACCAGGTAGTGAAGGCCTAACCTGTTGGTCAGAGGAAGAAAAAGAGGAATTATTGTTATCAGTGGTAGAAATGTTACTGATACATATATTGTGGATTTTATTCTCAGAATTCTGTGAAAAATGTAATCAACTCTTAAGACTTATCTATGCTGTCAGTATCACATCACTAAACCTGGAAACTGTCAACTTGAATTGCATAGTTATTCAAGACTGAGTACTTGCTCCAACAGCCAGACTGTTCAAATGAATTGAATAGCTTACTATTTATTTGTTTTTTGTCCATTAAGAGCAATGTAGTTTTTACATAAGGGCCTATTTCACGTTAAGTAGACTAATATGTATGACACATTCAAAGGACTCTAAAAAGTGGAAGCATCTAAAATGTCTAATGTCAAAACAGATCAAATTTGAACTTCTGACTTCATAAAATGAATGGACTTATGAGAAATATGCAATGAAAGAGATAGTCACCTATAAACAACAATTAACCAAATATGAACTTGTCAATAATTTGTTTACTTATATTACTTGAATAAATAGTATAAACTGTTCAAGTAGAGTAAAGAAGTGTGAAGAAAGTAGTACAGTAGAACTCCATTTATCCGAACTCCAGTTATGTGAATCGCCAGTTATCCGAATCGATATCAGGAAATGGCATGGAATAAAATTAATGGAATTTTGACAAATTCAACAAATTTCGACAACAAATTCAGGAAGAAAAAAAGAGGCAATGAACAAGAAGAAAGAGGAAAAAGAGCAAAAGGAAAGTGTTGAAAAAAACAAAACTGAAGACATCCAGAAAATCATTGTAAAAATTCCTGGCTGTTCTGAGTGTGATGTGGATGACATAAACGAGTGATTGCAGTGCGATTCACAGGACCCTGGATGTCAAATTTTGGACGATGATGAAATTATCCAAAGTGTAAATGATGAATCTCACCAGGTGGCCGAAGATGATGACAATGTTGCTTCAGCTGAACCAGAAAAGGAACCTACGGCGAGTGAGGCATTCACTTGTTTTGACACTGCCTTAAAGTGGATGGAATGGCAGCCTGAATGCGACCGTGTGCAGCTTCTTGCCGTCAAGCGTTTACGGGACCTGGCTGTATGCAAACGAGTTTCTACGTCAAAACAACTAACTTTGTTTGACATGTTCAACTGAAAAATTATAATTATGTGTGAGTATTATTTTAAATTTTTTTGTAGTAAAAGTGAATTTTTGCAAACACGTGAGACCTGGTTTTTATTACGATACTATACTCATGTAATAAAAATAAACAAAAGTGATTTTTCAGCAATTTTCGCATTTTCTTTCATAACATAACCTTTTTCTTATATTTGTCCCAATTATCTGAATTTATCTATATCTGAATTACGTCTGACACTCATTAGTTTTGATAAATGGAGTTCTACTGTAATGGTTGCAATAAGGAGTGAACATTGTACGTGATGTATTCCACATCAATTCCACTTTCATTTATTTGTTAGTGGTTTTTGTGAAGCCAACCAATCTATTGCAAGGTGGTAATGACCAATCTCTACAGTGAAACAGATTTATGACAATTTGAGAAGAAAGGGAGTCCCTACCCTGGTACAGACTAGAAATAACCTGGATGCAGGATGTGATGCATTACCAGTAAGATCTGTTGCCTCTAACCTACTTGTTTGGAGTTGAGTGTATTCTTGTCACAAATACCAACACATGAACAGCAGTTATAATATATTTAGTGTAGTGTAGTGTATTTAGTGTAATGTAGTGTTATTATCTCCGAGCTTATTGCATAACACATTACTGTATACATACATTTTAACATTACAGTAAAGAAAATGCAAAACGCACACGGCACTCTTTCATAATTTGTAATTACTTTTTCAGATATTACCTCCTGCCCAAATTTCTGTATAAAACAAAGAGTACTCTGGTACAGAAGTTGTGGAACTTATTAGAGGCAATATCTACAAGGAAGACAAAAGCTGATCCAGGATCCACACATAACTGTTTCTGATGGAGAATATAAAAAATGAAGTACATTTTAAAATTTGAATGACTAAATGCCTGTATAGATACAAAACATCAACTCTGGAAATAGTGCCTAGCAATAGATACAAATATTCTAATTGAGTGTACTGATGATGATAACTACCATACTTGTTCTCTAAATACAAGTTGTTCTATATGTACCTGAATTAGCTCCTTCTTTGAACACATGTGGCTGATCCTTGTATTGCAAATAGTACTGTATATGACCCATCTCATGATGCACAGTCTGCAGATCTTCCATCGTCACTCTTGTACACATCTTCACTCTAAAACACAAACAGACTCATTACAGTATGTTCATCTTTGTCATATGTTTTTTGGATTTTCGATAGATATGAAAGATAACAAGTTTAAAAACCAAAACCCTACTTTACTCTTAATTAAAATTGTTTCCAGTTCATATTTACAAATTTCATTTATCAGTTTTTCTACATTCTTGTAGTCTTATGTTTTCATTGTGTGTTAGAATAGTTGGAGTCCAAGTACATATATACACATTTACACTCAATAAGGCACTATTAAACTACACCACACTGAGGAGCTTCAACATTATTGTGCTGGTGAACTTCTCAGCACCAGTGGTGGTTCATGTCTTTATCCCTGATCCAAATTTGGATGTATCGTTTGTATCAAAAAAGGTGAAGCAGTCCATTAATAAGAACTATAATGAAAAAATCCTTCTTTATTAACCATTAAAATGTCAATAGAAAATTAGTACTACAGTAATTTGACTCAAGATGTTACAGGTACAAGGGAACTACTGTATAAAGTGCGCACACACAAACACACACACACACACACACACACACACACACACACACACACACTGTTATTTATGAGCAATATGTAATTGTCTTATATCATCAATATACTTTGATTTTCTACCAAGTAAAATATGTACCATTTTTATTTATCTGAATGACCTAGACGTCTTGAACAGCAATCAGCTTCTACAAAACACAAAGCTCTTATACTCTTCCCAGTTCTCTAACTAGCATTTTTGCCAGGTCTCTGCAAGTTTGCCCTGTTTTATTTTGCTTATCTGGTAATTCAATTTTTGTTTTGTGGTATTACATCCTCCATTCTTACTCAAAAGTATGACCAATACAAACCATTTTCTTCTATGTAATGTTCTTGGTTGGCGTTTCTTCACAGTTCATTCTTGATTATTTGGTTCCTTCACTCACAGTTCCTTCACTATATTTGCCACAATTTGATTATTTGAATATTTGATTTTTCCACAATTTTGTCTTACTGACTACATTTTTATTGCATATAATAATATTATATTTTTTAATATTTTTGTAGATATCTTGATAAAAATATGTATTAGTATAGTACAGTAATCTTAAGGAACATTGAGAAATGTTACTTATTAGTAAATTTACACCACTGCTAACAGTGAGCCAGAATGTCAGCTAAACTTGACATCAAAACTTGATACCTGAAGTCTTCTCCATCGAAAAAATCCCATGCAGATGCATGACAGATAATGTCTCGGTCTTTTGGTTTTACAGTGACAGAGTTGGCCCAGAATTTTTCAGGCATTGCACTCAGATTTAAAGACGTGAAAAATTCTTCTGCCAACTTGAACATCTTCAGTGGGGTGAATTCCTATAAAACATATTTTTCATATACTTATAAAATTGGATGAATTTTTATTACATTTAAATATTGTAATTATGATTAAATATTACAATTAATAAATCCTGTTAGGTATGATGTTATTTTTATATATTTTTTTTATGCTTAACAATTCATGTTTATCTTTAGTCATCTAGATATAAATAAATATATTACGCTTGAATGTGGTTAATAATCAAATACATAAGCATTCAATACAACCAGCACATCATACCAAGGAAAATTATTTAAACTCCAAGTTATATTATTTATTTTCTGAGATGAGAAACAGAATATAAACAAGTAGTTTGTATAGTCAATGCTGTTGGCCATACTAGTCTAATAACATAATGTAACAATTAGAATATATATTACGTTATTTTAATTCTTAGCACATGGACAAAACACAGTGTACATTTTTTTATATTGTCTAAGTTGGTGTTGAGTGATGGTTCCTAGGAAGCAGGCAACATGCTAACTATCATATGAACAGTGAATGTATTTGTTTTGATCCTATCTTCACCTAAATGAATACACTACAGATAGCTGTAGTTACTATCTTACAATACATCTTCCTTTATCCATTAAAAACAAAACTGATATAAAAAAGACTTAGCAGATTATAGAATTGAATAAATGAATATTTTGCCATGAAGTGAAGCCAAGAGAAATCATTAAGCTATTCAACTATTAAATAAATGGATCAAAGCAAAGAGACACGTATATTATGATCACATTGCATAAGGATAGATGAGCACTGTTTCATGCATATCACTGGAAATAATTATTGGTAGCAATAAGATGTAGCAACAAGAACCCCTTAAACTTTTGATTAAGAAATTGCTAGTAAACAGAAGAAGAAGATGAAAAATAAATTACATGGAAGACAAAAACCATAGATAGATTAGTGATAATGTTTGTAACTTCCAAGTAAGCGGTTATCTATAACATAGATATAGATAGCCCAATTCTTACCCAACAATGTAGACTTTCCTGCGCTATTTATAAAAAATATAATTCCTTGCATTACATATTTAGGTGTGTGCTACATGTAATGAATTTAATGTTTATCATATGTACTATAATGTCTATTTAGATGGTTTAATTATTATACACGATACAGCAGTGTGATCTGACAGTTTTGGAAGATGAGAAAGTAAATCATAAAATCATCATAATAAAAATTGTGTTGCATCAAATTAAAGAATGGTTTTTACAGTTTTACTTATTTGTCCTTAAAATTTAAATCACCCAAATTTTTCTGTTTTCTTGTGTACTCATTTAACCCAACTCTGAAATTCCTCAGTACTCATTACATGACCTGTTATGTTGTTGCTGCAATGAAATGTGGTCAATAAATAAACACTTTATTTTTTAAACTGGCTCTCAGAATTTAATCATACAGGGAAAGGTCAGATTATCACACAGGCCACAGGGTGTCATCATGTCATAAAATTAGATGACCAGGAAAGAATTCTTATAGAACATTCATTAAAGCTCTTGCAATATTGGTGGTGATGCCATCTGGTTGAAACCACATTTGCTGATTTCCAAACTCATTGAGTTTTGGTTATAAAAATTATACAGCAGCATCAGGTATCAACTAGGAGTCATACATAAGCTGTTACAGTATGATTGTCCTCCACAAAAAACATGTGGCTGTGATTCCTACATTTGAAAGTGCACACCATTCAGTAACAGGTCCACTGGTTAATGTTCCTGCAGGTTTTATACAACCAATAACAAAATTTTTTCATTTATACATTCTGAGATATGAAATGTGCTTCATTACTTGATAAAATAATGACATCCTGATCAACATTTTCAAGAATGGCCTCTCATGATGCTATGCAAAATGCTCATTCATTCACAATAATATAACTGACTAATATTATTTATTAATATCATTTAACTCATTATATTATTTATATAGAATATTGAACTTTCACTGGCGAAACTTACTTGTTTTCTCCCGTACGCGTTTCGGCATGATGTGCGCCTTCATCAGCGGATTGAGATAGACTGCCAGTAACTCATAACGGTTTTATTTGGTAGGTTGAGTGGGGGTGGTGTGTGGTGGAAGGGGATTGGCGCGGGGATACGAATTATTGTATGTTTTATGTATAATTGTGTCAAAAAGTGTGTGTGATTTATAGTGTAATTTGTCGTTAAGTATGCTGTTTGGTTGTGTTGTGTAGTGTTTGTATATTTCATATTGTTCTGCTATGTTTAGTTTTCGACTTTTGGGTAAGTAGTGTAATATCTGAAGATTAGTATCTATGTTGGTGTAGCTGTGGTTTTTTGTGTGTATGTGTGTGGAAAACGCGGAATGTATACTGTTGTTGGATAAAGCTTTTAGGTGTTCAGAGTAGCGAGATGAAAAATATCTTCCTGTCTGACCTATATAGAAACTATTGCAATCATTACAGTTTAATTTGTAAACACCTGTTTTGTTGTATTTGTCTATGTCCGTGTTTGTATCATTGATGTGTTTGTTTTTAACCGCACACCACCCCCACTCAACCTACCAAATAAAACCGTTACGAGTTACTGGCAGTCTATCTCAATCCGCTGATGAAGGCGCACATCACGCCGAAACGCGTACGGGAGAAAACAAGTAAGTTTCGCAAGTGAAAGTTCAATATTCTATAATAATTTAGTACTGTGGAAAAAGAAGATGAACTATCAAAACAAATATTATTTAATATAGGTGGCTGCAGAATTATTCTTAAAATCTGATCTGAAATGTATATGCAAGAGCATGCATGCTGCAGAACTATGTGGAAACTACCTTACAGCTAACCTGATAGCTTCTACTTTTTCAAGCATTCTTACACTACATTGTTTTGTTCATTTTATTTATTTTTCTAAAGTAAAACCAGTTTTACTAAAATTATTAATCAGAATGATCACAGTTGCACACCACTATATAAAAATTATCCCGATTAGCGCTTTCAAGCCTCACAGCCCATCGTCAGATCGGAATAGGCAGAAATTATTTTAAAAACAAACCCTTCACCCCTCTCCCCCACCCTGCTCACACACAACAAGCTATAATATAAATGACCCTTCCCCACCCCCTAAACCCTGTCCACACCATCTGTGAGCAGGGTGGGGGAGAGGGGTGAAGGGTTTGTTTTTAAAATAATTTCTGCCTATTCCGGTCTGACGATGGGCTGTGAGGCTTGAAAGCGCTAATCGGGATAATTTTTATATAGTGGTGTGCAACTGTGATCATTCTGATTGTGATTTCAACCACTAACACAAATTTCTTCATTAAAATTATTAAGCCACAATACAATTATATGCCTACTGGCAGAGCCATGTTAAATTAAAATTAAAATGCCTATAAAGTAAACACTCTGTAGTTACAGCAGAATTATTATTTTTGAAATACACTTCCATTGCAAAAGCACATACTGTACATGTTCACATAAACATGCCATGATGACAACTAAAATGGTATGCTCCCACTTATTCACCAACAACAGTACCAAGATTATAACTGTTACAAAATTGTCAGATAAATTTGCT
This sequence comes from Magicicada septendecula, assembly GCA_034769895.1. NCBI lineage: Eukaryota > Metazoa > Arthropoda > Insecta > Hemiptera > Cicadidae > Magicicada > Magicicada septendecula. Next base: position 168,866,346 of record CM068373.1, on the reverse strand, counting down.
GGCCCCTGTATAATTGTAAGCTAACCTTCAGAGATCTCTCTAATTAATGAAGAATATTAATCTGGTGTAAACTGTAACTCAACTAACATATAAGAATTTCCCATAGCGTTCCTTGGCTCTACAAATAAATTAAATATACATCTTCAGCTTGTCCACTACATGTAATAAAATACAAACTTGTATAAATTACCTGTTTTACCATGTCTGCAGTAACATCGATATTTGGAACATTTTCAAATGGCACTGTTATATTGTAAATGTTGCCCCACTGCTGTGCCCACATGTTACCTGGATATGAAGTCATAAAATAATTAGAAACAAAGCGAAATATACACACAGGTGTGTGTGTGTGTGTGTGTGTGTGTGTGTGTGTGTGTGTGTGTGTGTGTGTGTGTGTGTGTGTGTGTGTGTGTGTGTGTGTGTGTGTGTGTGTGTGTGTGTGTGTGTGTGTGTGTGTGTGTGTGTGTGTGTGTGTGTGTGTGTGTGTGTGTGTGTGTGTGTGTGTGTGTGTGTGTGTGTGTGTGTGTGTGTGTGTGTGTGTGTGTGTGTGTGTGTGTGTTCATTACAAAAGCATTATATAAATCATCTAAAATCGAGATCCAGTGAAATCTTTGCACAACAATTCTCATTACAATGATAATTCAATCTAAAATTGTAAAATATCCAAATTCATTACAATTTTAAATAATATTGTAAAATAATTACAAAAATGATTTTATCATTTATTTATCGTATTTTACAACAATATGATTACAATTATTATCTAAGTTTACTTCTTAGATAAATTTACCATAAACTTGTGTTTGTAACATTATGTCAGCTATCTGATGTAAGGTCGTCAAGTTCTACAGTTATTGTGTAATTTATATGTTTCTAAATTATGATTGTTTTTTAATACCAGTAATGAGTGAAACATGTTAAAAATAACTTTTAATAATTACATAGCTGAACATCCTTTAATCTGTTTTTAGTTATAATATATTTTACTATGCTATATGTTGACTGCTATATGTATAAACATTTTCTGTACCAATCTAATATCTAATTGTTGATTATTGCTTTCATAATTAATTAAAACTATCATTACAGATAGTAATTTAAATTGTAATAGTGTATAAATTAAGTTCTGTGATATTATAATTTTCTCGTTTTCTTAAAGAAAACATTTGAAGATGTAAACAAACTATCTCAACTCCTTCACATATACAATAATACATACATATTGTACTGTAATTTTTTACTAGTATTGTAATTAAAATATTTAATTACAGATATTACTTTTTTTTTATCTGCACATGAAAAGAAAACTCTATCTCAGGGTTAACAATTATTAAGTTGATTTATATTATTTAATACTGTGTATGATTTACTCTTTCCTTTAATCCGTACCAAATAACGTTAGTGTATACATTTTTTAATAAATAACAAGGTAAGAATATCTACCATATAAATGTAAATAGCTTGAATCTGAATTCTTCACAACTGCAACGGGTTCAATTCTAGTTGATGTTTATCATCTTAAAGGTAATGTTAGGCTTCATAGTCTGTTCCTTCTCTGAGATTTCTTATTAGATTAAATGTTGAATTATATTTTCTTCTATGATTATTAACTTGATACTTCTTCGGAATATCGAATTTTATTGTATTGACACACAAACTATCTTCCAGTACAGGCTTCTTCTTTTAGTTCGGCGTTCTCTAAATGATATACTCAGACTTCTTGAAATATTGTTGTTTATTAAGCTGTATACAAATTATGATTCTTTCAATGTTGTTTTTTACTCTCGTATGTTTATTAAATTCAATATCAATGTTAACTCCCTTCCTTTAAAGGTTTCCTATATTAAATACAAAATCAAACTCTTTTATAAAAATTAAAATCTTTTAATGTGTATCTTATTACATATAAAATTAGACTTTTTGATGTGGCTCTTCTTAAATATAAAACTAGACTTTTGATGTGGCTCTTCTTAAATATAAAATTATATTAACAAATTTTCTTTCATTTGAATACAATTCAAATCTAACAATTTACAATTTGCCATTTAGATACCTAACTTCATTCGTCACATCTTTCCATCATATGACTTTTAACAACATATATAATTTTATTAATTATTATTAATTACATTTATTTGCTTTTTTACATTATCCATATAATTAGTATATTTTAAATTACTATTCTATTAATCTTTCATTTTATTTGAATGTTTATTTCCAATTTAATATAATAATTGTCAACACATATTTCTTAATGCTGTTCTATATAATATTGGAGTCTACCTCTATGTTGGTCTTGACTCACAAATCAGTTTTTTCTGTCTACACTTCTAACACATGTTCACAATACTAATAATTTTATACCTTTTCTCTTTTAAAATTATTATTTGATTCTTATGTACTGCAGTGTATTTTAACAGCAGTACAATATGCACGCATACGCATATGCGCACACATGCGCATGCACCTCACATACACGAACACGTTCACTGAAATAATTGTTCTGTTGTGTTTGACATTTCTTTTGTATTCATACACAGGTCCTGATGATGACAATAAACATTCTCGAAATTTCATCACAAATAATTTGAAATTTTTGTTATATTTTTGACCAATCCTCACAAACCCTTCACTGAAAAATTCATTGATTGACGGTCACTACGAATTTGAGGATTTAATTGTTAAACATGGTGCAAATATCAATACCACTAGCTACAATTTGATGTTTAAAATAACTTTAAAAATTTCATCCTATGGTCATTGTTTTATGTTTTTATTTAAAATTTATATTTTAAAAGTAATTACAATCCTTTATATCCATCATTTGCTATATAAGTAACTCGATGTTTCTTGCAGTAATTAAATAAATTTGTGATGTTATTCAATTTCTTTCTTCTGCAAGTAGTATAATTCGTTTAAAAATATTTAAACATTTATATTTTCAAGTCTATATTTTAAAATATTGAATATCTTCAATTATTTATTTTATGGGTAAGCCTATTCCTATCCACAATTAAATCAATATGAATTATATTTATTAATGAAAACTATAATATCATTTTGGTTTGAGTGTTTGTGTGCATTATTATTATTATTATTATTATTATTATTATTATCAGTATTATCACTATTATTATTATCTTGCCGCCATTGTGGTGCTGAAGACAACAACAATACATATCACTCTTATATTTCACTGCAACAGAATGAGAAATGGAAGGATGAGACCGGGAAATACTGTCAGGAATAATCAATTTCAAAAATATTGTTACATGGTTCCCACAAAAAGTTGAAAACTGGAAATACATGACAGTTTTGTAAAGAAAAAGGGATGAAGTATATACCAGAGAATAAAATTATGCATATTATCTAATAAAAGTAAAATCTTATGCACTGAATTTCCCCCATTACCAAGTCATATTTACAGGTGGAAGAATGATGCAAATTATGTAGGATAAAACCTACAACTAACTTTAACCATACTTAAGTGTTAATGTCTGGGAAGAGGTCTACTAACAAAATCAAGGTAGTCAGTTGAATGACACAAGACATTATTCAAGGACAATAATGTTGAATAATCAAGGAGAGTAATAAAGATATTATATATATATAACATCGGTTTATAACATCTGTCGTTGCTGTCCGATTTCCAGACTTTCTCTCCAATATTTTTTGTCCTGACAATGTTCTTCTGTCAGATTCCTCGCACTTAGAGCATTCTGGATACTCTCTCCCCATGATCGTCTGGGTCTTCCCCTCTTCCTCTTCTCCGGGGTAACCACTCCAGGGTAAACATGTGTCTGCATGTTTCACATTTATCATTTCTCTAATCTGTTCATATCTTATTTTCTCTCACCTGGATACTCTACATGATCTCCTTAGTGCATCCACCTCTACAGCTAGTATTTTCTTTTTGTCCGCTTCTGTCATTCTCCAACTCTCAGCACCATACAACAGAATATTCTTTACGATAGTATTGTATATCTGTACTTTCCTTCCTCTAGTTATCTGGTCATGCCACCATATACTGTTTACCCTTTTCATTGCCCTCCATCCCATGCCTACTCTCTCCTTTATTTCATCTGTATCTCTGCCACCCTGCCTTATCTGTACTCCTAAATACTTATATGCCTGGCAATTTTCAATTTCTTCATTATTTTCCAATTGAAAGTTGGTTTCAGTACCTCCCAAGCATAAATACTTGGTCTTTTCTAGATTTATTCACAGTCCCCAGCTCTCGTATTCGTCTTTGATCTTCCGAGTCATATACTCCAAGTCCTCTTTTTCTTGTGCTACTAAGACCTGGTCATCCGCGAATTGTAATGTGAAAATATGGGTTCCATCTATTGGAATTCCCATACCTCTGCAGTTTCTTTTCCACTGTCGCAATACTGTGTCTATATATATTTTGAACAATGTCGGAGAGATGCAACACCCTTGCCTTAGACCTTTCGATACTGTAATAAAGAAATTAAATTTCAAACAGACAAAGGGAAAGTGGCAATATGACAACTGAACTCAATGCTATGGAACAAAAATATTATAAAGGACATTAAAAAAATGTATAAACTGGAATTCGAAGTATTACAGTATATGGAGGAGAGGTGTGGAAAGTCTCAAGGTAAATGAGGAGAAGCTAACAGTGTTGAAATGGACTTCTGGAGGAGTAGCTGTTGTGTAGAAAGAGCTAGAGTAACAATAAGTATTTTGGACACTACTGATGAGGTAGACATTAAATTAGTTTGGGCACTGAAGAAGATGAATGCCAACACAGATGCCCATAGATGGAAAATATGGCATTGGACACCAACCCAATGGAGAAGGAGAGATAGATCCTACCTTCACATATACATACAAGAGAGTGACTGATATGACAAGAAGCTTGTATGGGAGAGACAATGCATGGCATACTCCCACTGTCAATAGTAGTAGTACAGGGCAAGAATATATAGAAATAAAAATTACACAAACTAATTGAATGGGGAAAAACTATTGTATTGTCTGTGTGTATTGTATGGTGTAGGTACAAAAAAAAAACTGGAAAAACAGAGGAATAAAAGAATTGTTTAAAACCACTCTCACTGTGGTATCACTTTAGATATCTCAATACATTTAAATCTGCCATGGGCAGTGGTAGATTTGTGTTTCAATGAATGTGCCATATTCTATCATTAGCATAATTTTACTCCTTGTATGGTTTGCACTAAAAAATTCAAGGTAGACCACTGTCTTCCTCTGAAGATAGGACAAAATTCTAGAGCAAGAGCTTGCAGAAAGGAACTGTCAGTATCAATTCTAGCATGAGCTGTAGGAGGCGGGGACCTGACATCTGAGTGTTCTTGTTAAATTTTAAAATAGATAGTGTTTGTTATTGTGTGTAAACACAAATTACTTTTTGTAACTAATTATGATTGATATTTCAGTTACTGTGATGACTCCTAATATTATTTTTTTGTTTAATTATTATTGTTATTCCTGTCTATTAAGGTGGACCCCCTCCCCCGCATTACAATCTCTAGAACAATCACTGGGAACTGTATGCATATTTCCAGTAAAATGTCATATATAAATAGTTTTTAATCCCAAAAACATTCTAACCCACTAAGCACTATGGTATTGTACTGTAGAAGCCCATCACCTATTTTCATATAAAATAAATATAATTAAACCTAAATACAAGATACTACATTGATAACAAAAAATATTTTTATAAAGAAAGTTATCATTGTACAAAAATTAAATTACTGAACAGTGATGTGTTCTCATTTTGGCAGGTGCACAGTTCTCACAACTTTAACTACAGTATATTAATTATTTTATACTTCATGACATTTAATTCTGACAAAAACAAGATTTATGAATAAGGAATATAAACAATACATAAAAATATAAACCTATTCTACTAAACCCTCAGAGTGCATCACAACAAGCACCAGGTCGCTGTGTAGGGAATGACTGTATAATATTGAAGTTTATTAAAAGGACTGAGAAAGTAATCACAAAAAAGAGATTTGACATTATTGAGACAATTGTTAAATTGATAGGAATTTTAGATTGCATTAATGGAATTAATGCCAGAACCTGAATATTTTACAATTTTAGATTGAATTATCAATGACAATTGTGCAAAAATTTCACTGGATCACTGAATTTTAGATTATTTCTATAATGCTTTTTATCTGTAAAATTTATATTCAGTCTTCTAGAATATTCTGTTGTTTTTGCCATCATTCCTTAAACAACCTACTCCTACTTTATAGAGCGTACCTAAAAGGTGTGCAGGAATCGGTCCTTTGGCAGTCATAGCCTTTGGATAGTAGCTGAGTAGTCTTCTTCGCACATAGGCATGCAGATTTTTGTAGAGCGGATCAATTTGTTTTAATAACTTGGCTACTTGCTCCTCAAAGTCAGACACTTCAAAATCATCATTCCAGTATTCAGCAGCAGAAGTAAAATCTAGAAACATAAAAGTACACTTAATAGTACTTATATGTAATCACTTAGTGTCAATAATTTACTAAGTGTAAATTCTCTGACTAAAGAATCTGTAAAAAGTTATGTCCCCAAATTCTCATTCAAACCACTTAAAGTTGGTGCTAAGTTTAAAGAATACTGCTCTGATCCTTATTTGAATAAATTCTGGAAATACATGCTTAAAAAACATAATCATCCCTAAGTGTTTGCTTGCAGATTTGGAACTATATTCGTTTGTGAACAAAGATTTTCATACAAGAATACCTTAAAAAGTAAATTTTATTCAGCTATTATGTATAACATTTTATTAATACGTTCATTTTTAGTATACATCAGACTTACACTTTAAAAAATTAATTAGTATTACAAAGTTCATGTTATGTTACAATTCTTTTCAATGTCTGGTAAAAAAATGAAATTTTTATTAACAAATCATTTTCTACAACAAAGTTAATTTTAAATGACTGATCTAACACAATTAATTTTTTTAAATATGAGGATCTAATTATTTTTCTAAAATCTTTTAAATAAGTTTATTTTCATGTTCATAGTATTTATCAATGCAAATGTTTGTTACAAACATTAAAATAATTTTTAACAATTTACTAGCCCAAGCTCAAAAAAGGTTGACCACGTATGGTTTAAGTATGTCAAATATAATAGTTCTTCAACTATGTCAGTCCTAGTTCATCAACGATATCTTTGATAATACAGTTACCAGTATAAACCTTAACATAATAGCTTATGTTAAATGATGTTGGAAAATGAGATCAGTGACAAAAAAATGTCAACTAGCATTTTTCAACCAATAAGCAATGTTCTGAATGTAGTGGTATACATAAATAGGCCTTATGTCAAAAAGTACTTTTATAAGTGGAGAATCACTTCACATGAAATTACCCCAAACCTATAACAACCACTCTGCCTTCATCTACTATTTTGTATACAGCAAGTTAGTTTCTTTTTTTACTGAAGAATTACCTCCAATTCTGAGATTTTTCACCAGCCAAATATTATGATAAAAAGAGATATTAGAGGTTTTCTCAAAATGTTCATGTAAATATGGTCTATTTGAAAAGTTATACCTTCATTCTTCTACATTTTACATTTTCCCCTCAGTCAGATAACACTAGGGGCGTTTTCTGTAGGAGGCAGCTAGTTAGTACAAAGTATTGGGGAGTCACATGACTAGTCTAAGGGGGTTGATAAGTATGCCATAGCTAAGCATAAGAGTGAGACAGGCTTAGGTAGCACACGACAAGCTACTTACACATTGCCAACATTGCAGTATGGTTTCGTTTGTCAACAGTGATCAATTAGTTTATTTGAATGGGTCCTGTGTATGTAGTGTTGCACACAGCCACTTAAACATTTATTTGAATTAAAAAATGTTCATTTATTTGAACATTTATTTGAATTAAAAAATGTTCATTTATTTGAATTATATATTTACAATTAGCCCTAACTGTATTGTAATAAAAACCTAAAGATATTCTTGCTTAGGTTTTAATTTTTTGTGCACCACCAGATTTTTTGGTCATAAGCCGCCACTGTATAATATGATTATTATACCAACATTTTTTTCAGTATTCAAAACATTTCTTGAATGCACTTTCTGGTATAGTCTTGCTCAGCAATTTTTTTCATATTCAACAGTCATGAAAAGTTGTCCTTTCATGAAATCTGTCATTATTGGGAAAAGGAGAGATCGCTTTGGGACATGTCTGGTAAAAGTGACATTTGCAGTGTCATTACACTGTTTTTTTTTTTATTATTATTGTTGCCTAAAATTCTTGAAGAGGCAATGGTGCACATACTGGAGGTTTACTGGGGTTCAATTTGCATAAATTATCCTTCCATAACTGGCCAATTTTCTATGAATAGCATCACACAAGTAGTGTAAAATGTCCGAATAGTACTTTTTTCTTTTTACTATTGCACCTACTGATGATTAAAGTTGATGAAACACAAAATTACATTCTTCACCTGACTGTCACAGTCATTAACTTATTTACAATAGTCTTTTAAACTTTTGTACCATTGCTAGTCATGCATACCAGAATTGCCAGAACCTTTATGCGACACAATAACAGAGCAGTTTATCTCTTTCTTTATACAAAATTAATCAATGTTCTTCAATACTGCATTGCTGAATGTCAACAAAAATTTCCTGTTACTCCAAAACACAGCTTTCTCAGTTAGCAGTAAAATCTAAACTGTACATCCAATAGGGCTAAGTTTAAACGATTGTCATTAAGGTGTGTTCCAACATTACATAAAAACAGTTTTCTAATTGGGCACTAATAGTGTGGAAACTTCAAGAGCCACACAAAATTTTTCATCAAATGTCATATAAAAGTATGATGTACAGTTTAATGAAATCCATCGATCATCGATCTTCAGCTGCCCCTAAGTTCTACATGTTCATCTGTTAACCAAATTTCTGCATCTGTTGTTCTATATTGTTGTCTCATATAGTTAGTCACATGTCAGCCTATTCTAAGCCTTACTCCAATCTGTCAATTCAGAACTGCCTTAGTTAGATATTCTCCATCCTTCTTTGCTGTCCATACTATCTTAATCTTCTTTGTTCAGTTTTATCTATTAATATAATCTATTCCTGACACATAGATGATGTGGTATTTTATATATATGATTTGCTGTTGTCACACTACTTATTTATTTACATAAAAGTACAATTGATTCAGTGGCGCTCACCAACATCCTCAGCCTTTATTCACATACAAGTCTTCAGTTATCAAAATAAGGCTTATGTTTAATTTGATTTAAAATAAATTAAAATAATTTTATACATAAAATTTAATGTAGAAGATACAAGTTAGTTGAAGTTTATAACAGATTATACTCAATGGTCATTATAATGATGTGTAGACAAGAATAGTTGTACCCAATCACACACACAAACAAACATGCACGCACACGCACACACACACACACACACACACACACACACATAAAAGTTAACATGAAGATTTCTATGAGTTCAGAAGTAAGTGCACATATGAATGTGTGCATACACAAATATTCTTCTTTATACTGTCTGGTTATATTGACAATTCTTTACAAGCTGTTCTAAATTTCAGATAATGTCTAATTTAATCTTCTGTTTTTAAATTTTCTGTCTCACTAACCTACTCAGGAGTCTAGGATTTTCTTTCTGAGGGAGGTCCACACTATTATTATCATGTCTGACTTTCTTCAATGAAGGTAAATGGGGTTTAAGGAATAACTGAATTCTCACAAATCTCTTTTGAAAAAAAAAACCCTATTTAATATAAGGTATTTCAAACCATCCATCCTTATTCCGAGGCGGTTTGTGAAAATGGATTTCTTAAGAAGAGTGTGTAATATTTCTAGAATCCAACATGTTAGAAATGAAGATATAAGAAGGAAAACAGGGCGCACATTTACAACAGCAGAAAGAATAGAATCCAGACAGTTACTACGGTATGGTCACGTAATGAGGATGGAGGAGAAGCGATGGCCAAAGAAAGCATTGACTTACACATCACAAAACAGGAGAAGAAAAGGAAGACTGACAACACAATGGAGAACAGGAATTAGGAAAAGGATGAGAGATTGAGCTATTGAAGACGATGACTGGAAAGATAGGGAGAAATGGCGATCGAAATGCGGGATGCAGCATAGACTGTAGGACCCCCGCTAATAATAAAAATAATTTCAAACCATTTTGGTGGAATTGTTATTGTTTTTGTTTTGAACATTTCACCTTTATATCGAATGTTATGGTAAATACAGGTAAAAATCATAAGCCACTATTTAACTTAACTATTTACACTACTATTATTTATACTTTTAACATTTTTGGCGACTATTTTGAAACCAAAACAGGCAGTGACATGAAGTTTTATCTAATTGTTTAGTTTACAAAACTCATTAAAAAATATATATTTATGTTGTTACAACATTACAGAACAATCTACGTGTTTCTCGGATGTTCCAGTGGAATCCAGCTGTAATGTCGTATGTGTCTGTGACACTTGTCACACGCCCGAGACTGATCCAGATTTCAACAGTCCGCACGCGCTGTGTGCAAGGCCACAACGAATTACGTTCTGGTGTTTTCTAGTAGCGTTCTTGATGCACAGTATGGACGTTTTTGGAATTTCGGCAGGGTATAAATACAAGTACTCAGCGACGCTCAGTTTCAGTTTGAATTGCGATTTATTCAAATGCGGTTCGTAGTATTGTTGCGAAGTGGTATGTGTTTTATATTTGTGCGGGCCATGTAACACAATTGTGTTTTTTATTAGTTGATATTTTTTTGTGTGAACAATTTTTATTTGATTTGTTGTAAGAGACTATCTTGTTGATTACAAACTGTTTAATTGTGATGATTAAAGCTGTTGATTAGTGACTTAATTGATGTCTTGTATTTTGTTTTCCACTGTACCATATGACGATCACTAGATCATCACAATAATACATACCATGTGAGTTATATGCCAAATGCTGAGAATGAACCCAAGTCATCAATGATTTGGAAAATTCTAAAATTAATTATAATTTGTGTTTGTGATTCTCCATTACATACTTTAATGGAAAAAAATGTTTCATGACTGAAAATGAAATTTCTCTCCCATTTGGATACACACTTGCGAGATAACCCTGAATTGATACAGATTTTTCAATTTTAAAATTGTACTTTGTATTATTTTCATAATAAATGTACATGTAGACATATTCCAATAAACATACTACTGTATTTGTACGATATCTTCAGTACTATAGATAAATTTGTTGTTTGATTAATGTTATTCTGAAGGACAGTGTCTCTACATTAAACCATAAACCAAATTTATTTTATTTAATCTTTATTTTGTGTGTACGTTTATAAACACTAAGGATGGTGGTAAGAGCAGCCAAACAGTTATCTTGTACAAATAAGTTAGTGGTGTGGCAACAACTTTTGTCTTCTATTTCATCTATTACCACTTCTATCAATCTTCTTGTCTTATAATATTTTCTATTTGAATCTAAACTAATGTAAACATTCCTCTTCACAAAACTGTTTCAACAGCAGTTAATGTATCACTGTTTTGCTTATTTATTTACAATGCATCTGCTCTATACTTTCTACAATTTAATCCATTTACAAAACCACACAAACCCACTGTCTTTGCAAGTTTTTGCTTAATGTTCTGTCTCTGTCTAGTATCGATCCTAAATAACAAAATTCTCCACCTTCTTGATTTTTTCTGCATCAATGTATACCCGTCAGGATTATTTTTAAAAATGTGGCAGAGATATATAATAGCATATAGAGAATTACATATCACGTATTAAGTGTATTGATGTAACAACTTACTGTTGAGCTGAGCTGCTTCGTTACTCAACTCCACGTATTCCTCAAACAAATCGCGGGTTTCTCTGCCAACTCTGCTGTGCCACTGGAACCAATAATGTTTCAGTTTCTTCTCATCTCTACTAGTTGCAAAAATTCTGACTAAATCTGTAAACACATACATTTTACATTAGTGATTACAAAACACAATCATGTAACAGAGGACTTAACAGAATGATTTGATACTGTACTGGGAAGGGAATAAGATAAGGATATTCCTTGTCATGGACTTTGTTTAATATCTGTACAGAGGGTGCAATAAGATACAGATAATTAATTAAAGCTAATATCTAAATAATTAAAAATACTAAAGAGGAATCCAACATTACAGGAAAGAAAATAAATTGTTTTAGATGCATTGATTGTTTGGTGATTTTAGCTATGAGAAAATAACTGTAAACAATGCTACAAAAGTCAGAAGACAGGATGGAAGGATATGGAATGAAAGTAAATTTTAGAAAAATAAAAGTGATTAGAATAAATGATAAGGAACGGAAGAGATAGAGCAAGCATGATGAGGAGATTAGAGCAGGAACAGATAGTGGGTGGTACTGGAAGAGAAAACTGCCTAAAGAGTAGACCAGTAAGCAGGAATAACCTAAGTAAGGAAGTGTTCAACAGAAGAAAAGGGACTTTGTGTGGTTGAATGAACTTGGACCTGAGACTTCATTTTGCTCAAATAAAAAATCCAAAAACAGAAGACCTTTGCCTAAAGCATTATTTTTCATACTTGACATGAAAAAAGCCTTTATTCTTCAAAAAGTTTGTTTATGTACTGTGACTAGAGTTTCAAGATTAAAGTTTCACAATTCAAACAAATGAAATCATTTATTACGAAGGCTATCATAGACTCAACATTAGTAAAACTATTATATTCCAGGCTGTTGGGCTGTGGTCAATTGCTTAAATTTTCATGACTAAAACTTTTATATATACCAGGCTATTGGGCTGTGATCAATTGCTTACATTCTTGTAATTAAAACTATATGGTATATTCCAGGTTGTTGGGCTGTAGTTGATTGCTTAAATTTTTGTTACTAAAAACTGTTATATACCGGCCTGTTGGGCTGTGATCGATTAGTTAAATTTTCGTGTGATTGTAACCTGCTTAATCAGAATTTCACTGGTTTGTGATTGGCTCACTTAAGACAGCTGAAGTTACTTGGTTTTTTGCTTACCCCTAAACTGCAATGATTGCTACCAAACCAATCAGGATTTAGATAGTCTGTGATTGGCTCACTTAGGAGAGCTGAAGTTATATAGAGGGGGGGGCCTCGTTTTTCAACTTTGGTTATTGTTTCCTTCTCAACTGTGAGGTGCATTTGGCCTGTCATCCTCATAAATATTTTCTTTCTTTCTTTTTTCTACTGAAGATGGCCTCTGGAGTTGTGACTGAAACAAAAATTTAAGCAATGGACCATGGCCTAACAACCCAGAATATAATAGTTTTAGTAAATGAAATTATTCTTTCAAATTGTCCAGGAATTTAGGCTCATCCTCGTACAGTATCATTATCTATAGGTGAACGTCAGTACTTACTCGGCTCCAGATCCATGTCACACTTCTTTGTGTCCAGATACCTGCATGCTTTAGTCTTACTGTATATAGCTTCCATTTCACTTATTAACTTCTCCAGCTGTTGTGAACAAAATAAATCATAATCATTATTTATTTACCACTTATTTAATATGCACACACACACACACACACACACACACACACACACACACACACACACAGACAGACAGACACACATTATTTTTCTACAATTTATCTTATCCACATTTTATAGATTAAAAATCTGAATCAATGGAGGCTATAAAATAAAAAACCCACAGTTTGATCGATTTGTTTTTTAATTTAAACATTTTGATTGTTAAATGTTTATTTATTGTAACCAGATATTTAATCAGCTATTAATATTTTCTGTGTTTCTGTTTTTATTTATCAGAATTATTTACAGTTATATTTAAAGTTTTAAATAAATTATTTTGTTTTGTTTATAAATGAATTTATTTTTGTGAATAATTAAAAAGCAACTTATAATAATTATTAACTGTCAATAATGATTGATTATTAAAACGAATACAAATCTATTATTTCTTGGCAACACAATTTACAAACAATACATTTTCCAGTCTCTAATGCCATTGACTCAATTTGTAATAAGTGTACAAGACAAAAAAATAAAATATGCTTTCAAAAGAATTAGTTACAGTAAAACCTCCTTACAATGCTGTTCAAAGGAGTGACTGAAAACCATGTATTAAATGGGATCATGTATCAGACAGGAGACATCCAAATATAACAGACATATACACTGTTAACATATATGTTAGCACATTTTTCACATACACATTAACATTTTTGAAATAATTAACACAATAATGCTAACAAAGAGATTTTGTATTATTCAGCAGTAGTATTAATTATTTCGCTTAATATTTTCCATATTCGCTTACTTTTTGTCAAACAAATTCATCTGCAATATAAGTGCTTCTTATTCCTTAATGCACAGGCTGAAGCTCCGGTTTTCGAAACTCATAATAATTTATAGTAGGTGGGTAGTTGTCTATGAACAAAAGAGTGTTATGTCTGATATTCATCACTTTGTTGCCCAGGATCATCAACTATGTGACATGGTCATCAATATGCATGTTTGGTTCTTATGGTAACCATAACCATGGTATGTTCACTTTAAACATGGTATGTTTTTACATGTTTAAAGTGTTACAGCGTAGCTTATTTTAAGCTGTGACTGGAACCAGTTCTTTTAAGACCATCAGAATTTGCAGAAACAAACAATATCACATTTTCTTCACTTCATTTTTGGCCATGACACTTTTCCGTTTAGAAAGTATACATACGATTTGTCAGCCATAACTGAAAAATAAACTTTTATGGGGTAGGAAGGCCCTAGTTATGCCCCAAACATTGCTATACTAGACGTATTTTTTAAACACTAATGAAATGAATACAAAATTCTAATGAAAAAGTATCTTATGCAGGATTTAAGCTCAACAAGCAGGGTACTTTATAATGGTTCTGTATATAAGACATATAAAAAAAATCTGCTTGACACAAAGAAGTACAGAAAGATTTAGAACAGATCCCAAATATAGATCAAGAGACAATTATGGACAGCAATAAGTACAGAAAAATAAAAGAGGAATTCAAGCTGGAAGAAAAGATCAACAGACAAGGCGAGGTGAAATCACAGAAGAAGAGAGAAAGATCAGAAGTGAAAGAATGAAAGTCTACTAGAATGAAAGCTATATTAAAAGAGAAGGAACAAAATGGGCAATGCTGTCAGAAGTGACCTTAACTGGAGAAAGAAATAATAACAAAGCTATCAAAACAAGAGTATAAAAAATAATTAAGCAATCCATACCTGGTCTCTTTTATCTTCGGGCAAAGCGGCTGCTCCGAGAACTGAGTACTTCTTGAACATTCTCTTCAGTTGTTCGTCTTGATAGCTCTTCCATGGAAATCTGATGGTTTCCAACCATTGTTGTTTCTTGAATTTTGCTATTTCAGCAGACACACTCAACTGAAATAAGTACATTGATGACATGGTATCAGTTGATGCATAATAACAAGGAATAGTTTTTTTAACCTCATGAATATTTGTTATAATATTTTACGTAAATGGAAAATTGGCTTATTATGATAATCCAAAAATACAATAAAGAACAAACTTAATAAAAAAATACAAAAGACAGTGTTAGTGAAAATATTTTTTGTGTGTTGTAGCTGTAAGTGCACTCATAAATTACAGTCATATAAGTCATCAAGCAACTGAATTCTTAAATCGTGTCCATCCTCTGAGGGGACTAATTAACATTGACTTGTCTTCAAGTTTCCTGGAGTTACTTGCTTTAATAATCGTATATTTTATTCTTACTACAAACCAAATGAAACCAGGCACACAATTTCATAACAAAATAAAGCATTTCCTTCAACAGATTTTGTTGATTACATTTGTTCAACTGGAAAGACTTATCAGTTAAATCAATAAATAAATATATATATATATATATATATATATATATATATTAATATCAGTATTATCAGTTGTGACTCTGGACACAGTAGTTTGGCTCCTTCTTCATGCATAACATTTGTGCACCTTGTTTTGAATTTTTCAGTCTAGCTGATTTTTGCAGTCCAACTGTTGCTGTATTATAGGAAAAGTCTTCACTGGTTTCCAATCCCTGATATTCCTTCAAACCACTAAAAAGACAGGTCATTGAACAATGCTCTTCCCTGGTGCAAATGGAAGGGGAAGTGGATATAGTTAATGTTACTGTAAGCAGTAAGAATGGAACTGACTTAGCCACTCGAAACACTGCGCAGAAATGTTACTGCAATCTGTCCAAAATAGTGATGTGCAACAGTGTTACCAACAGAAAGCAAGTGTAACTACATTGCAAATTATATATTATAATGTACCAAATCCCATAGATTTGGGGTTATATGTAGAAAGTTTTAAAAACCAAGTATAAAATAAATAGGGATTTCGATAGAACCATATCTCGCGCTGTAGTGAGCATTCCAAACAATTGTAAACGCCCAGCGGATATTTCCGTTGACGTTATGTAACCACGCATACGCACCGTTATAAATTAGGGATACGCCCTAACATTAAAACATTAATATTTCGGAAACGAATAAATATAGGCAAAATCCAAAATAGCCAAAATGTTTACCGAAATATTAAGAATACGGTGTGCGAATTTCATTAAATATCATTAAAGAGTTAATGAGCTAATTCATTTTATTTAAATAACTTCTATAGTAAGTGAGCTAGGGAGTTCAAATTTGGATATGTTATAATTGTAAAAATTACGAATCAAATGAATATGTTAGATTAAACATAACTTGGCTTACGGCCAAGATAATCGCAATACAAATTGCAACCGGACATCCGACCGACAATTGGTTCCGGTGTATTCCAGAATATTAAAAATAATAATAATAATCGTACTGTGGGAATTATTTTTCGTTCTCACGGAATGAGGTGACTAAGTTTTAATTAGAAGGGAGAATGTTTCAGCCAATCAGAGCATTCTAAAAAATTTGAACAACCGTTGATTTCGGGCTGAACGCTCTTCACTCTTCTGTAAACATTCAAGCAGTACACACATACACTCCTCTGTTGGCGATCAAGCTGTCTACCCACACACTCTCTTCTGTAAACGTTCACGCAGTCAACACATACTCTTCAATCAGGACTTAAACAGTGAACACACACACACACACACACACTTCTGTAAAGTACCAACTTGAGAACAACATAGACACTCTGCTACAACGACTGGACCGTGACGACGTCTACGTGCGATAGTCTTATTCATCAACAAATAAGCGTACAGCGCAATACACCCAAACTGTTGGCGTACGCATATAAGAGATCGACAATATACTACGAGAAGTCACGTCCAGACTACAACAGAGCGAGGCCGTCTAAATCGTGGTACGAGCTGAAGAACTGACGACGTAGAGCTACACCCGAGACGAGGTACACACACACACACACACACACACAGTGCAGAGTATCCGCATCGAGGGCCTGAAGCAGTTGCAGCAGTTAAACCACTGACGTTAAATCCATCAACAGTTGCTGAAGGAACCGAGTTGCTGATCCCTGAACTCTTCGTTGGAACCCAGAACGCAGCGGAAATCATCGCCACTAGGTGATTGGACTAGGACATCGAGGGACCCCAGAGGACATCTTCGAGAACTTCAGTACCAGGAAAGTCAAAATCATTTATACATTTTATATAAAAAAAACATTTTTCTTTCTTTTGTTAAATCAATTGTAAAGTCAATTTCATTCAGATGCCTATAAAAACAGAGACTCTAAGTTAATAAGAACTTCAATATTGTGATAATCTGTAGAACAAGTATAAGTTAATTAAGAAGAAATAGATAAGAAGTAAAGTAGATAAAAAGCGCTATACAAATCTTAATATTAAATCACTTAAGAAACTTATACTGCAGTGTACGTGAAACCAATCACAAAGTAAATAAAAAGCACGTAGAACAAGATTCACGGCTAATTTATTTAAGAGTATTTTAAAAGCATTCTGAAATAGTAAAATCAATATTAAAATCTTGAAAAATCATTAATTAAATTATTTAAATAATTAACTTTGAAGGTAATAATAAACAAGTTCGAATAAGTTCATATTTATAAGCTTTCCTTCTGAAAGCTAATATTCATTCTAAAAACATTGATCAAATTACTCATTACTCTTTAGTACGTAAAAATTACATTAGGTATAAGTTTTTCATTTTATGTGGTATTAGAATAATAAACCCCAATTTTATACCCGACACTGTTTTGTTATTGCTGTACTCCAAAATCTACCAACATCACAAAACTATTCACAATAATTATAACGATTCACTTTGTGCTTGTACTTTTGAATTAATCTACTTGCGAATTCAAATCACAAATTCCTACGACCCTAGTCGGAAGAAGAAGACGCAAGAACGCACAGCAGGTAGGTCAGTTCACACACACCATAACAGTAAAGTTATAAATGTCGCCCTGAACTTGGGGCTTCCCGAAGTTAACAAAGTTTGATTAGTAATATATGTCGCTCGGAACGTGGGGCCCGATTTAATTTTGATTAAATTTTAAATTGTAAAATTTAATTGTAGCAAATTAAATTCAAACAAATTTGCTGTTTTAATTAGTAAAACTGCTGGCGTCCAACTCAAACAACCCCTAAAGATAGTTTTGTGAATTGGTAATAAGTACAGCAATAAAGTGTTAAGAATATTGTGTAACAATGGACACTGACAAAATGTTCAAACAATTGTTACAAGAAATAAAACAAAACGCAGCAGAAATGAAACAAACAAACGCGGAATTAACAGCTAATATGAACGCGAAATTTGAACAAAGTGCAGCCAAAGCTGAACTAAATATCGCGGAATTAACGGCTAAAATAGACGCACAGAAAACTAGTTTAACCGAGACACTAGAACAAACTAACGCGGACATAAACGCGGAAATAAGACAGACCGATACTAAAATAGCTGCTAAAATCGAAGAAAGCGTGAAAAGCTTAGACTCTAAAGTTACCGAAGTCGGAGAAAAAAATTCATACGGTCGAAACAAAAATAAATGAACGTTTTAAGGTTTTTGAGACCACAATGCATAAATAATTTATTGAACAGATTTCGCGTATGGAGGGGCGATTTAAAGAACACATCAGCAAGTGTGAAAAACAGACTGCGGATGTAGCCAAAAAAGTCGATAATCTTGAAGTACGGATACAAACCGACGTAACCGAAACACAACGACAAGTAGCTAGGTTAGACGCGTCGATTGTAGAAGTTCGTTCCGATGTTTATACAAATAGAGTCAATGTATTACAAACGCTTAGCGAGGAGATTTCTAAAGTGCGACAGGAAGTACGGAGGAAATCAGCACCAAATATTCTTGTACAAGGGCAGGTAGGCGAAAAGAATCGAGTCTACTTCACCGGTGAAAACAATGAAAACCCGATCGAGTTCTTGCTAACTTGCGAAAATGAAATGGCAAGGGTAGGTTCGCGATTAGAGGACCAATACCGGATACAATGGGTAGTCAACGCGATGCGTGATTCAGCCAGACGATGGTATAACATTGTACGTGATAAAATTACCACATACACGGAATTTAGACAAATGTTTGAAAACCGATATTGGAATGCGCACACGCAAAGACTCCTGCGTAATGAATTAGAATACGGACGTTATGACCGGAAGCAGTGTATAACGCCCGAAAACTATATCATACAACAGGTTGAACGCGCTAAACATTTAACACCAGCGTTTTCAGAGGTCGATATAGTCACGAAATTAGCGTACCATTTTAATTATAATATTCGTGTAGCCGCATTTACGCAAGGTTGACGTACGGTTGACGAACTATTAATATTAATATCCCAAAGTGAAACCGTTTTCGATTTCAGCGGATGGAGGTATGACTCGAACTATAATTCGAATAATGATAGCCAAAATAGACGTGGGCAATATCAGACCCAAACTGATCCAAGGCCTAGTACTAGTTCGGCTCCACAACCAGCATCGCCGACACCGCAAAATAAACCCTTTGAATATAAAGGAAAGACGAGTTTCAATAGGCAGAAACCGATAAGTAATGGCAACGATGGAACTCCAATGAGAGCCATACAAACAGTCGAGGTATCAGATACCGGTACGACTGCACAAGCTAGCGAAATAGAAAATGTTAGAAACCCTATTGCAAAAGCAAAACAGTTTCCCCATACAAAAATCTTTCAATAGGGCGCATCCAAAAAGGGTGCGCAATAAATCCTGCGAAAATGTTTAAAAATAAGATTGGTAGAAATAGGAAAAATAGTAAGTGTAAGAAAGGTGATTTTTCTCATGAAATTTGTGTGCCAGTTAATAAGGTGTTCACACCGGATGTTAGAGAACAATTGTGGGAGGTAAGCACAATACAAAAATGCTCCCCTAACACAGCGTGTCCGGTAGTACAGGAACTTGGCGACGACGTTCCCACGGAGGTAGATTTAGGTGGCGTTACTGTGCTATCCGGGGATAGCGAAGTATTTTACGCGTGGATAGAAGAATATGGTCGAATCACCCATAAAGAGGGTTACGAAATATTAGAGGCACTGTAAGTATAAATCATGTAAAGTTAGAGATAATTTAAATACTAATATTTAAATATCAATAATAATTGCTTAATATAAATTAGAGTGTTAGATATAAATAATAATAATAATTTTGGACAAGTTATAAATAATTAACAAGCACTCGTAGCATTGATAGAACAAACACACAAGCGAGGTGTGAGACAGACGGGTGACGGTTACAGGAAACGCGTTCACAAAGCAACGACACGCTCACGAGCCGCGCTCGGGTGCTTTTTAAACGCAGAGGCTAATTAACAGCGTTTACTACGCGATAACAGGGGTAGCAAACGGAAACACATTCCGGAGCGCACACGCCGAAATTGTCTGTTGTCATCTGTGTGAAATACCTGGCTAATTGTCTCGCTATTACATACTACCCATGCTACAAACATTGTCTCACAATATTTGTATACACAATATCTTAATGTATTAGATTTAGGTTATATTTATAATGCTTGTATGAATAAGATAGTTATATCAGTATATGTTTTTGTAACTAAATAGCACAATGCATACTTGTCAAACATGAAGAATGTACATGTAGAAAAAAAAAAAAAATAACTGTATAATCTACATTCCTTTTTTTTTTTGTTAAACGGGTGGGGTGTACATAACGTACCAAATCCCATAGATTTGGGGTTATATGTAGAAAGTTTTAAAAACCAAGTATAAAATAAATTTAAATCGATAGAACCATATCTCGCGCTGTAGCGAGCATTCCAAACAATTGTAAACGCCCAGCGGATCCAAAATAGCCAAAATGTTTACCGAAATATTAAGAATACGGTGTGCGAATTTCATTAAATATAATTAAAGAGTTTGGGAATATAACATCTCGAAACGTTTGGGAAGTGACAACAGTAAGTTTATTAGTGAAAGTTTATATATATTATTAAATTAAAGAGTTAAATTAAAGTCGGGAGGAATTAAAGTCAACTGCCTGGCGTTTGCAGATGACTTTGCGGTACTATCAGAAAACCCAGAAGAAGCAACCGTACAAATCAATCTCTTGGAAAAGATAGCCAGCCAAACAGGACTAAGGATCTCAGTTGAAAAGACCAAATTTATGACAAATGACAAACATGGACCAAAATTCCTTGAAACAAGGAACCTAGGTGAGACCAAGTTCCTAGTTCAAGTACCTAGGTGAGACTATACAGGAGAATGGGTTAGAAAAAGCAGCTGTTGGAGATCGAATTCTAAAAATGGAAAGAGCATATGGATTAACAAAAAATATCTACAACAAGAAATGCATCTCCTGTAATGCCAAAATAAGGCATTACAACACCGTCGTAAAAACGGAATGTCTCTACGCCAGTGAATGCCTCTTGATGAACTATAACCTCGACAAACTAGAAGTCTTGGAAAGGAGAATTCTAAGAAAAATCATGGGTGCAGTTCGGACTGAAGATGGATGGAAGCTGCGAAGCAATAGGGAAGTCTACCAGAACGTGGAAAGAATCTCGGAGACTATGCGGAGGAGGAGGCTGACATTTCTCGGACATCTATACAGAATGGACAAAAATCGATTAACCAAACAAATATTAGACTACCTCTGGAAGAAGAAGACCACTACAACGTGGATTAAGGAAGTTAGAAAAGATTTAGAAAAGTCGAATATCACAGAGTCCCAAATGTTAGAAAGAAGTGAATTTAGGAGTGCAGTGAAAAATCTGGAATTGTTTCAAGATGCAGGAAGACGTAATAGACGTGGACGAACTTGGACAGAAGATCAAAGGAAACAAGCCAGTGAGCGTATGAAGGAGTATTGGAGACAGAGGAAACTCCAGGCAAAGAAAAAGAAATAAGGTTGTAGCGTGATCCTAAGTGGTCAATTCGCTTTAAAAAAAAAAAAAAAATTAAAGAGTTAATGAGCTAATTCATTTTATTTAAATAACTTCTATAGTAAGTGAGCTAGGGAGTTCAAATATGGATATGTTATAATTGTAAAAATTACGAATCAAATTTATATGTTAGATTAAGCATAACTTGGCTTGCGGCCAAGATAATCGCAATACAAACTGCAACCGGACATCCGACCGACAATTGGTTCCGGTGTATTCCAGAATATTAAAAATAATAATAATTCTCCGACTGTGGGAATTATTTTTCGTTCTCACGGAATGAGGTGACTAAGTTTTAAGTAGAAAGAAGAATGTTTCAGCCAATCATAGCATTCTAAAAATTTTGATCAACCGTTGATTTCGGGCTGAACGCTCTTCACTCTTCTGTAAACATTCAAGCAGTACACACACACTCCTCTGTTGGCGATCAAGCTGTCTACCCACACACTCTCTTCTGTTAACGTTCACGCAGTCAACACATACTCTTCAATCAGGACTTAAACAGTGAACACACACACACACACACACACACTTCTGTAAAGTACCAACTTGAGAACAACATAGACACTCTGCTACAACGACTGGACCGTGACGACGTCTACGTGCGATAGTCTTATTCATCAACAAATAAGCGTACAGCGCAATACACCCAAACTGTTGGCGTACGCATATAAGAGATCGACAATATACTATGAGAAGTCACGTCCAGACTACAACAGAGCGAGGCCGTCTAAATCGTGGTACGAGCTGAAGAACTGACGACTCAGAGCTACACCCGAGACGAGGTACTCACACACACACACACACAGTGCAGAGTATCTGGATCCAGTTAAACCACTGACGTTAAATCCATCAACAGTTGCTGAAGGAACCGAGTTGCTGATCCCTGAACTCTTCGTTGGAACCCAGGACGCAGCGGAAATCATCGCCACTAGCTGATTGGACTAGGACATCGAGGGACCTCAGAGGACATCTTCGAGAACTTCAGTACCAGGAAAGTCAAAATCATTTATACATTTTATATAAAAAAAACATTTTTCTTTCTTTTGTTAAATCAATTGTAAAGTCAATTTCATTCAGATGCCTATAAAAACAGAGACTCTAAGTTAATAAGAACTTCAATATTGTGATAATCTGTAGAACAAGTATAAGTTAATTAAGAAGAAATAGATAAGAAGTAGAGTAGATAAAAAGCGCTATACAAATCTTAATATTAAATCACTTAAGAAACTTATACTACAGTATAAGTGAAACCAATTCCAAAGTAAATAAAAAGCACGTAGAACAAGATTCACGGCTAATTTATTTAAGAGTATTTTAAAAGCATTCTGAAATAGTAAAATCAATATTAAAATCTTGAAAAATCATTAATTAAATTATTTAAATAATTAACTTTGAAGGTAATAATAAACAAATTCGAATAAATTCATATTTATAAGCTTTCCTTCTGAAAGCTAATATTCATTCTAAAAACATTGATCAAATTACTCATTACTCTTTAGTACGTAAAAATTACATTAGGTATAAGTTTTTCATTTTATGTGCTATTAGAATAATAAACCCCAATTTTATACCCGACACTGTTTTGTTATTGCTGTACTCCAAAATCTACCAACATCACAAAACTATTCACAATAATTATAACGATTCACTTTGTGCTTGTACTTTTGAATTCATCTACTTGCGAATTCAAATCACAAATTCCTACGACCCTAGTCGGAAGAAGAAGACGCAAGAACGCACAACAGGTAGGTCAGTTCACACACACCATAACAGTAAAGTTATAAATGTCGCCCTGAACTTGGGGCTTCCCGAAGTTAACAAAGTTTGATTAGTAATAATATATATATATAGTAATTTAAAATTTATGTTTATATTACCTCAAGATGTTTGTTTTTCCTATTCGGAACATGTTTCGAGAGCTCCCGTACTCTCATCTTCAGCCCTTCGTGATCGTATTTGTGTGTTGGCAGGATACTATTAAGGTTTCTTGTTGGTCTCTGTCTTTTAAAGTTGTATTATTGTGTGTGATTGTGGTATATGTATTTAATTTTGTGTATTTTCGATGTTGAGTGTTTTGAATATTGTGTCATGTTTTGTATTGATTTGTATATACCTGAACAAATACAAATCAATACAAAACATGACACAATATTCAAAGCACTCAACATCGAAAATACACAAAATACAAATACATATACCACAATCACACTCAATAATACAACTTTAAAAGACCAGAGACCAACAAGAAACCTTAACAGTATCCTGCCAACACACAAATACTTCACCAGACGCAAGATCGCGAAGGCTGAAGATGAGAGTACGGGAGCTCTCGAAACATGTTCCGAATAGGAATATCGGTATGGAGAACCATACATGACTTCCATGTTCTAAGATTTATATTTAAATTCATTTACGAAATGAAATGTTTCATAGAAACTACTTCTTTCCACTTATTGCTTCAGCCTTAACCACAGTACTGTGGTCACTAACGTATACCACCACACCTTATCGCACTCGATTTTCACTGACGATGGCAGTCGACGATACTGCCGAAACGTCTGGTTTTGCATAAAACATTAGACTACGGCCAAACAGCCCGGGAAGGAACTTTAACAACAAACTACTACTTTGTTACCGATAACGTAGTACATATAAAAATTATACCCTCCCCCTTCAACTATAATTTTCATTTATAGAAAATTACCCCTACCCCGTTCAACTAGCCTCTTCATTTATAGATATTTCATCAACGTTTCTACACTGGATTATTAACATCTTCTTATCAGGATACTTTATTTATCAAAATTAAGTACTTTACTCTTGTTACAACAAAAAATGTTTCAGGTAAACTGCCCTTTCCCCGTAACCGATCTTCACCAAAATCAATAGGCCTTCAGTCTTCTACAACTCAGGCACATATGTAAAAAATTATTTGATTCTGTTTGAATTTATGGCAGTTATCGTTCGTCATGAAAAAATTTCTCTTGTTACAACATAAAATGTTGCAGGTAAACTACCCCTTCCCCTTAACCGATCTTCACCAAAATCAACAGGCTTTGAGTTCTCTACAATATAGGGATGTATGCAAAAGTTATTTGATTCTGTTTGAATGTGCGGCAGTTATCGTTCGTCATAGAAAAAATTAACCTTGGTATCACATAAAACGTTGCAGGTAAACTACCCCTTCTCTTAACTGATCTTCACCAAAATCAATAGGTCTTGAGTCCTCTACAATATTATTCAGGGATGCATGCAAAACATTATTTGATTCTGTTTGAATGTGCGGCAGTTATCGTTCCTCATAGAAACAATTACTCTTGTTAAAAAATTAAAGGTGGCCGGTAAACTACCCCTTTCCCTTAACTGATCTTCACTGGTCGGTATGGACAACCATACATGACTTCCATATT
Source organism: Magicicada septendecula (assembly GCA_034769895.1). Taxonomy (NCBI): domain Eukaryota; kingdom Metazoa; phylum Arthropoda; class Insecta; order Hemiptera; family Cicadidae; genus Magicicada; species Magicicada septendecula. Next base: position 168,840,551 of record CM068373.1, on the reverse strand, counting down.
CTAAGATTTATATTTAAAATCATTTTCGAAATGAAATATTACCATAGAAACTACTTCTTTCTACTTACTGCTTCAGCCTTAACCACAGTACTGTGGTCACTAACGTATACCACCTCACGTTATCGCACTCGATTTTCACTGATGATGGAAGTCGGTGGCATTGCCGAAACGTATGGTTTTGTAGAAAAAATTGGACTACGGCCAAATATCCCGGGAAGGAATTTTAACAAAAACTACTTCTTTGTTGCCGATAACGTTGTACACATATATATAAAAAATATGCATAAAATTAATGGCTTGTATAAGTTAATGATTGATCTCCGTTAAGTAGTGCTCAAGTTTCCAATGTTTTAATATTATGATGTCCGTAATTAAAACATCAGAGCAGGTTTAGTGTGTATGAGGGTACACCGTGGACAAAAATTTTCAACATTTCCTATTGAGCGTTGCTTAGAGTAAAGCTGCGAATCTACAGTGTACGTTTCACAGAACAAACACGCGGAAAAGAAGGAGCGCTCCGAAGTCACTCATGGACCCTCAGCATCTTGCAGAGGGTTCATCCCCTAAAGACGAAAAGTCTGTCTATGAATCGTTCCTCTGTAAACACGTGCAGTTACACTGCCCAGCGATCCACAGGAAGCAAATCGCTACCCACGTTGGACACTTTTTCGGCTTGCACGCATTATGTTGGTATGGGTTTCGGCACTTTCCATTTAAAAAGCGTGCAAATGTAAGAAAATAAACATGAATGAGGCCAGAAATAACGCGAATTTTGTGTGTGTGTGTGTGTGTGTGTGTGTGTGTGTGTGTGTGTGTGTGTGTGTGTGTGTGTGTGTGTGTGTGTGTGTGTGTGTGTGTGTGTGTGTGTGTGTGTGTGTGTGTGTGTGTGTGTGTGTGTGTGTGTGTGTGTGTGTGTGTGTGTGTGTGTGTGTGTGTGTGTGTGTGTGTGTGTGTGTGTGTGTGTGTGTGTTCCCTGCCTTTTTATTGAGGTAGTCATAATAATAAAATGGAAACGTAAACATTACATAACTGAGATATGCTTGCCTGCCACGAACGATATATTTTCTCTCATACATGATTTACATTAAAATGAAAAAATTATAATTTTATTCCCTGGCAACAAAATTATTTTATTTTTATTTAACAATTACCATTGTTTGAAAAAGTTTAAATTAATTTTCAAGTACTTTACTGATGTTAAAACGTAAAAGGTTGCAGGTAAACTACACCTTCCCCTTAACCGATCTTAACCAAAATCAAAAGGCCTTGAGTTCTGTACAATTCAGTGATGTATGCAAAAAATTATTTGATTCTGTGTGAATATGCGGCAGTTATCGTTCGTCATAGAAAAAATTACCCTTGTTAAAACATAAAATGTTGCAGGTAAACTACCCCTTTTCCTTAACCGATCTTCACCAAAAACAATAGGTCTTGAAAACTCTACAATTCAGAGTTACATGCAAACAATTATTTGATTTTGTTTGAATTTGCGGCTGTTATCGTTTGCCATAGAAAATACCCTTGTTAAAACATAAAACGTTGCAGGTAAACTACCCCTTTCCCTTAACCAATCTTCACCAAAAACAATAGGTCTTGAGAACTCTACAATTTAGGGGTACATACAAAAAAATTATTTGATTCTGTTTGAATTTGCGGCTGTTATCGTTTGCCATAAAAAATATCCTTGTTAAAACATAAAACGTTGCAGGTAAACTACCCCTTTCCCTTAACCGATCTTCACTAAAAACAATAGGTCTTCAGAACTCCATAATTCAGGGCTGTATGCGAAACATTATTTGATTCTGTTTGAATTTGCGGCTGTTATCGTTTGCCAAAAAAAAAAATACCCTTGATAAAAAAAACCGTTGCAGGTAAACTACCCCTTTCCCTCAACCGATCTTCACCAAAAACAATAGGTCGTGAGTACTCTACAAATCAGGGCTGTATGCAAAAAATTATTTGATTTTGTTTGAATTTGCGGCTGTTATCGTTTGCCATAGAAAAAAAATCTACAGACAGACACATAGACTGATAGACACACAGACACTTTTCGAAAAACGATTTTTTTTTCATGTTTTGAGTGTAGTACAATCAGAATCTGCAATAATCTCGAACACGATTTTTTTTGCCATCACCATACGTACTTCCATTTCCTTAAGGAATATCCATAAACAGATATTTGTAATTCTCACATTTTGCTACAATTTCACCACTTTCCAATACTATGTCGGTCGTGTCCTCTCCTATACACAAATATTGTGTTTTTTCTACATTCATCTGTAGTCCCCATTTTCCGTATTCTTCCTTCAGTTTGCGTGCCAAGTATTCTAAGTCATCTTTGTCTTTTGCGCATATTACGTGATCATCTATAAACTGAAGTGTATATAGACAGGTGCCATTGTCAATTTGGATGCCCATTCTACTGCATTTCTTTTTCCAGGTTGTTAAAGCTTTGGCGACATATATTTTAAAAAGTGTTGGGGAAATGCAGCATCCTTGTCGCAGACCTTCGTTGACTGTAAAGGGTTCTGATATTTTATTTCCTAATTTCACTGCAGATTTCATTTTATTGTATAAGTTTTGGACAGCCTTTATGAGGGTATGATTGATGTTGGTATTTTGAAGCACTTCCCATAGTTTTGATATTGGTATGTTATCATAGGCTTTTGTAAGTCTATAAACATTAAGTACCGGTATATTATGGATATTAAAGTAGTATATTATTAAGTAGTATAAACATTGCAAATAATTATGGACTAATATATTCACAGTATTACACATAATGACCAACATACATATACTTCATACAGTAGTAAATTTAGATTTACCTTTTTATCTAAGTTTGCTGCTGTCAAGTTAGTAGCATATTCCCACTCTGCTTTCACAGCCAAATTTGATCTATTACCGTATTCACGGTTTAAGTACTCCATATAGGATCGTCCTTCCACTTCACCATTCAGGTCTTGGTCAGGATCAACTGCTGCCACATCTCCAACAAGTGCCACCAGTAGCACTGCTGTTGTTCCTATTGCTAACCTCACATGCCAATCCATATTCCTGAAACATTCAGTTCAATAAACATTCATTATTATATCATTCATTATGTAAACAAATATTTTATGAGCTAACCAATTTTTATGTATACCCTGGCTACAATTGTTGAAGTCTGGCATGTTGAGAAAGAAGAAAAGTAATTGGTTAAATTTTAATACTGTCTTTTACATTAAGAGTTGTGTAGTTCCACAGTAGACACTAAATTTTAAAATTAAATCTAATATTATCACAACTTGTATAACATATTATATATTAATCAGTAACATATTTCAACATCCAAGTATATTTCATGTCTTGATGCATTGCTAAGTCATGATCAACAGCAGGAATTAAAAAGAATACAGTTAGATTACTTTTTATACTGTCTAGATGGTTTTACAATGAAAAAAAAAAACAAATCATACCTGTTTATGAAAGATATTAAGAATCAAACAAAATATCTGAATGAGGTGCCACGAATTCTTAGAAGGAAGGACAGGTGTTAATGATGAACAAGGGCCAAGGGCCATCTTGATATCTCCATAAAACTGAGAAAGCATTTTTTTAGTATGGTGACTGACAATAAAAGAATTACATAAAATGATTTTTTTGAAGTGTCTAAGACTATGAAATTATGAAGACAAAATTAGGTTATACAGTACAAAATTGTGTGGTTGTTTGGTGCCCAAAATAGTAACAGACAAGCTAAAGAAAAAAAATTGATGGGTTGTGTGCTCACATTTCTCACACATTATGCAGAGGAAATACATGAGCTCATAGACTCTGTTGTAACTGGGGATGACAACTGAGTTTAACACCGTACTCCATAATCAAAGCAACAATCATACAAATGGCACCACGCACATCTGCCTAAAACCAAAAAATTCAGAACATCAATTTCAGCAAATCAAACTCATTATGGCTTCCATTTTGGGGGGACAGGAGAGGAGTTCTTCAAGTTGTCTTGAAGGCAAAACGGTTACTGGTGAAACACTGAGGCATCTTCGACAAAAGGAGGGGAATGCTGACATGTAGCTTTTTCCTGGTTCATGACAATGCTTGGTTCCATTTTGTTTGTTATCTCTGTTCTGTTTGACAGCTGGAAATGAGATGTTTTGGATCATCCACTGCATAAGCTAAATTTTGCATACAGCTATTTTCACTGTTTTCTTTACTTGATAAAACATCTGGCCAGAAAAATTCTACAACAATGAAGATGTGAAAAGTAAGGTCATGGACATTATTTAAAGGCAACCGACTGGCAACAGACTTCTATGACAAAAGCTGGTCTGCAGGCTCAATAAGACAATGACAGTGATTATTTTGAAAAACAAGTGTATATGTGTATATAAGTAATTTTTATATGATGAATTGACTAAATAGTCGAAAAACTTCTTTACTTTCTACAAAGGCCTCGTGATTCATTAACATAAAATAATTCAGGTCTCTCATTTTTTATAAACATACTTACTTTATTTTTTATTGACTTCTTTATTATACAGTTAGTATATGATTACATGTACAAATTATAAGTTGTTTTTAACCTAAATTATGGTTCAATATCCCAGTACATATAGCCCTACTTTAACTTTAATAATCCTATTGAATGTTTACAAAAATGTATTTGTTTAATTTTCTTTTTATTCACTGTTTTATTTGTATAGTCCTACCTTAATTAAACAAAATTAGAATTATTTTATAGTTGAATTGTTTGTAGTAAACTGAAGATTTTTTTATTAACACTATAAAACAGCGAATGTGGCAGCAGTAGAACGTGGAGAAAAATTGGCTATTGACAATAGAAATAATTAAGAATCTGATATTTTGACTATCTTGGTACAAGATCCTTCTTGTATAATAAAAGTTACACAGGTACATCACACAAAACATCAAGTAAACAAAATTTCAGTTAAACAGAATTGTATATTAATAAAATTCATAATGAAATAAAACTGTCATACAAAGTTGTGTAAGCCATTCTACTGTGAAAGTTGGGAAAAAATAAAACAAAAACCACTTGAAGTTAATGGAGATAGACTGTTAGACAAAATAAGCTGGACTTTTGAAAAGAGAATTTTGTGCAACAAAGAAATTAGAGAGTACATACCCAAAACATTAAAAAGAATATTTTAGATACCATAGCACCGAAACAACTTATAGATAGTTTGGCCACCTTGAGCAAATTGATAACTAAAGGAGAAAATCAGAAAGTCTGAAAATGACATCCAAAGGAAGAGGTAAAGAGAAATATGCAAAAAGATCTTAGAACATTAACAACTAAAAAGAATGGCAAATAGTTCGAGAAAATTATGACCCAATGACTGGCAAATAAATAGGAAATTTTCTGGTGGAAGCTGTGGCTCATGATTATTCATTATTATCTCTGTTAGCAGACTTATTTTTGTGATGTGTTAAGGAATTTTCTAGAAACAACAGGACACTTATTGTACATCCCTTCCTATCCCTTCTCTTTCTATATAATCCCTCCCTAATTCTATGCACTTGGTCCATTTCTTAACGAGTTTTTAAATTTCTTTCTGGAAGAAATATTTCAGGCTTGTGTATGCTTCTATTTTTGCACTGCTTCTATTACCTGTTTATCTAAATATGTTTTCCTCTGAACTCTTCTTTCAAAAGACCAAAGGCACTTTGAGTCATATTTGGACTGCATGGTGGGGTTCAGAAATTCAGAAAAATACTAATTGCTTGTCTTTCTTCCTTGGTGCAGGCAAGTATGGAGCACTAATTTTTAAATGTAATGGCAAATTCTTAATGACAAAACAATACTTCTGTTGAACAGAAATTGTGAGGTTATGGATATAACAAAGCGTCAGTGCTGCCCTCTACCCAATTGGGGAGCAAAAGAAAAATTCCCTTCCTTTTTCACTTTCTGTCATAATAGAACTGACGAATATTGAAAGTAATGGAAAGTACATGTTGACAACTACTTATGGCAACTACTTATTATATTATGACCAAAAGGTAAAAAACAGATTTGAAAAAATATTATGTCCCGGTATATTGAAAAAAACTATAAAATGATTTACTATGATGAATGTAGTATGGCCCCGCCAGCCTTTCCTGAACAGTCATCTGCGCCGACCCAATGCATGAATCACCCCCACTTTCAAGTATCGCTAAGCTATCCAGAGAGAAGAGAGGGGAGATGTCGCTATAATGTTCACTGTCTCACTTCCGTATTATTTCCCACTATGTCACACACATGCTTCCGTTGTTCTCACCAGTCCTGTTGCAGCCGATGTTCATGCTATGAAACACTGTACAAGACTGTTGTGTGTATGTGCAAAATAAATGAAAATTTTGTTAGCCTCGCAACAAGGTGTTTGTCTACTGCACATTGAGACCTGAGTGTTCAATTTACATCGTCCTGCCTCTAACAACCTATGGAAGTTTGTTACACTCACACTGGACTAGTTACTATTGCTTTAATTTATTAAAATTTGTATGTTTAAATATTTTATGTGAATATAGAATTCTTATTGCATTTCAAAAACGATTACAAAACAAAGTATTGTGCGGCAAAAGAAGTAACAACATTAAAAATTTACTAATACAATCAATTTGAATTTTAGCTTGGTTTTTTAGTTACATCGCTGTTTATTGATATTTAAAATGTCTTGAAAATAACAACAGTGACATTTTCTCCTTAGTGGATTGTTCTATAGTTTTGTTCAAAGCCAGATTTTGTTATATTACTACATCTTCTTTGCTATCAATTTATTTGAGAGTAATTTATCACAAATGAAACCACTTCTGAACAAATTCATTTGACATGCTATTATGACAATGAATTCAATGGCTGCAAGCAATGATTGCTCAAACAAAACTGTACCTTTAGTAAGTCACTGGTATAGGGATTTGCCTACTAACCTAGAAGTATCTGGTTTGATTCCCAGATAATCAAGTAGTGTTTTCAGTCTCCAGTTTGACTCAGACTACAGAAGTGAATAGTAAAAACTGACTGTAAGTAGACAAAGAAGTGAAATATGACTGTAGAAGTGAATAAATAAGTGTAATATAATAATAATAATAATAATAATAATAATAATAATAATAATAATAATGTACAAAACTTAGTCTCGCTTGCATGCCATACAGCTCTTGCTGGCAGATTACTTTAAGCGGTATTGACAGAACTGAAATGAGTTATTTGTAAGAATACAGCTGTTACTTTCAATAAGCTAACATAATAAAAGGAAACAAACATTCAACTTTAGTAAACAATTTAATCGAATAAATAATTTGTTAATTTTATTCACATTTGTATACCAACCCCAATTATTTTATTCTCATTAATAATTGTCATTAATGCTATGAGATACTGTATTATGTGAAATATTTTTCAAGGCAGTTCATTCAGGAAGTGGCAATATGGCATTGTAGTAATTTTCAGTACATTGTTAGCTGATAAAATTAAATTAATCAGATAATAGGCCTATATCTAATAAAGCAGGTATCATTAATGGACGTATTATTTTTAATAACCGATAAACAGAACTAAACTCACATTAAGCACAGTAATTATTATTATTACTAATTCACCCCATTTAGACAATTTCCACAGGATAATTATTAAGTCATTCTCTTCAATTTTAACAGGATTTTTTAAGTTAAAAATAACTAAGTATTCAGACTACCTGGTAGTATAGTTATTTGGTTGAAGTTCACATATAAAATTGAGTCACATCCATGGATACAAAATAACCTGGATGGATCCATAAACATTAGCCCACGTTATACATTAGCCTTATGGACAGTGATCTTTACACTGGTTAGGATACCAATATTAAAAGTTTTGTGCTTATGATAATGAGTGTAATTAATCTTATTGTAGACAGTCTGAAGTTGTATGATAATGGGTCCCAGGCTAGTGCTCAATCAATACAGGAGAGGTTTTAGTGGCTAGTCCCACACTTTTTGAATAAATACATTTCCCCCTCCTCCTTAAAACAAACCTTATTGTAGTCATGAACTCACATAAATTTTAAAAATATGACATAATCACATAGTCTATATAACAACAGAATATTTTATAATAATACTGTCCACATTTTGCAAACAATGAGGCATCTGTCAGATGGCAATTATAGATTTGAATGTATCCAACAATTTTCTTAATAGGTTCACAAATTACTCAGAACAACTCTTGCAACAACGAAATAAAGTTCCGCATCATACGTGGTAACAGGTATTATTACTCCTATGAAAAGCTTTTCAAATCCAGGATGTTAAGCAAACAACTTAAGCTGACTATAATTATAAAAGTCTTATATGACCGTAGTAACATACGGATGCGAAGCCTAGACATTAACCAGCACAGTCAGCAACATCTAAGAATATATGAACGCCAAGTCTTGTGAAAAATGTTTGGACCTCTACAAACTGAAGATTGGAGGATTTGAATGAACCATGAACTAGACCAACAGATTCATGATGTTGACAAAGTCTGGCTTATTAAGAGTAGGAGGCTTGAGTGGCTGGGCCATGTAGGCAAATGGATGACAGAAGAATGGCTAAGAGAATTGCAGATTGGAGACCGGTAGGAAGAAGAATTAGATGTAGACCCAGAAAGAGATGGTTGGATGACGTGGAGGATGATTTGAGACGTATGAACATGATGGGATGGAGACGGGTGTGTAATGAGAGGGCGGAATGGAAGAAATTTATTGAGCAGGCTAAAACCCATCCTGGGTTGTAACCCCAGAGAAAGGAAAGGAAGGACTTACTACAGCAACAAAAAGTGAATATACTGCAGCAGATAGTGTGTTTCAAGTGTCTATTCGTTTCAGTGAAAGGTTAGGTAGAGTTATATTTTGTACAAGTAATCATAGTAGGCCTATTTATTTTTAAATAATGAAATTTGCTAAAAAATTCTATTTTTTATTTTAAAAATATGTAAAAATATTACCATCTTTGTTTTCATATATTTTTGATACATCTAAAATCATATAGGAAACATCATCACATAATTTAAATATGTCACAAAATCATTCAAATAACGCAATATAATTCCACATATCATCCCTTTCTGAATATTTTTTTCACTGTAAACATGATAATTTAAAACGAACATACATTTTTAATTCATGACACATGATGATGTTTTATAAGCAGGCCTATAACACATTTATTTCAATTTATAAACTCTCAAAAACATTCAACTGTGAGTGGAAAAGAAGAAGTAGAAATGTAAATAAAAACACTGTAAAGTGATCAAGACCCTATTACAGATGCCACATTTACAAATATTTTTCAAAGTTCTTAAACAAAAAAAAGGAACGCAATTAATTACTTCAGCTTCAAAGTACGGCCTCAATTATACAAAAAAAATTATGTAAGTTGTTTTTAAGGTGGTTATTTTCGAAAGCGATAAAAAGGCGTTCTAAATTTGCATTATATTTTTAGCTGATAAACCAAATTTATCGGCCAAGTTTAATGAACTGGTTACCACAGCGAGGTTCAGAAGTAGGCACACATGTAGGCCTATTACCTCATTTCGTTTGGCCGTGTTAACTAAGATTAGCGAAAATGTTTTGGGGCAAAGTAAACGGGCGCTAAGTTATGCCAACGTCGTTTATTATTTGACGTTAACATTCGCCTGTTTACTTACAAGTCAACTGGCTCACCGTAGAAATAAACGCTAAATGGGAAACAAAATAAAAGCGACGAGTTCTTCAGACGGAGATCGAATCCAAAGTTCTTCGGGTCAATTAAATTTGTTATTTTTTATTAATTTAGCACATGTAATAAATTCCAAGACATTTCAAGTTTTTATTTTGCTCTGTGCGATGTAAGGTGAAGGAAACCTGTTCCGTGTATACACAGGCTTATTGTGTATAATAAACTAATTCATTTTTCAACACCAGTCCGAATTCTTGTGTGTGGCCATTTTTTGACGTCATCGTTATGTGTTAGTGTTGATAGTCCTCTGTTTATCACCAAGAACATTTTCTGAAGCCGTTTGGGTAGAAAAGCAGCATACTCTCGATCTTTATTGTCTAACGTTCCAAGTAGGCAAGTCAAATTTTATAACACTTCTTGCGCTCACCAGGGACATACGTGGGACACATCGGATACACGTCTACTTGTATTCTATCGTCTTAAAAGTTTCGTCCTACGATCAGCAGTGCCCTATTCACCTATAGGTGGACTCGACCTGAGGGAGCCTCTGTAAAGTAACCATGTTCTTAACTAACTTGCATTGAGAGAAAAAATACGAGGGCGATTTGAAAAGTTCGCGGACTACCATATAAACGAATGTGTGGCGTTTCTGTTTTTTACCGCATCGTGGCGCCACGTTCGCCCCACGAACAGCTGTGAAGCGTCAAGTCGGGTCAAGTCATTGTTGCGGAGAAACAGCTGTATAAATAAGGTTATCTCACAGCAACGCTGAAACTGGAGAAAACTGAACATCAAATTTTTTGTTAAAAAAGATTTAACGCGAACAGGAATTTTTAATGAGACGAAGAATGTGTTGGGTGATGCTGGACCTTCATTTACTACAGTGAAAAAATGGGCTACGTGGTCATGCAAGTTTGGAAGATGACCCGCGTACTGGGTGTCCGATAAGTGCCACTACACCAGAAATCATCAATAAAGTGCACGATATTATTTTGGAAGATCGCCGTTTAGAAGTGTCTGAAATTGTTAAGCCTGTGGGCATCTCAGATGAAAGGGTACATCACATTCTTACTGAAGAATTAGGCATGAAAAAGCTATCTGGAAGATGGGTGCCGCGTTTGTTAACAAGTGACTAAAAACGCATGGGAATGGAAGCTTCTCAGGAATGTTTGGAATGTTTTAAGAAAAATCCGAAAGATTTTATTCGTAGATTTGTAACAACTAATGCAACTTGGATCCGTTACTTCACTCTAGAAACAAAACAACAGTCGAAACAATGCATGCGTAGTGATTCGCCGCCTCCAAAAACTGAAAAATCAATTTTGTCGGCTGGAAAGTGTATGGACACATTTTTCTGGGATGCTAAGGGGATATTGTTACTAGATTGCCTTAAAAAGGGTCAAACGATAAATGGAGAATATTACGCTAACCTTTTGGGCCAATTAAATGTAAAAATTTGAGAAAAAAGACCAGGTTTAGGAAAGATCATTTTTCATCAGGATAATGCACGCCTTCACATATGCGTTGTGTCTATGGCCAAAATCGCCGAGTTGAAGTACGATCTGTTGCACCATCCGCCTTAATCTCCTGATTTAGCGCCATCTACCTTTCATCTATTCATAAACCTTAAAAAGTTTTCGGGGGGAAGCAATTTTCCTCAGATGACGAGCTGAAAGCGCCAGTGAACGGTTATTTTGAGGACCTAGAAGAATCGGATTTCTTCAACGGAGTAAGTGACGGGGTAATGACTTGACGCTTCATTGCTGTTCGTGGGCGAACGTAGCGGTACGATCCGGTAAAAAACAGAAACGCCACACATTCGTTTCTATGGTAGGCCGCGAACTTTTCAAATCGCCCTCGTATAAGCACAAATAGGCTAAATGTTTCATGAATAAATGTTTAGAAAAGAACCTTACGTCGCCTGTTGTCTTCTGTTGTGTGGACGAGTTAAAGTCAGGATAGACATGTTGGTTACTGGTTACGCATCTTAATTTACTCTTAGAAGCATACGTGTGTGTTTTAGTTCATTTGGATTCCTTGATGTATCGATCACCATTAAAGAGAACCAGTTGAAACCGTCGCGTAATGCATTCGCGTCTCATTACAAAACTAACGTAATAGATAAGTCAAGTAGAATTGTGCTTTTTAACTGAGACAGAATTATTGGAAGAGTGCTTTCGTCGTCAAAGCATAGAATATTCGTATCTCTTTCGTAAAATTAATTATGAGGATTTCGATAATAACGTTTGTAATGAAGGAGTTAAAGATATTGAAAGGTCTAAAGAAATGGACAAAGCTAAAAATAAATTAGAAAAACCTCAAGATAGAATTTATCCTACAATAAAACTGAATCTAAAAATGGTCTTGTAAAAAAAAATAATTATTGAACATTACTAGGTTAAATGTAGTACATGTGTGCGCGCATGTGCGTATGACATGTCACTACTTAAATAATAAACGCAAAATAAATATTACCGTATATTATTTAATATTGATTGTTAAACTTTCACTTGTGAACTTATTTTGTTTTTCCCGTACGCGTTTCGGCGTGATGTGCGCCTTTATCAGTGGTGTGAGACAGAATGTCCGGAACTTGTAACGGTTTTTTAGTTGGTAGGTTGAGTGGCGGGGGGTGGAAGGGAATTGGCGCGGGGATCCGAATTATTGTATGTTTTATGTATAATTGTGTCAAAGACTGCGTGTGATTTAAAGTGTAATTGGTAGTAAAGTATGTTGTTTGGTTGTGTTGTGTAGTGTTTGTATATTCCATATTGTTCTGCTGTGTTAAGTTTCCGACTTTTATATTTATATTACTGATTGTAATAGTTTCTATATAGGCCAGACGGGAAGATCTTTTTTCTTTTTTTCACGTTACTCTGAACACCTAAAAGCTCTATCCAGCAACAACATACATTCCGCGTTTGCCACACACATACACACAAAAAACCACAGCTACACCAACATAGATAATAATCTTGAGATATTACACTACTTGCCTAAAAGTCGGAAACTTAACACAGCAGAACAATATGAAATATACAAACACTACACAACACAACCAAACAACATACTTAACGACCAATTACACTTTAAATCACACGCACTCTTTGACACAATTATACATAAAACATACAATAATTCGGATCCCCGCGCCAATTCCCTTCCACCCCCCCCCACCACACAACCTACCAACTAAAAAACCGTTACAAGTTCCGGTTATTCTGTCTCACACCGCTGACGAAGGCGCACATCACGCCGAAACGCGTACGGGAAAAAACAAAGTAAGTTCACAAGTGAAAGTTTAACAATCACTATTAATTAAGTGCTGTGAATGAAGAAGATGAACCATCAAAACAATTATATTATTGTGTGGAGGAAGACGGTTTAACGGTGAAAATTCTAGACGGAGTCCTCATTTGAAAGTTTTAAATACGGCTCCTAAAGTTTTAAAGGAATCCTCGGTGCTTCGACTCACACTTGTTCAACAGTTTACACCAACGACGTTCTAAAAGTAACATCTCATATGCTGAGATGCTCTGTACATTCATATATAGCTTCATCGCTCAGAACGATGACAGTCGGCATCAAAGCAACCGTTATCCTTGGTGATTACTTTTGTTTAGCATCAGTGTAGTTCCGTTGCTGACATGTTTCTGTACATCATTAACCAACGGCCGTACCGACAGCAGAAGACGACAACGCAACGGATCGGTTCCACTGAAGATGATAAACTGCAGTCGATGAATACTAACTGTGGTAACTCGGACTGAAAATAATCTCATCTCACTAACGGTGTACAGGCCAGTTAAGGGCCCACAGCGTTATCCTTCCAGCCGAGACAGTATCACGCTATTATGTCCTCTCATTGAACACCACCTCAATAAACCGTCCTTCAGTCAATCTTTTTGATTCGATTCGCACAGCCTGAACACTGAAGCTACGGTTTCTATGAACCACGCAGGATTCACGCTTCCTATATTGCGCAGAGAGGGTGTTTTTTAAGGTCGCGCTGCGGATAGTCTCGATCGAGAGAATTAATAGCCTAGTAAGTGAGAAGTGGAGTGAAGTGTGTGGAGTGGATTAAAGTGTTTCAATAGCAATGTTAGTGGATGAAGAGGTTGAAGAGGAAGCAGCACATTTATCAATTTTGGTAAATAATGATCCCCTGCCGATGTTTCGCTAACAGGCAAGAACATTGTTTCAAAATTTAATTTTAAGGCTTCTGAAGGGGAATGAAACCAAGTTTAGAGAATATTTTAGTCTCTACAGAACTTTTCTAAGAAATTTTAAACCATTAAAGATGATGCAACGATTCTAACTTACAACAAAATGAAGGATCAAATATCACCACTGCAGAAGCTGTGTTTAACATTAAGGTAGGAGATGTTTTAAATTAAAATATTATTCTACTTTCAACTGAATATTTTTAATTTATTAATACTAGTAGAATTTAAAAAATGCTGAAACAAAATCAATACGTACAAAGACTCTTAAAAAAAATAGTGTACTGAAAATCAATTTTTTTTTTGTAATTTCATGTAAATGACGAATATGAAATGAAACGCTTTAATAGTCCAGATTAAATTTGTTGAAGTGTTTATTCTCTAACTAAATCAATAAGTTGGATTAAGTCCAAATGTGAATTAAAAAGCCTTGATTACATGATTTAATGCGGACAAATAGCGCTGCGCGTCACGCTCGAGTCTACTGGAAGTAGACTGTTGCGTACCACGCATCCATGTTGCGCTTGCCTTTTCCGGCAGGAATCACTGAAGCGCACTCTTAAAATATCGGTATGGAGAACCATACATGACTTCCATGTTCTAAGATTTATACTTAAAATCATTTTCAAAATGAAATATTTCCACAGAAACTACTTCTTTCTTCAGCCTTAACCACAGTACTGTGGTCACTAACGTATACCACCTCACTTTGCGCACTCGATTTTTCACTGATGATGGTAGTCGATGGCACTGCCGAAACGTCTTGTTATGCAGAAAACATTGGACTACGGCCGAACAGCCCGGGAAGGAATTTTAACAACAAACTACTTCTTTGTCCCCGATAACGTAGTACACATGTACAAAATTATCCCCTCCCCTTTCAACTACCTTTTTCGTTTATAGATATTTCATCTACCTTTCTACAGTAGATTATTATGACCTTCTTTTCAGGATACTTTATTTATCAAAATTAAGTACTTTACTCTTGTTAAAACATAAAACGTTTCTGGTAAACTACCCCTTTCCCTTAACCGATCTTTACCAAAATCAATACGCCTTGAGTCCTCCACAATTTAGGCACATATTCAAAAAATTATTTGATTCTGTTTGAATTTGCGGCAGTTATGGTTCGCCATAGAAAAAATTCTACACACACACACACACACACACACACACACACACACACACACATTTCGAAAAATGACTTCATGTTTTGAGGGTAGTACAATCAGAATCAGCCTTTATCTCAAACACGATTTTTTTCGCCATCACCATACTTCCATTTCCAAATGGAACATGGAAGTAAAACCGCTCCCAAGTCGATAGTCGTTAGCCGTGGCAGACTTCAAAGTAATGCCGTCATCACGCTTCACGCATCACACTTTTTTCACGTCCGCGATTCATAGAAACCAAGGCTTAACATTTTGGTGGGCAATCGAGCTTCATTCTTGATGTAAAGTTACCAGACGTAAAGGATGGTACCGTCATGTTTTTTTTTTAACTTTGTACGGATTGAATAAATCACTCGATTTCCACGTGAGTGAACAACGTTTACGAATAGACGAATAGGCTATATGGACAAGTGTAAATTTCATCTCTCAGTACAAAGCCTTAAAGCGGTCCTAATCAATAAGGTTAACTGTCATCTCGTGTGTGTAGTTTTTATAAAATACTGTGTGATAGGAAAGGTATCATAAGAAGAGTCAATAATAAGAACAAAAAATATTAGTAGGAACAATATTCTAGGACAATACGTTGGGTTTATATAATACTAGCTGTTACCCGCGGCTTCGCACTCGAATATTTGACTTTTAATAAGTACTAGCGAGTACCCGGCATGCGTTGCAATGCCACTCAAAGAAAGAAAGTGTTTGTATATATATAATATATAAAGATTTCGTTCGCGTGGTCTTCAATTTAATGCGATAATATATTTAGAACAGAATCTATTCCATTGGGTTGCCATAGTAACCAGATCTAATAAGTTAGTTTTTTAAGACTCCAAAGGACCCCCCAGAGGATCGTATCAAAAAAAAACACCTGTCCTATGTTGGTTCTCCCGTTGCGTAAAATATTTGTGCCAAGTTTGGTTGAAATCGGTCCAGTGGTTTAGGAGGAGATGTGGAAGACCCCAAAGAACCCCATCGAAAAAACACCTATCCTATGTTGGTTCTCCCTTTGCGTAAAATATTTGTGCCAAGTTTGGTTGAAATCGGTCCAGTGGTTTAGGAGGAGATGTGGAAGACCCCAAAGGACCCCCCGAAGTATCATATCGAAAAAACACATATCCTATGTTGGTTCTCCCGTTGCGTAAAATATTTGTGCCAAGTTTGGTTGAAATCGGTCCAGTGGTTTAGGAGGAGATGTGGAAGACCCCAAAGGACCCCATCGAAAAAACACCTACCCTATGTTGGTTCTCCCGTTGCATAAAATATTTGTGCCAAGTTTGGTTGAAATCGGTCCAGTGGTTTAGGAGGAGATGTGAAAGACCCCAAAGGACCCCCAAAAGGACCCCCGAAGGATCATATCGAAAAACACATATCCTATGTTGGTTCTCCCGTTGCGTAAAATATTTGTGCCAAGTTTGGTTGAAATCGGTCCAGTGGTTTAGGAGGAGATGTGGAAGACCCCTAAGGACCCCCCAAAGGACCCCGTCGAAAAAAACACCTATCCTATGTTGGTTCTCCCGTTGCGTAAAAT
Organism: Magicicada septendecula; assembly: GCA_034769895.1. NCBI lineage: Eukaryota > Metazoa > Arthropoda > Insecta > Hemiptera > Cicadidae > Magicicada > Magicicada septendecula. Next base: position 168,823,953 of record CM068373.1, on the reverse strand, counting down.
ATTTGTGCCAAGTTTGGTTGAAATCGGTCCAGTGGTTTAGGAGGAGATGTGGAAGACCCCAAAGGACCCCCCGAAGTATCATATCGAAAAAAACACATATCCTATGTTGGTTCTCCCGTTGCGTAAAATATTTGTGCCAAGTTTGGTTGAAATCGGTCCAGTGGTTTAGGAGGAGATGTGGAAGACCCCAAAGAACCCCATCGAAAAAACACCTATCCTATGTTGGTTCTCCCTTTGCGTAAAATATTTGTGCCAAGTTTGGTTGAAATCGGTCCAGTGGTTTAGGAGGAGATGTGGAAGACCCCAAAGGACCCCCCGAAGTATCATATCGAAAAAACACATATCCTATGTTGGTTCTCCCGTTGCGTAAAATATTTGTGCCAAGTTTGGTTGAAATCGGTCCAGTGGTTTAGGAGGAGATGTGGAAGACCCCAAAGGACCCCATCGAAAAAACACCTACCCTATGTTGGTTCTCCCGTTGCATAAAATATTTGTGCCAAGTTTGGTTGAAATCGGTCCAGTGGTTTAGGAGGAGATGTGAAAGACCCCAAAGGACCCCCAAAAGGACCCCCGAAGGATCATATCGAAAAAAACACATATCCTATGTTGGTTCTCCCGTTGCGTAAAATATTTGTGCCAAGTTTGGTTGAAATCGGTCCAGTGGTTTAGGAGGAGATGTGGAAGACCCCTAAGGACCCCCCAAAGGACCCCGTCGAAAAAAACACCTATCCTATGTTGGTTCTCCCGTTGCGTAAAATATTTGTGCCAAGTTTGGTTGAAATCGGTCCAGTGGTTTAGGAGGAGATGTGGAAGACCCCAAAGGACCCCCCGAAGTATCATATCGAAAAAAACACATATCCTATGTTGGTTCTCCCGTTGCGTAAAATATTTGTGCCAAGTTTGGTTGAAATCGGTCCAGTGGTTTAGGAGGAGATGTGGAAGACCCCAAAGAACCCCCAAAAGAACCCCATTGAAAAAACACCTATCCTATGTTTGTTCTCCCTTTGCGTAAAATATTTGTGGCAAGTTTGGTTGAAATCGGTCCAGTGGTTTAGGAGGAGATGTGAAAGACCCCAAAGGACCCCCAAAAGGACCAACCGAAGGATCATATCGAAAAAACACATATCCTATGTTGGTTCTCCCGTTGCGTAAAATATTTATGCCAAGTTTGGTTGAAATCGGTCCAGTGGTTTAGGAGGAGATGTGGAAGACCCCAAAGGACCCCCAATGGACCCCGTCGAAAAAAACACCTATCCTATGTTGGTTCTCCCGTTGCGTAAAATATTTGTGCCAAGTTTGGTTGAAATCGGTCCAGTGGTTTAGGAGGAGATGTGGAAGACCCCAAAGGACCCCATCGAAAAAACACCTACCCTATGTTGGTTCTCCCGTTGCATAAAATATTTGTGCCAAGTTTGGTTGAAATCGGTCCAGTGGTTTAGGAGGAGATGTGGAAGACCCCAAGAACCCCCCAAAGGGCCCCATTGAAAAAAATTCATAAACCTTCGCGGGCGTGCGCACAACAACTCACCGAAGTTTCATCGCAATCGGATGAATGGTATAGGAACGCATACGGGACAAAGAAAGAAAGAAACAAACATTCATTTTTATAGATATAGATTTTAATATAATTTTTATTGTCTATGTCTATTTAGCGTTTTGTCAGCTCATATAACAATTTTGTACTCATTACTCAAATTCTCTCCAAAGCTGTTTTCAACACTTGTACTATTTTAACTTGTACTAAATTATTATGTCAGTGCAACAGCCTTTGGAGGTTTAAAAGTACCCGTTTATAAAGCCTTTGGAGATATTTATAAAGTACCTGTTAAATCAAAAACGCTAAATTCTTTACTTTAAGTGTTACTGTGTTAGAAGCATTGTATAACACATTAAACGTTATGTTTTCCTCAGCCATGACTTTTATTTATTTCAGCAGTAAACTAAAAACCAAAAACCGTTGTCACCTAACCTCACAAATGAAAACAACACGTATTTTCGCTTTGCATTAAGTAACAGGACAATTTACAATTAGTACACTTTCCACATCGTAATATATCGATACAATTGCATATTATATAAAACATCAAAAATGAACTGCAGGAATGGATAAATGTACAGTTCCGATGCCGCTAAATAGCTTTTGTTTATTTATTTGTTACTATGGTAATTAATTCTGGTCTCCATGGTGTTGTTGACATCTTTAGTAGTAGTATTTAATATATTTCATTACTTATTCATTGCAGCATCAGAAATACGTATAAACATAAATTTTATAATCGTTTAAGACAATTACAAAGCATATAGACGTATCTGTATACAAAATTACAAAGTATATCGATACAATCGCATAATAAAAACATTAAAAACTGCAGGAACGGATAAACGTACAGTTCTGATGCCGCTAAATATCATTTGTTTATTTACTTGTTACTATGGTAATTAATTCTGGTCTCCATGGTGTTGACATCTTTATACGCGTCAACGGAAAGGCATAATTAAAAGGGCCTAAATCGTGCGAACGGCAAAATATCAAATTCCAAATTACACAGTATTTTGCGCCTTGTGTTAAAGGTTACCTGTGCAAATTTGGTGGCAATCAGTGTAACGGTGTAGATTTGTATTCAGTACCCATAAATCCTCAGACTTTGAGTTTTATATATATACATTTACATTGATTTTGTCTGCATCACGTAAATTAGTTCTATATTATAACGTAGGTATTAATTTTTACTGTGGTTGACTGGTGTCCTCATTCATGATTTTGAACTGAAATAGTGTTTGGTTTTATGCGGTGACCTTAATAGTAGATGTTTGTTTAACTAACCACATTCTGAACTCGCCCAAGATCTCGTCGTAGACCGCTTGGAGCATGGATATTAGACTTTAATAAAACACACTTTTGTCATTATTGTCAATACTTAAATAAAGCGACGTTTCAGCTATCCAATCGCCTACTGTGTGAACTACAAACTAAAATAAAATAATTGAAATATAATAATCTATACTCCATCGCTCGAGTGGTGGAGAAATCGATTAAAAAAATACATTCACATAATTTATAAATGAATACGACTAAATCTTATAAATAATGACTTAACTCAGGGGTCTCCAAACTTTTTCACTTGAGGCCCGAATTGAAAAATCTTGGAAGTCAGGCGGGCCAACAACAACAACAACACACACACACACACACATATATAATAAACTTATTATTGTTTAAGATTACGAAATAATCATTTCAATAAAATAGGTATTAAAATAAAAATTAAGCAGACTTATAAAAAAAAATTCATTTATTCGAAATAATGTAAATAAACGTAAGGAAAAAATAACATTCAAAGATATTTCTTATGTATTATTTTTTCTCTTTCTTATGAACGTATGGGATGTGCGGAATTGCTTCTGACATATAATGTCTGTCCATTTTTGGCCAAATTTTGATGCTCCTATCACTAGAATGGATTTCAAGTGTTCGTCTGACAAGTTAGCCCTGTACTTTGATTTTACAAAGTTCATTTTTGAAAACGTTTGTTCGCAGATAAGCGTGATTCATTCAAGGCAGCCAGACGAACAAGCACATTAACCACATAAATGTTTTGAACTTGTACAAAATATTATAACATTCTACTGAACTTATTTCTTGTTTAGTTAGTAAAATGTTATAATATTTGAAGTATTTTGATGATCTATTTAAAAACTGCATCGTCTGGGTTGCAGCGGGCCGGACAATGACTCTTCGCGGGCCGTAGTTTGGAGACCACTTACCATGCATACACCTGTAACCGTAATGCAAAGGACAACTGAACAGTGCAGCAGAAGACAACATGATACACCAAAGCGACAGGCACAAAACCAAGTCCCGCAAAACTTTATTATGAAATATTCGAATCCTTTTAATGTAGCTCTATTGGGTGCAGTCCCATGGCCATATACTACACCCCTGATAGGCTTCAAAATCTAGTTACACTTCAGTAGTTTATTTTATTTTGACGATTTCGATTGAATCCGTACAAGCAATGACCTTTTGTATTTACGTTCAACTCTTTACTTTCCTACACGTTCTTTCAATCGTAATTTTTCATTTGTTGCCATTTTTAAGTACACAGTTATTTGTTTTGTTTGAAACTGTACTGCAAGTTACGTCGGTTGGTAAAGATTTTTATAGGCCTACTTCTATTTGTGAAGAGATTTCACCTATTAAATGACAAAGCCTGCACTTGTGTTGGACTTGGGCCCGTACAAGTACGTTTGTTCTCGCTGTCAGTAAGTGCAAATGCAAATTTCCTACTTACGGATCGTTTGTACGGAACAGAGAGGGATTAATAAATCACCGGGTATGATGCTATACTAACATATAGGTACCGGGTTCAACATAAAATCGAGGCGTACTTTTCAGCACTTCGGTCGATTCAGCATCCTGGGGTAATAACGGGCGGCCACATTACCTTTCTTGCATGCCGAAAAAGCAGCCATTATTGGAACAAAACCTAAGACGCTTTTTTGAAGTAATCTTGCTCTTACCTTACAACTTTCAGATCATATTACTCATCTTCTTGGGCGAGTTGGCAATGATAAGTATTTGTATGCGCTAAACGTTGGATATACGTAAAAATCCGTTGAACTGATCATTTCTAAGACAATCTTTTAAATAGCACTGGATCGTTTACGAATTAATAGTACCAGTTTTACTGGTCAGAGAATAAGCAACTCGAACTTTTTTAAATTAATAATCTCGTTGTTTCCTTAACTCTGTCACATAAAAAGTAAGCACAGGATTAACTAATTAGAAACGTATACCTACAGTCGACTCAATAAAAACTGATATGATACGTAAACAAAATATGTCTGCAGTTTCAAGCCGACCAGTTCCGTCCGGAATCAACTTCTCGTCAGTTAACTGTAAAAACCAGTTTCTCTAAAATCACCACAGCCATCTGGAATAATAATCGTCACTTAATTTGTTGTTGTTTACTCGTTCTAACGTTTGTCAATGACCCAACGACACGAAACTTTCTCATCTCGATCAACAACAACAACAACACAGACATACAATTAATTTTGGCTATCGGTCATTTAATAATTGCCACTCTGTTTTAATCCGTTATCTTTTAATTAAAATGCAATTAAAGGATATAGTCTTTCAGACTCCCTCTGTTCGTCCCGTCACTCTCTCTCACATACACATTTCATTTTCTGGCTCGTACCTCCTTCACTTTCTTTTTCTAACGTTTACTCTTTTCACTTGTAGTTTTACTTTCTGTTTCGGTTTTTGCGGGGCAGGACCTATAAATCTGAGGCGGCGCAGTATTGTACCTATACATTACATCGAAACTTTTGTATCTACAGAAGGTGAAAATGCGCGGAAAATAAAACAATTTTACACATCTATTTTGCTGCAACCTGTTTGTTTGGGTTTCGCTCGTTTCCTGACCGCCCCCCCCCCGAACTTACATTTGAGATGTTATTGTTATCTTTTTTATATAGTGTATATGTTTTTAATACAATACTTAAAGATATGTCGTCTACTTTTCCCATGGTAAAGTCTTCATTTAACGTTGAGGACAGTTTTTTAAAACTCATAACGTAAAACGAGACGCCCAATATTTTTAACGACACATACGCTTTTTAAATATAAAATATTTAATGTACGGTGTCATGACACAGTAATGATGTAGGCATAAATGAATTTTGATTTATGCCTACAGTACAATGACTACACGGATTCGGACGGATCACTCTCAGAATCACATGTACTCTGCTGTTTACACGGCACTAGGTATAAGATAGGTAGGTAAATATTCTAGACAGGCACAGAATCTAACTTGCGGGTAAAACTAATTGTAATAATATCGACAACTTCAGTCGTGAGAATTTGCGTTATTTGATCAAAAACGCTGTCGGTAAGAATGGTTGAACTTGAACGTAAAAAATTGAAAACTAGTAGCAGCTTATACAAAATTGCAAAATTTATTTCAACATAACCAACCGTTGTTGATTTTGTAAAACCGAGATCGTTGATAATCTTTCGTAATTGTAATAATCTTGTTACAGACAACTGTCCGCTTGCAACAGCTCTCATTTGCCACGAGCAGTGTCAAATGCATCCTGACAAACGTTTTAGGGCGGCAGAAACGCGCAAACAACAAAAAATAATCAGCTTTGGAATTCCCTTAGACATATGTAAGCCTACTGGTTGTTCGGAAGGAAGCCACGGATAGAGAATAAACTCTTCCCCTACAAGACAATTCTGAAACCAATACGGGCGTATGGAAATCAGCGGTGGGGGACAGAAAGTACGTCAAACATAGAGATCCTACAGAGTTTACAGGACAGTGGCCAATGCACGTCATACAGAAGGACGTCAAGGTGTCTCCTGTTCGGAATGAAATTAAACAACACTTGATGAACGGCTACACGACGCTGGACACTCAATACGATTAAATCGTTTCAGACAAACGGCATATCAACAGATTTTTTAACTTTATTTTAGAGTAAGGCAGGAGTGCTCGCTGGCGAACTCTCCGCATGACATGTATTTCCTTTCCTTTCACCAGCGTAAGTTTTGTTTAATGTTACCAAGTGTATATGTAAAAGGTTGCGAAATAAAATAAAGCTAAAAAGTCTTGTTACATTTTGTTCAGTGGACAGCGAGCGTAATCGTTTCAGCCTGTAGGCTGTCGTACGTAGTGTCATTTTCGTACCAGATTATGACTATGGCCACGAATTTTATGGAACCAGAGAGCAAAAGAGGCAACGAGAACGGAAGGTTGACAAAGTGTCATAACCAAGACAGAGCAAAATGTCGCACGAAGTCCGGGAAACGAAGAATCCTCCAACTCATCTGGGAAAACATTATGTCGCAATAATATTAAAAAAAATACTGATGCCTGCAACCTTTTTCGTCTCCAGTTCGTTTCTTTTACAGACTCTACTGCAGCGTCATAAGCTAGCTTAATTCATTGCATTGACCTTGACGTGGTCAGCGTGATTTCAACGGCCTCCTCAGCGTACGTAATAAATTTCTTCTACAGTGTTGGAGAAATTCCGCGCCGGATTTATGCAGCCGCTGGGTCGCCGCAGTAATATTTCTTCTATTTGCATACTCTGTACTTCACACGACTTATGCTGGCAAGCTGCCCTCGTTGTGGGCGCCTCTTTGACACAAAAACGCCGCATCTAGGTCTTTTTTTTTAAATAATTTTTCTTACAATTATTTTCTAACCGCTTACATCTGTAAAAGTAATTTTGTCATCCAAGGTCTACCGCTGTACGGTGTTGCACACACACATACACACACACACACACACACACACACACACACACACACACACACAGTACATGAGAGCGAGTGAGAGGGGGGAGTGTGTAAAATGGAGAGACTCATAATTTACCGAACGACTAACGGATTTCGTCGTATTGTTCAATGATAACCGCGTTGTTAACTCGTAAAAAAAAACTACTGAAAAAACATAATTCATTGCAAACTAAGACGCCTTTATTGAAACACAGATAATCATTTTTATTTCTGGTCCTATTCTCTTCAAAAGTCTCAGATGTTTGTGTAAGCATAGGAGAACCATGCCAAACTCACATTCTTCCTCAACTGTACAACAAACGCATGTAGATGCCCTTGGATAACGGAAAACCCAAACATAACCCTTAGTACAGAAAACACCGCAATGACAGAATTTATGTAAGCACACAATATCGATAATAATTTACTATGTGTGTAGTTAGTAATTGTGTATTTATTTACTGTAATTATTTATTAATACAACGCTATAATAATTAATATTTTATTAATGCGATATACAGTATACCAATGACATTATTATTGTTATTTAATTTTATTTATTAGGGCCGGGGCAAATTGAAGGTTGGTCCCGAAGAATACGAACTGGATAAATTCATAGTCCGGTTTATCAAGAGTAGAAGATTAGAATGGCTGCGTCGCGTAAGACGATTGGGCGATAGCAAAACAACTAAAAGAATCGCATACTGGAAACCAATAGGCAGAAGAATTCGAGGAAGACCTAGGGAAAGATGGAAGGATAACGTAGAGGATGGTTTGAGAGGTATGAGAGGTTTGAGAGAATCTGGAGGAGGTTGTGTGGTGAGAGGATGGATGGAAGAAAATGATTGAATAGGCCAAGACGCACACTGGTCAATATAAGATTCGTAGCCTGATAAATTAACGATCAAGTGATATGTGCAAAAGGAAAAGAAGCCCTGGAATATATGACACGCAAACTGAAGGAAGAGTATGAAAAATGGCAATTACTAATGAACATAGAAGAACGCAGTATCTGTGTGTCGGAGAAGAAACAACATATTTAATCTTAGAAAACAACGAACGTATAAAAAATGCAACAGCTACAAATACTTAGGAATAAACTTTAATGAAGGACAGATGATGTTGAAATAAAATGGAGAATAAACAGAGCAAAACAAATAGATCATTGAATGGGAATCTATGGAGCACAGAAATTAGAAAAGAAAGGAAGAAAAGAATATACGGTAGTATAATTAAAAGCACGTTGATGTATGGATCAGAAACATGGAGAATAAAAGAAAGGATAAAAATAAAGTTAGAAGCTACAGAAATGGATTCTTTGAGACGAGCCGCTAGAACTTCAAGGCTAGAGCGAATACGAAATGAAACGGTCAAAGAAGAAATGGGCGTACAAAAGACAATCATCGACTGCATTGAAGAAAAACAACTAATCTGGTACGGACACGTACGGAGAATGGGATAAGACCGACTACCATTGAAATGGATACCTAGAGAGCACAGTGATAGTGGACTAAACGATGAAAATACAACGACAGACAACAATGGAGGTTGGGCATCGGACAGCGTCGTAGGACGTTTTGACCCCGAATAAAAAAAAAATGCTCGCTGACTCCTAGATGATGGTATAGCAAGTATGACTGACGTAACAACTGTCTGTACTCGTCACACCGGAGTTACTAAAATGGAATCAGGATAAACAGGAAACGGTTTTGCCCTTTTATGGTATTCCGTGGGAAGTAAACGGTATTAAGAGAAAGTAGACAACATAAATTCTTCCGACCGCTTTTGTTATTTTCCAAACCGTTACTTTCCTTTATATTTCAGCGTTCCTTAGGACATGCAAAAACGGTGGTAGTGTCAAAACATTATTTTCAAGTCGACTACAGCAGGTTCTTGGCTTTCTGTTCGGAACGTAAAAATGAAGATTTCTGAAGATGGTCACGAACCAGGGGCCCAATAAGGATTGCCTTCTGGGACGGTGGTTTAGAGTTTGGTTAATCTTCTTCACTACTTGGCTAGGGCTATAGCCCGTTTCGACTTCACTGAGTCTCTGACCATTTTTTCCAAGGTCTTCCACGATCTCTCGTCCCCACTGGCCTGTATTAAATTCCATTATATTTAAAGAAGGCTACCTTTTTTCTATTCGCTAAGAAGATCATAAATAAAAAATACGATACTAATTTGACCATCCCTTAACCAGCAGACAATTAGCGATGTTAACGCTGAGCGACTTCGTACTCGCTACTGCATCGCAATTACCAGTGTTCTTACTCACATAACTAATTAGCTTAATTATTTAATTCAATAAAATCATATTTTTACCACCGCCTTTTTATTTGATTGTTCACATTTAATTTCTCCCTTTATCCTTATAGGGGGTTTTAATTAGCACTAGCACTAGCATTATCATGCATCCATGTCTGTAGGTATGTAACAAATTATTGTTAACGTGGTTCATTAAAATCTTCTTCCGAGCTGTTGGGCCGTGACTACTGACGCGATAAGCTGGTCTCAAAGGCGTTCTCCTAATCCTCCTCCGCAAGTCCTGGACCTTATTCGACTTAAAATACTCTTTTAATCTTCCGATAGAATTATTGTTCTCATTTAAGTGGTGTAGATTTTCAACAATTCTGCTAGTCGAATAATTTAAATATACGAAGGAAAACAGAACGAAAGGAAATTTTGTAACTGAGAAAAGAAAGTTTACAAATAACTTGAAATATACCGTTAACTCGTACGCTCCTCTATACAATTACGTGCACAGTTTTCCTTGTTAAAACTTATTTATAGAATAGAAACGTTTCTAAGGGAGCCAACACTTTACAACCATCCTAGAGAGTATTACTGTATAAGCAAACATAACGTGAGTCGAAAGCTGAGTCAAAATGATGACCCAAATCTAAACGGTTTTTTAAGAAATATTTATGTAGTTAAGCGAGTTCTCAGTTTTATCTATTTGTCTGTCTGTCTATCCGTCTCTCTGTTTGGGGTATGCCTCATGATAAGCTTTGAACGCATTATCCGACTTTCCTCAAATTTGGCATGCGTGTCCATACTTTTACTGTTTTAGACCTGCCCCCCCCCCTTCACACCCGGGAGGCAAAAATTTTTTCGGGATCAAAGTTTTGAAAAAATGAAAAAAACCACGTGTGGTATCAAGATAAAAAGATTGTTTTACACAGAAACCTAAAAACAGTGCTCAGATTTGGAAATTTATAATTTTGGGACACCAGTGCTCAAAATTGATTATAAAAATTGTCAAATCCAAGTTGGGTATCACGTTTTAACCAAAATCTGAATGTAGCGTTCAGTTTTAGGAAATTCCAAACTACGGGACACCATAGCCCAAAATGTATACCAATTGTAACAATCCACTCCAGGTATCAGATTATAGGAAATTTAACCAATAGCGGGTATGCTGATTTTCTAATTTAATAGGTACCACGGGCCAAAAACGGAAGTCAAAAACACCACTTTAAAAAGTAAAATTTATTAATATGATTTTTCGTTCATAAATGTATTCGTTCAAGCCAGCGAGCGAGTTTTGCAGCTCAGCGAACTTTGTAGTATTTCAAACAACATTTTTGAGAGACGCTTGATGGAGCTGCCATAGATACTACTTTTCTTTGCTGCCTATCCTAAAGTCCAGAAACACTTCTGGAACCTCCAAGGTCCAGATTTACAAAACTGTATTGCGGCCAGTAGTATTATACGCGTATGGTTCACGAGCCTGGACCATGACCTCAGCCTAAGAAAATATGATCAGAAAATGGGGGAAAAGATTCTGAGGATATATGGAGGTGTACTAGATACTGGAATGTGGCGTATGAGGACAAACGTCAAATTGCACGATCTATACAAGGAACCGGACATCGTCACAGCGATAAAACAAGGGAGAATTAGGTGGGCAGGTCACGTACAAAGAATGACAGAGAAAAGAGCAGTGAAAAAAGTATTCATTGGAGGACCAGGAGGAGGAAGAGCAAGAGGGAGGCCAAGAAGAAGGTGGGTGGACGATATAGATGAAGATATATGAAGAATGGTGGTCAGAAAGTGGCGAAGAGTCGCACAGGATAGAGTGGAGTGGAGCCACGTCATTCTGGAGGCCAGGGCTCTTCATGAGCTGTAGCGCCGTGAAGTAGTAGTAGTAGTAGTAGTAGTAATTGATGGAGCTGCCACCTTATGGTATAATGAGGAACTAGATTGTATTTTGGAGTTTGCTCTATTAAGTAGCTAACTTTCACTGATGCATGTCCTCTTACTGTGATTCTTCCGGACCTCTAGCTTTGTAATATGTTATCTAAATCATCTACCATTAGTCTGGGTGTGGAAATGGTTGCTGACAAGATTAGGAAATTTGCACAGAAGCATGAAGACCGGCTTCATAACCACGTTAACGTAGAGGCAATTCAGCTGCTTGACCAACATGGGATATTGAGAAGGCTCAAGAGGACCAAACCTTTTGACCTGTTTTAGTGTGGTGTGTGTAAAGCAGACTACAGTGTGAAGTGTTGTGTATGTGTATGTTTTCACCATTAGAGTAATCTGAGGGATACCAGTGGGTAAACCCAGTAAATAGACATTTAGTTTTAAGATATTGATAGAGTCAAATTGCTCGTTAATCTATCTAAGATTAGTTGCAATGTAAAATTTTAAAATAAAAAAAATAAAAATCTACCATTAGTCTTCTCCTGTACCTTAGGCAGTAGCCCTTATAAGATGCCATCATCTGATCAGACAGACACTGATTTTTTTATAGACATACAGTAGAACTCCATTTATCCGAACTCCAGTTATCCGAATCGATATTTGGAAATTTAAAAAAATGCAATTTCTAAAAAAAGTTTATTCATACTGCAGTTGCCGTACTAACAAAAAACGTCGTAATTAAATGAAATTCATATAAGACTGTGTTAGCTATGCATCATAGTTTACGTACTGATCAGTACAATGTTTCGTCGCCTACTGTTCGCATTCTTAAAATAGAATGTCAAGGACGCAACCATCCCCCGCCACTGACAATCCTCCCGATTGATACTCGACTTGTCTGGAAATTGGAGGGTAATCGCGCTAGAATTTCGTCAAGGGTGACGCGTCTGTCCTCCAACACAATCGACTTAACGGCGTCAACAAGACTGGATTCGCAGTTGATGTTGAAGGTCTCCCACTACGCGCTGCATCGCGCACATTCGTTCTCCCTTTCAAGAACGACGTATGCCACCTGCGCACCATTTGAATGCTTATGCACTTAGGCCAGTACACAGAAACTAAGTGACGATGAATTTCAGCAGCGGATTAATTTTTTTCAACAAAAAACCGAATCACATTACGCACTTCGCAATCAGACACGCTGGTGAATGGAACGTCCATGATTTACACCTCTCTCACCTCACCTCATCTCACCTTACTCACCTCTCTCACATTCAGTTGATCAGTATCTTGCTGTCTATCGTGTAATGTATGTCGTGCGTTATGTTTATACAGCACAGTATTTTGCCAAGTTGTTTTCACGTAGTGTGTGTATAAAATGTCTTCTAAAGGGAAGCGTGTCGTATTGTCGATGACGGACAAAGTGAAAATAATGAACAATTAAAAAAAGAAGTGTCTGGCAAACAGTTGGCCGAAACTTATAATTTAGGTGCGGCCACTATTTCTGGTATAAAAAGAAATAAGTTCTTCGATTTGAACTTTGTTTCTAATTTGGAAAGTGAAGATGGAATGTCGACCAAAAAAGTAATGAGAACGGCTGAAAATAAAAACCTAGAAGATGCAGTTTTTAAATAGTTTTTGCACCAACGGTAACCTGTGTTTATGAAAAAGCAAAAATGTTTGCTGAAAAGACGGGCGATTTATCCGAATTTAAAACGAGTAACGGTTGGCTACGTAATTTTAAGGCTAGGCATGGTATTCGGGAGTTAGATTTGAGTGGAAAAAAACTTTCTGAAGTTAACAATGCAGCTGACAGTTCGCTGGAGAATTTAAAACCATAACTAAAAACTACTATCCTGAATTCGTGTACAACACCGATGAAACGGGAACTAATTGGAAAGCATTGCCCCGTAAAACTTTGACTTCGAAGAAAGAAACAGTGCTCCTGGTTTTGTGTGTTTAGTAAACAACGTCGTCTCCCATTCTTTAGGAATCTTAGGGCTTTCAAAAACGTTAAAAAGCTCCCGATCGAATACAAAAGTCAACCGAAAGCGTCGATGACAGCAGCGTTGTTCTCAGAATGGTTCGAGGAAACGTTTGTTCCGGAGGCAAAAAATATAAAAATGGAAACGCGTTGCTTCTTATTGATAACGCACCAACCATCCTTCAATGGATCTATTGGAACGAAGAAACGGACGTTTTAAAGTGCTATTCCTGCCGGCAAAGGTAACGAGTTTGTTGCAACCGATGAATCAAGGCGTAATAGAGTGTGTGAAACGACATTACAGAAGGTACCTTTTACGTAAGCCGCTGTTAGCAGATGAAGATGAAGACGGTACAGTAGCATGCCATAAAAAAACTGATTTAAAGGACTGTTGTTTCAATATAGCCGATCGTGGAATTTGTTGAAAACCATAACATTAAAGAGAGCATGGAATAAAATTAATGGAATTTCGACAAAACAACAAATTCAGGAAGAAAAAGAAGAGGTAATGAACAAGAAGGAAGAGGGAAAAGAGCAAAAGAAAGTGTCAAAGGAAATGAAGCTGTATTAGCTGAAGACATTCAGAAAATCATTTTACAAATTCCTGGCTGTTCGAGTGTGACGTGGACGACATAGACGAGTGGTTGCAGTGCGATTCACCGGACCCTGGCTATCAAATTTTGGACGATGATGAAATTATCCAAAGTGTAAATGACGAATCTCAGCAGGTGGACGAAGACGATGACAACGTTGCTTTAGTTGAACCGGTAAAGGAACCTACGACGAGAGGCATTCCCTTGTTTTGACACTGCCTTAAAGTGGATGGAACGGCAGCCTGAATGTGACCACGTGCAGCTTCTTGCCGTCAAGGGTTGCAGGACCTGGCTGCATGCAAACGAGTTTCTACGTCAAAACAAATAACTTTGTTTGACATGTTTAACTGAAAAATTATAATCATGTCTGAGTATTATTTTTAATTCTTTTGTAGTAAAAGTAAACGTTTTGCAAAACACGGATGTCCTGCGTTTTATTAAGATACTGTACTCATGTAGTAAAATAAACAAAAGTGATTTTTAACCAATTTTCGCGTTTTCTTTCATAACATAGCCTTTTTCTTATGCTTGTCCCAATTATCCGAATTTCTGCATATCAGAATTACGTCTGGGGCACAATAGTTTGGATAAATGGAGTTCAACTGTACTGAAATTAAATTACATAAAACGGCAGCAAATCCTCGTTTCACTGTTATGAGATGAGGCGGTTATGATCGTAAAAATTGGAAACAAAACACAGTTTTACGAGAAAAAGTTGCAAGGCGTTAGTCATTCTCTTGTATTCGTATATCGAATGATATAGTTATATACTTATATTCATGACCATGTGAACATCAGGTTCTGCAGTTCCTGAACAATTTTATTAACCACTAGGATGATTCAAGAGACTAAACCATTTGAGTTTAGTAGTGACCAGTGTAAAAGCACAGTGCACATGCTGTTTATGGATTGGCAGAGGAGAGAGGAGCGAGACCATGGGATGTTACTGACGTTCAGCTCACATTCAGACAAAGTTCGGGTTGGTTGAAAACAACTAGGTGCAATTAAAAAAAGTTGTAAAATATTCATCTTTTGTTCACTTCATGCATATCAAGCCGGGAATTTGCGAGTCGCCATGTTCTGAAGCAATCCTGTGATCGTCTTGAGTTTCTTTCACATACAATTTTGCAGCAGTTTCATCCAAACAATCCTCATAGACTAATGTGGTCTATGGTCAACATAAGACTAGCTAATGAGCGTAATAAAATGCTACAGTATATTAATTCAGTTAAGACGGCATTCTTTGATCCATAGATTATAATTATCGGACTGACAATCAGCTCTGTCGATGCTGTACCGCAGGGGCGGACTGGCATCCCTGGGGGCCCTCGGCTGGAAGCAGTGAAGGGCCCCCATGCAGCTACACACACAAACGCGCAAACGCGTATTTGTGTGTGTATACTTTTTTAAATTATCGATTTACTCTTTACAAATACATGGTATGTACAGTATTTACGTAAGTGAACGTTTTAATACAAAACATACAGAATAGTTTATTTGATTATTTAGACTTTAACATAACCAGCTTTAAAACCATAATTACCTATATCAATGATATATATTGTAACGGTACATATAACACCACATCCACCAACGTACCGAAAATTAATTTAAAAGCCACCACTAGTAAAAATACATTAAAAGGTCTAGAATACCACCAGGGATACAGAAGAAGAAAGTACCATAAGTTTAAATAAGTGAAGTATCATTAAAAAGAAATCACTAGTAAATACACCAATAAAGAAGAATAGAAGAATAAAGACGAGACGACTGACATACCTTACCCAATAGATCAGTGAGAAGGACAAAAGAAAACAAAAGAAGAATGAAGAATCAGTGAGAAGAACACAACAATAACGACTTCAAGAAAGAAGAAGGAAGAAACAATGTGAAAAAGACAAGTGAAAACCACATCATGTATAAAATGAATAAGAGTGAGAAAGAGATCAGTGAAGAAAGAAGAAGGAAGATATCCAGACCAGACACAAGAAAAAGGGAAAGAAATTGAATTATAACAAACTAACATAAACCTTTAAAAAAGAATAATTGTATTAAGAAGAAAGAAGAAATGTTAATTAATTACATGATATAAATCCCTAAGCTGTATGGTAAAGGCAACACTGACCACAACTCATTTAATGAATACATTCATTGTCTATGTAAAACACATTATTATCAATAAGGACTAAATATTGTAAATAAAGAGTCACAAGTAAACTGAATAAGAATAAGATAAGTTTATCATACCTAAATGATGTGTAGTTATAAAATAAACAGAAGGCTAGGTTCCAAAATATGAATGACCAATTGTGCAGTGGGAGTGATGTTAGTACAAACACACTAATTAACAATAAATAAGACAATACAAGAGTAAACTAAAGGTGCAATAATAATAACCAAGAACCAATGTACAAACATTGAATGAAAACCAGTCAACAAGATTAATGTAGAAATACACAGCCAGCAGCAACACATTACTGCTTACTGAACCTACAACATAACCTAATCTGGGCATCCAGTTTTCAATAAAACTTAATGAAAACAAAATCAAAACAATATTAAACCAAAATGTATTGAGCTAGGAAGTAACTAGATCATATAAGGAATGTTTTGTACACAGTAGATAATAGAATAACTGAATATAAAAGCTATATTTATGTAATCCAAATATGACAATATGCTTGTAATAGCAAAAATACATTATGCAACCAAAATTATGTTATAAACGCATTATACAAAGATAGTAACTCAACTAACAACCTGAAGTAAGACTGAATACTGTTCAGATGAACAAATGCAACCAAAATAACTATCTAAATAATCCATATAAATGTAATTACAACAAAACTATTGTAACAACTAGCTGCAAGTAAAGTTGACAGCTACTAAACCTAGATGATAACAGAATCAAATGCAGGATGAACTGCATCACAACAATAACAACACCATTGTGACTATTTTAACTATCATTTGGAGAATAATCCGAATAGTATATGAAGAGTACCAAACATACAGCAAGGTAACTCCATAAAAGCATGACAAGCCTAATTAATAAACTGTAATTAAGGCACTAAACTAATCATGTAGGGGAAAAGAACACTGCCAGTAGTGACTTAACCCATCAATGTATAAATATACCATGTTAGAACTCATTTAAATGTTGTTATTAATAGAATATAAGAAAAACAAAAATGTATAATCATAAGCTTAAGTTCGAATCTATGAAAACGGACATAGTGTTAGTATTAAGGCATAGTTCTAAGTGAAAATTGTACAGTAGATTAAGAACAAGTTATTACCATGGAAAATGGAATAAAAACAATATATTATTAATAATTAATGGCTTAATGGACACTAAGTATAAATACCAAGTGCGAATTCAGCAACCCCGAATCCGAAATATATGATGAGGGGATTAAAATTAATCGTCATAAAAAATCATAAACAATGAGGGTAATCACAATGTCATCAGTACAATTATAAGGAAGATATTGGACTTATAAAAATAATTGTATAATGCTGCACCCTTCCGCGTGGGTATGTCGACCAGAGATTTTTAATCTTGTTCCCAAAAAATGACGCGCTTGAAAGCGTCTGTTTTGACGAAGCCCACCGGAGATAGACGAATTAAAATAAATTGACCAATCAGAGCCTATAAAAAATCCGAGATTCATCATTCCGACAAAGGAGCGAAGCCAGTCTTTCACCACCCACGAAGCGAACTGCATGCTCGTCTTATCTCCAGAAAAACGTGCTTTTGACAGCAACCAGATGTAAACACACGTTAACCTCAAACCGGGAATGTAGGTTATATCCACTGAAGGAATAGTGCAGTATATTTTTAAGTGAAACTAATTCGGAGTACATGCGCAGTGCAGTGATAAAATTTAATTAATTAATTAAATAAAAAATTTTAATTAATTAAAAAGTTTAAAAAAAAAAGTGTAAACACTACGAACGACCAGTTACGCAAGTATCAAATACCCACAGCTATTATATTATGATTGTATGATAAGAAATATAACTGAACGCTAATAGCGACTTGAATTAACATAAGATAAGCAATTAAATATCCTATTCCTAAAGGAAGGGATCTCAAAATACAAATAAACAATGTCAAAGTTGAACGATATAATTAACGACAATTTTAACGATTTATATAACATGAATGTTTAGAATAAGTAAAGATATTGTATCATCAATGAAGGGAGTAGGTGCCCTAATTCTATTAGCCAGATAAGAGTGTTGAATATTTTGTTTCTAAAATTAAATAAGAGTTACACCAGAGAGTGATATAAACATAATCAATGAATTAGCATTACCTGAAATAGGTACATCCAGTTTTGGAGATGATTATAATCTTTGATACTTAATTATAATGATTATTATCACTTATTAACAATTAATTAATAACTTTTAACCAAACAAGGTTGCACTAAACTATATTTAAAGCCTATGTCTAACCATGAACAGTCGTTCATATTTTATATTTTTTAATTAATAATCCATGAATTCATATCTTATATACTTGTTATAGCCGTAGCAATTTTATCAAATATGTGTATTTTTCAGACTCAAAGAACCTACTACTACTACTACTACTACTACTACCACTACTACAAGTATTAATGACATTACAAGTTTAATAACACTACATAACCTGTTTGTTTGTCAACACATTTTGTGACTAACCAAAGGCAGTCATGCCAACTTGAGCTTTTTAAATGTTTTAGAGTCCATGTTCGAATTTAAATATTAATTGTTAACCAGAAGGAAGAGCAAACCATATTATTGTATTAAATTTCATTGTTTTAGAATTGAATAAATCATCATTGTTATTTTTACCTTTGAAAGAGTTGACTTTTATTGTAATCAGTAAATACAGCTTAGTGAGAAGAACGAGACGGTTGGTACCATACTTACAGTGCGAATCATTCAAATTGAGTGATTTTTTACAACCGTACTGACCTATATATATTATTACAAAGTATAAGTTATCATAAATATCATGTTTGTATATGTTTATGTTAGTGTATAGGCCGGACATTACTGATCTTCTCACCACCGCTGATCAACGGATAGTCAACGGAACTTCGATTGGAACAATTCTAAGCAGTGAATAAAATACATTTAATTAAACCAATTAAACTGACAATTAAAACGTCGAAAAAGAGTGTAAGTAACCGACTTATTCATTACTGGATTCAACAATAGGTTGAATTGAGTGGAATAAGTCACTAAACAACCATATAATAATAAAATACGAGCTTGAATAATAATAATCAACAGATTGCAAGACCCCATAGTAAATAAAAACAACCCTGAGATTAATACTAATAAATATAAATAATTATAAACACGGGACTTCCGTCTAGTTATAATATATATATAGGGTAAGTTACCAATAAATACTACTGGAAATAATCACGCTATTTATTCAATGAAACTTACAATACAAATTTAGAAGTAATATAAAATCGTTAAAAAAATTAAATCTAAAATGTAATTTATCTCAAAGAACAAATAATATAAATTATTTGACAGTAACTCAACAGTAACCTCCTTTGCTTTCCTCCATTAGTAAATACTAAATAGGCTGTATATAAACAAGGCTGAGAAGTGATCACTTCCAATCTGACCAAAATAAATCCTGAAGATTTATTTCCAACAATATTTAGACGAGAAAAGGTTTTTAATACCTGCAAAAATATATATTGCAATGTGACAGGTGGTCACACCATATGTGAATGTGTAAAGCATAATTATGACCAGCTGTAATGGGTGTCCGGGACAATTGGGGTGTGATTGAAAGTAAAATATTGCTAAAAATTAAGAATAACAGTATAAATTAGTATAAGACGATATAAAGACTATGAAGCTGTAGTTTAGTGTTTGAGCGAAGTGTTGTGTTGTGCGCGTATCAAAAGGAGGTGTGAACAATGGTAATCAGCAAATGGTAAACACGCAACAAGTGTGCATATTCACTTGCATATGAGTTACGATTTATTGTAATTACGATATATTTAAGAGGTTAATTTAATTTATTCATATGTAGTGAAAACGTTGTTCTAGAAAAATCGAGAAAACGGAAGTACAAATTTGCAGCACGTGGTGTGTCCAGAATGTTCCTACGTATAACATGGAGCATATAGGAAATACGTCTGTGCGCAGGTAAACTGTGACGTCACCCTATATCGCTGCAGTTTCAGTGTAGGCCTACTAGAAAATAACAGCAGTCTTCATGTAGCACTCATCGAGAGCGGTTGCAGTGTATTCTTCGTTTAGTCCAACATCCATTCCAGGCAGTCCTTGGGGCCCGTAGAGTCGAGGAAGCAGCGAGTTTCGGCTGGGACCAACCACGGTGTACGAGATTTTCTACTACCGTTCCTGAACTCCGTTTGCTGATCGTGGCGGCTGAGACGGACACCGAGACGCGGGGCAATTCCTGGAGGTGGTGGCTGGAACGTGGAACACGGACGACGGATCGTTGGAGACCGGGGACGAGATCTTCGACCGGGACAACAACGAAGACGAGAATTCAGGAATGCAAAATTTAAGAACTAAATTTGATTTTAAATAATATAAAGCTGTCAAAAGAAAATTGTTGAACTTTGCAAATAGTATCATTTTTAAAAGAAAAACTTGAACATTTAAATTAATATCATTGTTTAACTAACAAGAAAACATTTTAATTCAAGTATCGTGTAAGAAAAAAATCAATAAATGTATGTAATCACTAATTGAGTGATTTTCTGCAAGTCTGGTTGGCTAACAACCTGTTACCTTGCAATATATTTCTCGTTTTTTCTCGAAATAAAATTTTAATGGCTCGGGGGCCCCCCTGAGCCTCCTCGGGGCCCGGGGCCCTCGGCGATCGCCGACCAGACGACCTGGCCAGTCCGCCCCTGCTTTACCGCCAATGTTACTAAGAATACTGTGTAACAAAGGAAAACCATACACACCAACAGAGTGACGTGTTTTTATTGGAGTATTCTAGCAAAAACAGCTTTGATTTTTACAAAAGTCAATAAAAAATCCATCAACACACTCAGGCATCAAAATTAAGTTATCGATGACTTTAAGAAGAGCGTTACAAGACAGATTGCAACAACCAAAAACCTATCGAGGGTTTTTTCTCACAACAAGATGTTTCTAATAAACACTTTTAATTAATTACTAACTGATGTCGGGGGGGGGGTCACTTGATCCGAGAAAGTAATTCTATGACACTTTCCTTTAAGACCATTCTTATAATGTACTACTCACAGAACTAAGGCTACCCCTGAGGGCGTTTTAATCAGTAATTTCCTTTTAATACAACCAGAGTCCCTTAGCAGCCTTGGGCCCTAAAGTCAATCAACAGCCTCCTCAATTCACTCCTCACGTTCTACGTAACACTGTGTTATAGTTGGAGAAAAAGTCATATATTTATCCTTATCACCAAGTTACCAAGTCAGGTTGTAATTATAATGTTTAAAGTGATGCGTTCGATTCATTCACTGTAATGAAAGTATGGTGTTTCTTATTATTGTTAAAATTCCTTTCCGGGCTGTTTGGCCGAGGTCTATTGTTTTCTGCAAAAACAGACGCACTGTGGTCACTAACGTGTACCACCTCACGTTAGCGAACTCGATCTTACACTGATGATGGCAGTCGATGGCACTGCCGAAACGTCCCGGGAAGGAATTTTAATAACTTTAACTCCGGCCGTGTAAGCCTATGATGTTTCTTATTATTTAATGTTTTGTATCACAAGATATGTTGAACGAAAGACTAGAAAACCATAACTAACGAACTCGGAGCCCCCACAAGCGCGGGGGGCAAAAGGTGCGACAAGACGACAGTTCAAAACAAGCCGAGTCCCCCCACAAACATTAACCCTGACTACACCTAACGCTGTCCAGTAAACTCGATCATGACCTGAATACAGCAAGGTAGTGCCACATAATGTACGTAATGTCAAGGGCATCACTGTACACCTCTCCCACTATCATCTCCTATTCGTACTTTAGCGGCACGTTGAGACACTGTGGCTACTTGCAAAAAAAAAAAAATTGAAAAAAGTTTGTTTTGAAAAACAAAAAATTGAAAAGAGTCAAGTATTTTGACAAAGATAAAGAATTATGACAAAAAGATAAAGTTTTCTTCTAAGAAAACTTGAGAATTATAATTTGTATTTGGGAAATATTTGTTTTTGTAATGTCTTGAATTATTATTCACCTACTATACAAACCACATGTAGAAGATTTTCGGTAAGGAATGGTGTACTTTTTTTGAGAGTTGTTCAGTTTGTTTGGAGTATTAATTAATTGTCTAAAGAAATGTAGAAGTTTTGTTTTTCTTTTCTATTCAATAGTCCTAATCAAAACGTAAAGGATGTACTGAACAATAAATTCTGCTAAGGTAGTAAGACGTATTATACTCTATTCAGACCATCTTTTAGGGGAAATTCGGCAAGATAAATAGCTCCTCAATATCGTGCGGGAAATTACATACTCAAATGGCAGCAGACCTAAATGGTAGGAAAAAGATTCGTAGTAAGTATTAAAAATGAACAATATAGAAAAAATAAAACTAATTAAATAGAACTCTGTTCTCTAATAGGAATGGCTAAAATATTCTACAGGCCCTTGGAGCGATAAAAATTCTCAACGTGTTGGAGAAAGCTTATCTTAGTTGATATACAACATACTTAGTTGCATTTTCGATGAACGAACTAAACGAACGTTTGAAATCACGTAAGAAGTTGAAGGCACCCACGCTACATCTGACAACGCTATTACTGGCTTTTATAAGCTGCTGTTGAAGTTATGGGCAAAGGAACGGAATTTATAAACAGGGAAAGATCTAATACTGAAATCTATCGGGAAATAAAGCTGCCGACCATTGCATACAAACTCTACATCAAAATCGTACGACGCTTAGATATTATCTTGAAGAAACTACTAAGCAATGCTGAAAATTATTTTCGCAAAGATGGACTGAAAACGGACTACGTATTTACAATGGCACAGCTTTGAAAAGCACGTAGGACATGATATATAAACATTCATGGCTTTGTCAGTTGCGCAAAGGCATCCGATATGATAAACAGTTTTAAAGAGAGAGTACTCTCTTACTAAACCCAACACTGGGTTGTGACGCCACTAGAAGAAGAAGAAGAATCTATTGAAGATACAGTCCTGGAACCCAATAGAATTTCACTGCCGCATTTTTTTATCTTTTTCAGACCAAAAAAGTCCAAAAGACTTTGATTGCCCGTAGCTTGAAAAGCGTTTCTGGACAAATGTTTCCATAAGATTTTAAATTTATTTTCATGTGTAGAACGAAAGTGAGCGTAAAACTTTGTGAATCATTCGGATATTTAATACGTAGGCCTAAGTGTACACCAGTAATGCTTTAATAAACAACATACAGTTACGAGTACACTGGCACAGAAGTCTAATACGATTAACGTTTTTAACAAAACACGAGAGTCTTAACTACGTTAGAACGGCTACAAAATTTGGAAAATTCCCAACAGTGAATGGCAGCGACCTCGCTGTCTACTGCAGAGAGATAATTGGGTGCTAATTGTTAGTAAACTTAGGAAAACAACAACAGACCGCTACAACATCTGCGCTCATGTCCGGTCTCACGCAGCCTGTGAGAGATTTGTAACATCCGCTCCGTCTGGGACTCCCTTCATCGTACTTTTGTCACGTTTGACGTTTCGACCCCCGGAATCTGGGATCGTCTTCAGCAGCTAACACTAAAGGCACTTACTACAAAAATAATGAAACAAAATCTGTTCCTGTGTCGCACAGGTCATCCTTCGGTCGGTACTCGACGGTTTTCAAATGAACATCCCGTCTACTTACTTCTCGCATTTTCAGGGGGAAACATTACGATTACATGAACTTGGTGATATGCAAGTTTCTATAACTGTATTCATAAAGTCAGTGACCTGGGCATTTAACCTGCATGCAAAAAAACGATTCGCCAGTTAGGAAATCAAGCCGGTCAAAGAAACAAAGGAGAGAAATAGACGTAAATTAAGGTAGATGATTAACGCAGGGTAGACGACTTTCTGAAACTGGTTTTGTTAATCTGATTCCTGCGCTTCCTATTTTATTTTTTGTTTTTTACCCGATTCTTTCATATCTAACAGTCGCATTCAAATAAAAGAGAGAATACAGAAATCACAGTGTATAAAGTGAAAGTTTAAGCAGTGTGTTCCGTCTTGCGTTTTAAAATTCTTTGGATGGCGCCACATGGGTATTGAAATCTATGCAATTTTGTACCAGGGACATCAGAGCGCGCGGTCGTTGCCTCCATAATTTTGGTTTTCCTTCTGTTAAGATTTTATGGTTTTGCTGTTTTTGCAGAGAACAGCTCACGTTATAATCGTCTTCAAAAATTGCTTATAATGTTTGATCGTTTGCGAAATGTATTATATCTAAAGTAGCGGCACCAGTTTAAAAATATTTAGGTAGAGTGTTTTGCCATTGCTAGTGTAGGCACCCCAGACTGTTACCAGACCTACTTGGTAATATGGCTATACGGATAGCGAGAGCATATTTATTCTGTATTTCGTTTGAGACGTAATAGTTTAAGGATAGTTAAACGTTTCAGGTAATTTTGTTCCATTGTCTTAACTGTCCCCCCGTGATAGATTTTAACAGATATTCGTCAGTTCACCCCAGGTAGACTATCAAGTGTCAAGAATATCTGCCAAAAAGTATCGCGACACTGAAAATGGCCACCGATGGTGGGGCCGAAACGTTTATGTGTCGATCACAGCCTAACAGTCCAGCAATGAATAATTTTAACAACGGTGACCCCGCCCGTCTGTGAAAGCTTAACAACTAGTGTATGAAACTTTTTTTAACACATAAAGACACTGCTTCGCTCGCACAACATATTCTTCATGTTGCTACACTCATTCAAGTCGAAAGAAGAATTCAAGGAGCGCGCGTGAGGACGTAGGTATGTGCACAGGGGGGCCTATAGGGGGATCTGTCGCCATTTAGAAAATTTTGGGGGGGATTTTTTTTTACTACCGTATTGTATGAAAATCTTCCCCGATTTTACAAAACTGTAAAAAACTTATAACGGACACACATCAGACGCACAATAAATCTACCCAGTTGACTTTTTCGAGCCGGCTGTAGGAGCGGTGTGCACGAAAAAAGGATCTAGTCTTCTACTGGATGCTTCAAATAGGCAACAGATCGAGTTCAAGGTCTCACGGTGTGGCGGCTTATGGCAAGCACTGAGGATGCCGTACGTCGATAAGGAAGCTGAGGAACATATAAGTGAATTGTGCCGCCGAATCTAGTTAGGGATAACAGACGTACTTTGTTACAGTCAATGCCGTTCATCGACACAACCAATGCCCGGCATGGAAGTGATATAAAATTCTTTTGTCTCTTTCCGAAACAAGCTGTTCGGCAAAGATGACCATGACCCGTCTCAAAATTGTCAAAAAACCGTCTTAGAACGAGCATGAGTGATACTTGGTTAAAACGTTTGTTAATTTTTGCAGTGAGTCTGAAGTTTTAAGCAAGGTTCCGCACGAAGAAATCATTGACAAGTTTGCCTTTTCCACCAAACAAAGACAATAAAATATTATTTAACAGCTAAAACCACTTACTTATTATTATTAATATTATTTTTTTTGCTTATTTATAAGTTATGTTTCAACTTCAGATACCACAAATACTGTGATTGTAAGCTTAAAATATTACATTGGTCATATTATGATAATGTAATTTTGAAATATATTTTATTTTTTATTTACTGTATTAATAAAGTACAATGTGCAATAAAACTTTGTATTTACATTTTTTATTTATCATGCTTTCTGCTACATGCCTGTACACTACGAAAAAGGCCAAAAACAGACTGAAATTTTTATAGCGTTTTATCGATAAACAGATTTAAGTGAGACGTTTAAGTTGCAAAACTAAGTATCTTTTCAATAAAGTCATATAGTACTGGTATTGTAAAACAAATCACGTTTTACTGAAAATATTAATTTGCGATTTATTATTAGAAATCCTTATTTTTTTAATTACTTATTTTTTGCGTACCGTATCACTTATTATATGATATATAATTACCTTAATATCCACTTTAGTGATACACAGTTTCGTCACTGATGACGCGTTTCGGGACTAAGTCCCATCCTCAGATACACTTAATTAATAAACTAAAATATTAAAATCACAACCATGATACTGGTCAAGTCAAAAATAAATAAAATAAATTACAAATCGCATGTAATAAGTTTTGCTAACCACGGCTGGAGCTCCCGCATGCGTTCACCCGCAACCGCGATCGTCACGCGACTGGTCAAAGATTAAGACAAACTGATTGCAATGTCGAACAGGTAATTTGACGCAAAATTTACCTGGTCATTTAATAAACAGTTTTTGGTGTTACTATCTTTTAAAGCTTTATAGTTTGGTTGAATTGTAACGTGGTTTATATTTTTGATAAAATCCTTATAGCTTTTTACACTCCGATTATTTTCTAAGTTGGTGTGCTCTCTGATGATTTTTACTAAGGTTTTAGCTATTTTCTACCCTAGAGTAATAAATTAGAGTAATAAATTTAATATCAAGCGGACATAAATATACGAGCTTCGAAGAAAATTTAACAGCGTTGCATGTTTGTAAAAAGGGTAGACGGATGGATAGTCTGGAGGAATTTGAAATTTATAAAGCTTTAAAAGATAGTAACACCAAAAACAGTTTATTAAATGACCAGGTAAATTTTGCGTCAAATTACCTGTTCGACACTGCAATCAGTTTGTCTTAATCTTTGACCAGTCGCGTGACGATCGCGGTTGCGGGTGAACGCATGCGGGAGCTCCAGCCGTGGTTAGCAAAACTTATTACATGCGATTTGTAATTTATTTTTGACTTGACCACATGGTCGTGATTTTAATATTTTAGTTTATTAATTAAGTGTATCTGAGGATGGGACTTAGTCCCGAAACGCGTCATCAGTGACGAAACTGTGTATCACTGAAGTGGATATTAAGGTAATTATATATTATTTTTTTAGTTTATAACTCCCTGCAATCAATATATCGTTTCGGTAAAAGGTAATATTTTATAATAGTTTTGAGTTAGGAAGCCCCGCCTTTAGTCGATTAGGTAAGAAATTTTACTGTAAAAGAGAGAAAAGGTCTTGTCAGAAAAAGGGGGGACTTTTTTATAAAATTGGGGGAAGCGTCATAGGGGTTGGGGGGGGATCGGCACCCCTGGGTATGTGTACGAAACTGTCCACGTAAGTTGCCTCGAGGGCAGTCGTTATGTTTCTGCCCATTGAAGTGGGTTATGGATTGAATCGGACGCAATCGATGGGCGCTAGATTAATAAACTCTGGAATTCTGATCGAGTGGGGTGGGGGTGGGGGGTACCCCCCACCTAAACCTAATGAAGCATTCTGTATGTAGACGTGTAACTGAATCAATGTCTGAAATACCAACACAAGTGACTGGTCGGTAGCAATCAAAACTAAAAGTAAACTCACGTACAATCTAAAAAAAAACAAACGTGTCTGACGAGGCGCACGTGAGTTCAGTGAAGCGAATCAATCGTCACTTGTGACGTGACCGTATCTGGATAGTTTATTGTTTGTCAAAGAAGTTCAAGTTCTCTGCATACGGTAATACCAACTCGACTATTTGTGTAGCGAAAACGTTTCAAAGTTTACATATTGTACTAGCAAGCTCCCTGAGCCAGGCGCGGATCCACGGAGGGGGAAATGGGAAAAAATCACCCCCCCCCCTACAAATGATCCCTTCAAAAGAATTTTTGTCGTTGTTTTGTGATTATAAATATATAAATTCACATCACGTTATGTAAGTTCGTGGTTTGACTTCAAATTGTAACTACTTTATCAGCATGTTACTTTTTCTTTGATACATGCCTTAGAAACATTAGCGTTTGTAATATAGTAGTGTGTATTTCAAATTGTAAGTGAATATTATTAAGAGAACAACGAACTAACAAACACAGATACGATTTTATACTTGTACGTTAATAAAGTAGTTATTGTGACGACAATAACAAATTAACTGTATTTATATCTTCAATCATTCCCATCATTTATACTTTGGGCCTTTAAAAAGAATGGTCCTCTCTTCTAGGTTAACTAGATGATACTCTCTCTTGTAGGTTAGCAGCCCATAGGCTGGTTGGCAGCAGCTCGCCATTCTTCACGCTTCTCTGCTTTTCTTTTCAACTCACAATATGATGTGCAGTTCATATCGACCATAAGGTGTTTCATGTAGTCTAAACGGGGTCGTCCTCTGTGATTCTTCCCTTCAGTTGTTCCTTCTATCTCTTAACCAACCCATTGTGTTGTAGTATAAAGAATGGTCCAACTTTCCGTAATTCCCCTCAAAATCAACTCTCCCCCCTCCCAAATTGGTTACTGGATCCTCCCCTCTTCTGAGCTCCATAAATCGATCACTGTTTTAACGAAATTGGCATTTATTATTAGACAAATTTCAATATTAGGTCATATTTAAATCATAAGAAAAATTACGGAAACCCTGATTCAATTTTTAAGTATGAAAATAACTTTTAGTATTGTAGTATTTTTTACGTAAAGCAGGCAGTCACACGTACAATAAATATTAAAAATTCCAAACTACTGCTTTGTTTTTTTATATTTATAATGCCTAAATGACAAATAATTTAGTTGTAGCTTTTAAGATTTACGTATAGCTCCATAAATATCTATACGCCTTTATCTAATACTTTTCCACAAATGCACATAACTCGTAACAATA
Source organism: Magicicada septendecula (assembly GCA_034769895.1). Taxonomy (NCBI): domain Eukaryota; kingdom Metazoa; phylum Arthropoda; class Insecta; order Hemiptera; family Cicadidae; genus Magicicada; species Magicicada septendecula. Next base: position 168,795,142 of record CM068373.1, on the reverse strand, counting down.
TGTAGACTTTTTCTACAAACTCGCTGGCAAACTTTCGCTAATAACAACACTGTTTTTCGGTTCAACACGCGTCGTTTTATTTCTCTTTAAACCAAAAGTTTCGCCAGTACTACAATGAGACATCCTTAGTGGCTCGACTGACACAGAGCGCAAACTCTTGACTAGCTTCTATTACACGGGTTAAACACATGGCATGGTTACTGTAGGCTATAATCAGAGACAAGTCAAAAATTTCTAAGTACGGCTGACAAAATTAATTGTGTCAAATTAATAAATATACTGACTTTACATGTGAATAAAATTCCTCATAACTCGAACCACCACATAACTTTTACAATTTTCTTAAAATTTTTATTTCTATTTTTTTGGCTCATAGTTCTAAATATTAAATTCACTATGGAAGTAGAACATAACAATATGTTGAATTTCCTGGACGTAACCACATATAAACGTAATAACCTCCTTAGCTTTAAAATATATAGAAAGCCAACAACAACTGATATAGCCATACATGCTAGTTCCAATCATCCTTATACACATAAAATGGCAACTTTTAACGCACTGGCACATAGATTGACAAATATACCGATGGACATAGAAGACTATAACGATGAAATTAATATAATAAAACATATAGCGATAGTGAATGGTTACAATAGTAAAATCATTGATAAAATAATATATAAACACGCTAATAAATTAAAACGATTGGACAAAGTTAAAGATAAAACCCAATATGTTTCTGCTAGATATACAAACATACTACCTAATACACTACATAATGAATTAAAAAAGCTAGGGATTATTGTCTCATTCAGGACCACGAACAAATTAACAAATATACTTAAGCCTAATACCAAAGCATTACTAGAGGATTGTTCTGGCGTTTATAGAATCCGGTGTAATGAATGCGATAAAATCTATATAGGCCAGACGGGGAGAAAATTTTCCGAGAGATTTAAAGAACATTTACCTAAGAAGTTCCCCAATAATAATGTATCGCATTACGCACAACATCTAATAAACGAAAATCATACATACACTGGATTTAAAGAGAATTTGGAACCTTTACATATAGGTAAAAAGGGTCAACTACTGGATGCTTTAGAGGAATTTGAAATATACAAGGCCTTAAGAAGAAATAAAAATCAGGTACTTAATGAACAGTTATCATTCAAATCAAATAAACTATATGACACAGCTATGAAAACAAACCGTGAATAGCGCGTACGGATCAGTTGAAAGTCGGACTTCGGCCAGTGCACTGGTTCGTTTGTAGCGTGTTCCGATACAGATTTAATGTTCAATGTTAATTTATTTAAGTGTGTTATGTGTTTGTGTCGTTGTGAATTTTTAACGAAACCCTAATAATAGGGTAGATTTGCTTTTACCTGAAGATGGGGATATAAGCCCTGAAACATGTAGTAATTAAAAAGAAAAAGAAGATCACTTAGTGGATAAAATAAGGTAATTATTTATTTAATATATTTAGTGTTAACAAACTATTTAGTCTTTACAATTTAATAGTAATGTTATAGTAATATTATAGTATATTATATAACTGTAGTAATACTACAATATAATAGTAACGTGTAATAATTAAAGAATTGAATTTCAGCTTTAAAATGGTAAAAGAAAATGTTTTCCATTAAATCTGCACATTTTCGATTCCCTAACGTATTAATTCCGCAGGCCTTTCCAGTACTTCATTGTCTTTACTGTTTGACACGAAGTTTCAATGTGTTGTTTCACACTTGACACGATTAAGTTGTCCAACTTGAATGACACCACTGATTTCGTCGGTAAATGAAACAGCACAAGACATTTCGGAAGCACTTCCACTGTTGTCCTCGTTTGGTTAAATCGTCCTTATAAAAACTGTCCCGGTTATACACTTGAAGTTTGCAACTCACCTCACTAAACATACACAACATTTCCTTAAGACGTTTTCGCAACAACCATTCAACTAAAACTGATTTCAAAATGGTAGGTTTTTGTTTACTTATTCCACACATTCAAGCGAAATACCCTCTACCGATGCTGATTCACGACACTCCTTGGCGCAAGCGAAGAAGAGATACTAAATTAGTTAATAGAAAGGGGAAGCCAGTAACGAAATAGGGTTAGAAATTAACAAAGACAAGACAAATATAATAATAACTATCTGTTAACCGTGGCTTTGCACGCGAATATTGGACTCTTAATAAGTATTTTAATATAATTTTTATTGTCTATGTCTATATGGTTTTCTGTCAGCTCGTATAACAATTTTGTACTCATTAGTCAAATTCTCTCCAAAGCTGTTTTCAACACTTGTACTATTTTAACTTGTACTAAATTATTATGTTGGCGCAACAGCCTTTGGAGATTTAAAAGTACCCGTTTATAAAGCCTTTGGAGATATTTATAAAGTACCTGTTAAATCAAAAACGCTAAATTATTCTGTATTTTAAGTGTTACTGTGGTAGAAGGATTGTATAACATATTAAAGTTATGTTTTCCTCAACCATGGCTTTTATTTATTTCAGCAGTAAACTAAAAACCAAAAACCGTTGTCACCTAACCTCACAAATGAAAACAACACGTATTTTCGCTTTGCATTAAGTATAGGACAATTTGCAATTAGTACACTTCTTCTTTTCCACATCGTAACATATCGATACAATCGCATAATACAACACTAAAAACTGCAGGAACGGATAAAGGTACAGTTCCGATGCCGCTAAATATCATTTGTTTATTTACTTGTTATTGTGGTAATTAATTCTGGTCTCCACGGTGTTGATGACATCTTTATACGCGTCAACGAAAAGGCATAATTAAAAAGGCCTAAATCGCGCGAACGGGGCAAAATATCAAATTCCAAGTTAGACAGTATTTTTGGCCTTGTGTCAAAGGTTACCTGTACAAAATTTGGTGGCAGTCGGTGTAACGGTGTGGATTTGTATTCTTTACCCATAAATCCTCAGACTTTGAGTTTTATGTATAGGCAAATAATAATCAGGAAGCTAATGGTATAGAACTTGTGGGAAGATTCATCTACCTATGACTCTCCTGAAAAATAGGTAATAGAAATTGTAGGAGTAAGAAAGACGAATAGAAAAGGTAAGTAAGAATGACAAAATCACTAGTGACGCAACAGCAAAGAGTATAGGAAAGTTACCATACACAAATAGAAACAAAAAGGCGCTTAATGAATAGCCTTGTGTTCTCTATACGGTATTCATAATGCCTCAGAGCGCTGGGCGACAAATGAAACTGACCTTCGTGAAAATTACAGCTTTGCAATGACATGCTGAATAAGAATCCTTAGAGTATCGTGAATAGTCACTTCATATCAGCGGAATTAAGAATCGAAGTCCCCTTGTCCACGACAATCAGGCGGCGGACACAACAGAAGAATAGATGATGGACCGCAAAACTAATGATACGAGGAACAATCGAAAGGTACAAGGTCACCGTCCTCTGACGCAGAGCAGATGGACGATCGTAGAGAGATACGTTTGGAGAACAACACCGCAGTATAATTTGGTGAAGATTTGTGAAGTAACGATACGAGCGACCGACGAGGAATAACCGTATTAATTTTACATGTATCCTGTGACGTCTGACGATGGAGACTGGGCGGTGTTGCTGTTGGCCCTTTGCCTTCAGAGTGGAGCATGGTTTTGTGAAAGAGCATAGGTACGCCCATTACATGTAAACAAGTAGGCCTATTTGTGGGATTGACAAGTTCAGAAGATTCTGATTGTTCCAATAACCAACAGTGATAACGATTCTTATAGGTATGAGAATCATACATGACTTCCATGCTCTAAAATTTATATTTAAAATCATTTACTTGAATTCGGTTCGATAATTTCTAAAATAATATCCTCCCATCCTAAAACTATTTTCACCATTTACAGATATTTTTGTTATTATGGGTCGTTTAATATAATGTTATTGTTGAATAGCTTTATCTATAAAAATTAGTACTTTATTCTTATAAAGAAACTGAATTACGCAGATAAATCATCCCTCCTCCTCAACCGATCGCTACCATTAATGATATTAACACTTTCATAGAGTAATAGTTTTATCATATATAATTGCTTAGATATCTTATCCTTCAAAATTAAATACTCGTACTTTACTTGATATTACCAAAGTAATTTTCAAAAAATCAGTCCCTCCCCCTTCAACTAGTCTCTCCATTTATAGATATCTCGTTTACCATTTTACAGTGGATTAAAATGAGTTAATTTTCGGAGCATTAGTTTATCAAAATTAAGTACTTTACTCTTGTTAAACACAAAACAATGTAAGTAAACTATCCTTCCCCCTTAAACGAACAACCCCATTTTTAATATTTACACTTTTATTGAATAATAGTTTCATTATATATAATTACTAAGATATCTCATTCTTCAAAATGAAGTAGTTCATTCGACATCAGAAAGGTAATTTTCAAAAAATTACCCCCTTCCCTTTCAACTACCCTTTTCATATATTGATATTTCATCTACATTTCTACAGTCGATTATTATTATCTTCTTTTCAGGATAATTTATTTAAATATCACTATAGTATTGACGACTCGGAACACTAAGTTTTTTATAAGTAAAAACGTAAAGTTTTACCTTACAGCCTAAACCGGCTTTCACCTTTAGAAGGCTTCATCAGAGGCTAGCCATAGGTAGCGTTGTCCGTCTTGTTGTTGGCGACGGGATAGTTATTCGAAAGATTGAAGCTGTGTGTGTGTGGTGAGATGTGTTCGAATAATTCGTGCGATTTGAATTGTGTCTGTTCGTTTAGGATGTCGTTTTTATTTGTTTTTGTGTGTTTGTATATTTCTAATTGTTCTAGAGTGTCTAGTTTTCGGCCTTTTGTGTGTACGTGTAGAATGTTCATGTTATTGTCGATGTTTTTATATGTGTGGTTTGCTTCAATGAGGTGGTTTGCAAAGGTAGATTCTGTAGTGGTGTGGAGTGCTTTTGTGTGTTCAATGTATCTCTGTTTGAAGCTACGTCCTGTCTGGCCTATGTAGAATTTATTGCAATTTGAGCAATTTAGCTTGTATACACCAGGTAGATCGAATTTGTTTTGTGCTTTGGGCATGCGTTTTGATAGTGTGTGTTCTGTTTTGTTAGTAGTTTTGTAAGCGATTCTGTATCCTGCTTTTTTGAATTTGTGGGCAATTTTTTCAGTTTGTTTGTTGATGTATGTTAGTGTTATGAATTTGTTGTTTTCTGTCTTTGTCTGTTGTTTGTTTTGTGTAGGAGTTTACTGACTATTGTTCTGTCATAACCGTTAACAAATAAAAACGACATCCTAAACGAACAGACACAATTCAAATCGCACGCATTATTCGAACACATCTCACCACACACACACAGCTTCAATCTTTCGAATAACTATCCCGTCGCCAACAACAAGACGGACAACGCTACCTATGGCAGCCTCTGATGAAGCCTTCTAAAGGTGAAAGCCGGTTTAGGCTGTAAGGTAAAACCTTACGTTTTTACTTATAAAAAACTTAGTGTTCCGAGTCGTCAATACTATAGTGATATTTAGTTAATTAACGGACACGTCATGGACAACGAAATCCAATAATTTATGTATCAAAATTCTTGTTGAAACCTACTTTACTCTTGTTAAAACCTAAAACGTTGTAGGTAAACTACCCCCCTACCCATTAACCGAATAATTTAGTTCAATTTAGTTTCATGAATAACTTAGTTCAAGCACTAAGTTAAAATGTACCGATAATGCATTTGCGAGTTGAAATTTACTAGATTCCACAACGGCTAGTCACCGTGGTGATTAGACTCTTAAATGTCTCAGTTTGAGTCTGGCGTAATCCTTTACAAGACGCTGTAATAATTTGGTAAAAAATAATAATAACGTTGTGCGACACAGTCGTCTAAATATTTAAAACTATAATTGGAATACAACTGTAATCACAAATCATATTAATACAATACAGTATTTATTAGAATACATCATTTTATTTTCATAATATTGTATTGCACAAAAACATCCACATAACGGTGTGAACACAAAACGTCCGTAGAACATATTTAGAAAGATCCATTCATCAGTATAGTTGACAAAGTTAATGTTAACCACTGGGCAATGATTTGCTTTCCAAAGTTTTAATATTATGATTGTTACAATAAAAACATGAGAGCAGGATTTTGTTTCTGTATGAGGGATAACAGCGGTGTCAAACGTGGACTCGTGTAGACGTCTTGAAGAAACCTGAAGAGCGCCACACCGAAGAAAGCGAAGACCGTAGACAGGAGGACGGCGAAGTTCAGCAGCGCCGTGGGAAGCAAAGTCCTTGTCCACGCTGGACACCTTTACCGTTGTAGTCGTGTGTTTGTGTGGATTACGGAATGTTTCGTTTGAAAATCATGACTGAGGCCAGATATAACGCGACTGTGTGTGTGTGTGTGTGTGTGTGTGTGTGTGTGTGTGTGTGTGTGTGTGTGTGTGTGTGTGTGTGTGTGTGTGTGTGTGTGTGTGTGTGTGTGTGTGTGTGTGTGTGTGTGTGTGTGTGTGTGTGCCTGTCTTTTTACTGTCACAATCATACATATTAAAAGTTTGGAAAGTTAAACATTACGTAATGGACTGCAGCTGAAGAGATATTATCTTCCCGCTACTTCTTTACATAATGACGATTTAATTTACAAAGGAATTTTAAACAATTACCATTGTTTTATATATTTATTTATTTATCAATTTCCAGTGTACTTAAATTATACACAGGAATAAGTAAATCTTATGAATTTTGGTGTGAAGTGTCCTTCGCAATTCACTATAATTCATCTGACAAGATAAACTGGCCAGTCGTCTGTTCGCTGTGGGTTAGTTGAGCCCCCCTGACCCTGACATCCTTCTCTATTTTGATAATATTCTTGATAAATCACACTTCTTAAATTTTTGTGAAGGTAAAATAGTTTACCTTTTTCTTGTCCGTCTGGTGGCCTTTTCTCTATATTTAATTCAACGCGTTTCGGGACATATGCCCCATCATCAGGAATATCCCTTGTTGAAGTTCGTCGATCGTTAAAATATTAAAAACACTGTATATACAATTTTACACATAACAATAAATATAATATAAACATAAAAACACATAAAATACCCAAACTTGAGACACACGCGATATCGGTTTTATGAAGGGTTTGTTCTAGACGTATCACTGGTTTTTTTGTAGTGATTTGTGGATATTTGTGTAAAATAAGGGCGACTTAGTGTAATCCTGTTTATCTTTCAGTTCACTAAGTCTAGTTGGTTTAGCGCAACTCAGTTTTCTTACTAATGACAGTCGAAATCAGTTTCGAATCATTTCAGTTCATTTGCGCCTGGATTTTAACATAAACTGTCATCCTTTGAACAAACACTGCGCTTTTTCGTATTAGTGATCCGAAAATATTTGTCGGACCAGTTTACCAGTCTTTAGTAAACCAATCTTGTAATATCGAAATTACGCCTATATTCGGCAACAAGATCGACGTGCCGTGGTAATAGATTATTCCAGATTATTTCAAATAACAATACCTATTTTACTATTAATTTTTTGGTATATTAAATAACAAGTTAGTTTTAAAAAATGAAAATTTTTGACATCAAGTGTAAAAAATAACGTTACGTAAACGGCTTCTGAGTCAGGAACTAAGCCCAACTCGCTTCCCGATAGATAAAAATCAGTATGGAGAACCATACATGATTTCCATATTCTACGATTTATGTTTAAAATCATTTACTTGAATTCGGTTTCATAATTTCTAAAAAAATATCCCCCACCCTAAAACTATTTTCACTATTTATAGGCCTATATATTGTTGTTGTTATGGGGTAGTCGTTTAATATAATGTTAAATTCCAGTCTCTTTATCTATATAAGTTAGGTACTTTATTCTTATAAAGAAACTGGACACGCAGATAATCATCCCTCCTCCTCAACCGATCCCCACCATGAATGATATTTACATTTTCATAGAGTAATAGTTTTATCATACGTAATTGCTAAGGTATTAAATACTCAAAAATACGTAATTTTTTTAAAATAAGGTATTAAATACGTAATTGCTCAAAAATTAAATACTCGTACTTTACTTGATATTACCAAAGTAATTTTCAAAAAATCGCTCCCTCCCCCTTCAACTACCCTCTCCATTTATAGACATCTCATTTACCATTTTACAGTGGATTAATATGAGTTTATTTTCGGGGCACTAATTTATCAAAATTAAGTACTTTACTCTGGTTAAAACACAAAACAATGCAGGTAAACTACCCCTCCCCCTTAACCGAACAACCTCATTTTTGGTATTTACATTTTATTGCGTAATAATTTCATTATATGTAATTACTAAAGTATCTTATCCTTCAAAATGAAGTAGTTTATTCGACATCAGAAAGGTAATTTTCAAAAAATTACCCCCTCTCCTTTCAACTACTATTTTTATTTATAGACATTTCATCTACGTTTTTACAGTGGATTATTATGATTCATTTTTCAGGATACTTTATTTATCAAAATTACGTACTTGACTCTTGTTAAAACGAAAACGTTGCAGGTAAACTACCCCTCCCCATTAACCGATCTTCACCTAAATCAACAGGCCTTGTGTCTCTAGAACACGGGCATATTTGCAAAGAATTATTTGATTCTGTTTGAATTTGCGGCAGTTGTCGTTCGCCATAGAAAAAAAATCTACATACACACATTTTTCGGAAAATGACTATTCTTAATTTTTGGAGGGTAGTACAATCAGAATCAGCCCTGATTCTGTGTTGTGAGTCTAAATCTTAAACACGATTTTTACATATCACCATTCTTCCATTTCCTTACGGAACAAGGAAGTAAAAATCGATGTGGAGAGTCAGTAAGTACCCAGATCGATGAAACAGTCTTTTAGCATCAAACGACCCTGCATACTTGGTTATATGATCAGTTTACGCAACTATATGATAGCACTCAATGTCATATTCAAAACGTGGTCTAATTGTCGTTTCTAAGCTTAACCTACAACAAACAGCATAATAAATATACCTAATTGTTGCCAGATAACCGTGGGCCCTTTCGATAAGGCAACCAGAAACAGCACTACGAAAGTACAAATAACTGTAACGGACGAAGCTGACCGTGAGGAAAACACAAAACACAGACTGAAACCAGGAAGGACGGGGGTAAACCTTTTTTATTAGATTTAAAAGACTAACGACAGACGTTTATAAGAGGCGACAGATGTTATAATGTAATATTTTTTTTTGTATATAAATGTAAATCTTAACGTTCAATGTAATTAATATCCTGTAGAGCCCCAAGTTGTTGGTGCCAATTTTATGTAAAGTGAAATAAAAATTAACTCTTGTTCAGTCTTGTCTTAATTCTCAGCTTTATTTTATTATTATTTATATATATATTGTAACATGACATATGAGCCCAAAGATTTCAGTAACCTAAAATATTTACACATGTCAATAATTGAGTCAAAGAGAGAACTGAAAAATGAAGAGCGGTGCACATGTATCGAGACGACCGTGAACACTATACAAACACGGGTCAACAACAATTATGAGCGAATTGAAGATATACAGCGAAGAGAAATCCCAAGAATGAGGGAAGATATCGAAAACATCGGGAACCGACCAGCAGTAGTGCCACAATTCCAACACACTGACAACCGGGAAACCATGAGTTTTAGGGCGTACAAACGAAACCCTATGGAATTCCTCGCCCGAATCGATGAAACCTTGAGCAGGAACCGAGAGACCAGATGGCCAATTATAAGAGGCCAAATCGATGAATATTTCAAAGAAATAAATGACAATTGGTGGACGGCGACACGGCACGATATTCAGAGCTACGCCGAGTTCAAGGAGTTATTTAAAGCAAAATATTGGTCCGAAAGTACCCAGAATATCGTACGGGACAATATTTGCTATGGCAGATACGAAACAGGCAGAGGATCGACACTGACGGCCTACTTTCTAGGAAAAGTTTGCCTAGCGAGAAATTTGGAGCCACGAATCCCCGAAGAAAGCTTGGTCACCAAATTAGCTTTCCATTATGAAGGAGGAATCGCAAGGGCCAGACTTACCGGACAAGTAAAGACAATACAAGCGATGGCGGCTTTACTTGAAGGGTACGAGCATGAGGGGTACTACCGCAGGAGTCGTCTAGGGAACGACCAGTACAATGATTCAGCAAACCAGACTAATAGCAACAATAGTCGTGGGAATTACCGCCCTAACTTCATTGTTAAAATACTCTAATACACTACTACTCCTACATTAATTTCAACAAATGAAATTACAATCCAGAATAAGTGTGAGTATCAAACACTTGAAGGTGTAGAGAAGCAAAACAACAAAGTGAATAATAAGAGAGAAGGCTATAAGAAGGAATGGAAAAAATAACGATGATTATATAATAAATCCACAACTGTGAAGTAAACAACTACTAAATAAACCTAATTTACTCTAATACTCTAATACTCCTATGTTAATTTTAACAAATGAAATTATACAATAAAGAATAAAGGTTAAAAATCCAACCTTTGAAGGAGTAGAGAAGCAAAACACCAAAGTGAATAATACAAAAGAAGGCTATAACATGGAATGGAAAAGATAAAGATGATTATATAATAAATCCACAACTGTGAAGTAAATCACTATGTATAAACCTAAAATAATCTAATACTCTAATACTCCTACATTAATTTCAACAAATAAAATTATATTCCAGAATAAATGATTAGACAGCTATCATTTGAAGGAGTAGAGAAGCAAAACACCAAAGAGAATAATAAAAGAGAAGGCTATAATAAGGAATGGAATTGATAAAGATAATTATGTAATAAGTCCACAACTGTGAAATAAACAACTATGAATAAACCTAAAATACTCTAATACACTACTACTCCTACATTAATTTCAACAAATGAAATTACATTCCAGAATAAGTGTGAGTGTCAAACACTTGAACGAGTAGAGAAGCAAAACAACAAAGTGTATAATAAGAGAGAAGGCTATATAAAGGAAAGGAAAAAATAAAAATGATGATATGATAAATCCACAACTGTGAAGTACACAACTATTAAATAAACCTAATACTCCTATATTAATTTCAACAAATGAAATTATATTCCAGAATAGATGTCACAAATCCGACATTTGAAGGAGTAGAGAGGAAGAACAACAAAGTGTATAAAAGAGAGAAGGCTATAATGACGGAATGGAAAAAATAAGGATAATTATATAATAAATCCACAACTGTGAAGTAAACCACTATGTATAAACCTAATATACTCTAATACTCTATTACTCCTATATTAATTTCAACAAAAGAAATTATACAATCCAGAATAAAGGTTTAACAAATCTAACCTTTGAAGGAGTAGAGAAGCAAAACACCAAAGTGTATAATAAAAAAGAGAAGGCTATAATAAGGAATGGAAAAGATAAAGATGACTATATAATAAATCCACCACTGTGAAATAAACAGCTATTAAATAAACCTAATATACTCCAATACTCTAATACTCCTATATTCATTTCAACAAATGAAATTACAATCCAGAATAAAGGTTAAAAAATCCAACCTTTGAAGGAGTAGAGAAGCAAAACAACAAAGTGAATAATACAAGAGAAGGCTATAACAAGGAATGGAAAAGATAAAGATGACTATATAAAAAATCCACCACTGTGAAATAAACAACTATGAATAAACCTAAAATACTCCAATACTCTAATACTCCTATATTAATTTCAACAAATGAAATTATATTCCAGAATAAATGTCACAAATCCGACATTTGAAGGAGTAGAGAGGAAGAACAACAAAGTGTATAATAAAAGAGAAGGTTATGTAAAGGAATGAAATTATTAAAGAAAAAACAATGAGACTATAATGTTAACCAGTTAATGTAGACCAATCAAACCAAAATGATTGCAAACTTAATACCACACAAATAATCTAACAATCATATCAACCACTGAAGAGATACCATTCAGAACCAACACCAATGTGATGAGAAAAAATACTCAAGTAGCAAAAAACAAGTAGTTACCCAAAACTTTGAAGGCATGATAATTAAGACCAGACATGAAATCTGAAATCAAATAAGTATTAATACCACTAATACAGTTACTGAGCAGAAAGTAGAAAGAGGGAGATCAATCAAAAAAAAAACCTAACAACAATATTGTTTCCAATAGAGCAAAGAGAATAAAATGAAAAGTAAAAAAGAAATGAAAAATATTATCAAATCTGAACAATAATTGAGTGAATAACCCTGAATATTTTTTATTAGTCGCACAATGACTACTTTGAATTTTTATGTTGATTTGTAGAGAGAAGCTCCAACAACAATTTAACTGAGCAGATGGTACGTCCCTCTGGTCTCAGAAAATGTAGGGTGGACAGCAGAGCATGGAAGCCAGGAGTGCCCCTCTGATCTGTGCCAACTACCATGTTAGGGAAATGATAGGGAATTAAATGCTACAGGGAAAAAACCACCAAGAAAGAAGATAGTGGATCAGATCGAAGATAACAATGTATTAAAATATGAAATGAAAAGAAACAAGATATGAAAGACGGAAGCTCAGAATAATTAAGAAACAATATGATAGATAATTTCTCAAATCCCGTAAAGGAATTAATCCAAATGATCTATTTTCGAGGGGGGACAATATGTAACATGACATATGAGCCCAAAGATTTCAGTAACCTAAAATATTTACACATGTCAATAATTGAGTCAAAGAAACAAACCAAGTAATTTATCTAACATGCCAAGCATAAAACTACATGAGCTACCCATCACCAAGGATAAACTCACAACAAGAAGAGTTAATAAACTAATGGTAACTAGCAAGTGAAATGACATTATAAGGAAAAGAAGATGCACCACACAAGGATTGTACCACAGGAACCAACAACCCAATAGTTTTAGGTCAGTGAAGAACCAATGAAGACAAGGAAGAAACGTACTACGAGAAAGACACCTAATAACCATGGCATAAAATAGGGATTCCAAGAGCCAGTCAACTATAGGTCAACATCTTACCTGTATATGCAATAACTAAACAACTTACAGATTGAAGAGATGGACAAGAACTGACTAACTGTGATGACCAATATACAACAAATAATGTTATAAATGAATAGGACAAGATATGTTATAAAAAGAATGAAAGTAACAATACTGTTAAGTGAATAGAAGCTGTAAATAAAAGCATAGTCACATGTTATGCACAGCACCAATGTAACAAAGAAGTATTAAATTAGTCTCATAATAATAGCAAAGATTAGTCAAATAGTCTAACAATCATGTAAGACAAGAAAAGGAAATAACTAAAGAGTTATTAGTTATCATTAATAAAACCAAACTTGAGAAAATAGGGTTAAAAGAATACAAATTTGTATCAACCTAACATACACATTGTTGGTACAAATGATAAAATCACATAACCTAAGATGCAGGTACTGTTCACCTAAATTCACAACTATCAGTAGGAAAAACCTACCCAAACCAAAATGTTATGCCTTAAACCAAGTAGAAATAATAATCTTTCTACAGGTACCAATATAAGATACCCAAGATAAGCTTTAAATAAGAATATAAGTAAATAAAGTGAACCAAAATCAACCAAAATGGAATTCACTAGGTAAGACATGAACAAAACCATATTACAATCAGAATGATCACTGTTGCACACCACTATATAAAAATTATTCCGATTAGCGCTTTCAAGCTTCACAGCCCATCGTCAGATCGAAATAGACAGGAAATATGTAAAAACAAACCCTTCACCCCTCTCCACCTCCCTGCTCACACACAACAAACTATAAATTAATGACCCTTCCTCACCCCCTAAACCCTGCCCCACCATCTGTACAGTTACATATTTTTCTAGAAAATTCCTTGTGTTTCAGTGTTGTGTGTGTGTGTGTGTGTGTGTGTGTGTGCGCGCGCGTGTGTGTGCATCCGTTTAAACTACCCTCTTCCTCTCCACACATGTGGGTCAGTCACACACCCTTATTTTAAAACAACCAATTAGTACTATGCAATATAATTCTTAATCTTATCTATCTGTCCTCTCTCATTTACTTCTTAATCATGTTATAAAATATTTCTTCATTATCAAATTTAATTTTAATATTAATTAAATTGTCTAACCCTTTTTCTCTTTCTTTCAATATTTCTAACTCCTCTCTAAGCTTCCTTTCAACTGTGTTATTTACTACTTTTACAATTTCGTATTCTTCCAAAGGATTAACAAACTTATGGTTGTCTTCTATGAAATGTCTTGCATATAACGAATTGGTTGTTCTATTACCTTCTCCACGTTTGTGGTCAGACAACCTGCATACGAATTTCCGTCCTGTCTCACCTAGGTACACTTTGTTGCAGTCTTTACATTTTAATTTATAAATTCCGCTGTGTGGAGAGGAAGAGGGTAGTTTGAAAGGATGCACACACACAACACTGAAACACAAGGAATTTGCTAGAAAAATATGTAACTGTACAGATGGTGGGGCAGGGTTTAGGGGGTGAGGAAGGGTCATTAATTTATAGCTTGTGTGTGTGAGCAGGGTGGGGGAGAGGGGTGAAGGGTTTGTTTTTACATATTTCCTGTCTATTTCGATCTGACGATGGGCTGTGAAGCTTGAAAGCGCTAATCGGAATAATTTTTATATAGTGGTGTGCAACAGTGATCATTCTGATTGTGATTTCAACCACTAACACAAATTTCTTCATTAAAAAACCATATTATAAAACCAAATAGAAACAAAAGGTTAATGTCTATACCACAAGTAGAGTGTAATACCACTACTGTAATAGTATAAGAAGATTATGAGAAGGGACATAATATATTATAATAGTAATTAAGAACACCTGTCATGTGACACCAGGTGTAAATAATGTTATTTAATCACATACAACATGGAACATACTAGTGTACTAAAAACACCAAGCCCATTACAAAGATACTATTATTGTTCAACTATTGCAACTAAATAGTAATGAAAATATCGGTATGAAGAACCATACATGACTTCCATGTTCTAAGATTTATATTTAAAATCATATTCGAAATGAAATATTTCTATAGAAACTACGTCTTTCTACTTATTGCTTCAGCATTAACCACAGTACTGTGGTCACAAACGTGTACCACCTCACGTCTTTGCACTCGATTTTCACTGATGATGGCAGTCGATGGCACTGCAGAAAAGTCTGGTTTTACAGAAAACATTGGACTACGGCTAAACAGCCCGGGAAGCAATTTTAACAAAAAACTACTTCTTTGTTGCCGATAACGTAGTACACATAATAAATTCTCCCCTCCACTTTCAACTATAATTTTTAATAATAAAAAATTACCCCCACCCCGTTCACCTAACCTCTTCATTTATAGATATTTCATCTACGTTTCTACAGTGGATTATTATGAGCTTCTTATCAGGATACTTTATTTATCAAAATTAAGTACTTTACTCTCGTTAAATCATAAAATGTTTCAGGTAAACTACCCCTTTCTCTTAACCGATCTTCTCCAAAATCAATAGACCTTCAGTCCTCTACAATTCAGGGATGCATGCAAAAAAATATTTGATTCTGTTTGAATGTGCGGCAGTTATCGTTCGTCATGGAAACATTTCTCTTGTTACAACTTAAAATGTTGCTGGTAAACTACCCCTTCCCCTTAACCGATCTTCACCAAAATCAACAGACCTTGAGTTCTCTAAAACTCAGGAAAGTGTGCAAAAAATTATTTGATTCTCTTTGAATTTTCGGCAGTTATCGTTCGTCATAAAAAATTAACCTTTTTAAAACATAAAACGTTGCTGATAAACTACCCATTTCCCTTAACCGATCTTCAACAAAATCAACAGACCTTGAGTTCTCTTTAGTTCAAAAAGGTATGCAAAAACGTAGTTGATTCTGTTTGAATTTACGGCAGTTATCGTTCGTCATATAAAAAATTACCCTTGTCAAAACATAAAATGTTGCAGGTAAAATACCCCTTTCCCTTAACTGATCTTCACCAAAAACCGTAAGTCTTGAGATCTCTAAAATTGAGGGCTGTATGCAAATAATCATTTGATTCTGTTTGAATTTGCGGCAGTTATCGATCGTCATATAAAATATTACCCTTGTTAAAACATAAAATGTTGCAGGTAAACTACTCCTTCCCCTTAACCGAGCTTCCCCAAAACCAACAAGTCTTGATAACTCTATAAATCAGGGCTGTATGCAAAAGAGCAGTTGATTCTGTTTGAATTTGCGGCTGTTATCGTTTGCCATAGAAAAAAATTACCCCCGATAAAAAAAACGTTGCTGGTAAACTACCCCTTCCCCTTAACCGAGCTTCCCCAAAACCAATAGGTCTTGAGACCTCTATAATTCAGAGCTGTATGCAAAAGAGCAGTTGATTCTGTTTGAATTTGCGGCTGTTATCGTTTGCCATAGAAAAAAAATACACTTTTTAAAAAAAAACCGTTGCTGGTAAACTACCCCTTTCCCTTAACCGATCTTCACCAATATCAATAGGTCTTGAGTACTCTACGAATCAGGGCTACATGCAAAAAAGTATTTGATTCTGTTTGAATTTGCGACTCTTATCGTTTGCCATAAAAAATACCCTTTTAAAACATAAAACGTTGCAGGTAGACTACCCCTTTCCCTTAACCGATCTTCACCAAAATCAAAAGATTTTGAGAACTCTACAATTCAGAGCAGTATGCAAACAATTATTTGATTATGTTTGAATTTGCGGCTGTTATCGTTTGCCATATAAAATACCCTTGTTAAAACATAAAACGTTGCAGGTAAACTACCCCTTTCCCTGAACCGATCTTTACCAATATCAACAGGTCTTGAGAACTCTACAATTCAGGGCTGTATGCAAAAGAGTAGTTGATTCTGTTTGAATTTGCGGCTGTTATCGTTTGCCATAGAAAACAATTACACTTGATTTAAAAAAAACCTTTGCTGGTTACCCCTTTCCCTCAACCGATCTTCACCAAAAACAATAGGTCGTGAGTACTCTACAAATCAGGGCTGTATGCAAAAAATGATTTGATTCAGTTTGAATTTGCGGCTGTTATCGTTTGCCATAAAAAAAATCTACAGACACAAAGACAGACAGACACATAGACACACAGACACTTTTCGAAAAATGACTTTTTTTCATGTTTTGAGTGTGGTAAAATCAGAATCTGCAATAATCTCGAACACGATTTTTTTTGCCATCACCATACTTCCATTTCCTTAAGGAACTATAACGGCTGTATACTAGCTTTTATAACTTCTGTATACTATCGCCATTATAACCTCGGGAGCCCGGTTAATTGACGTCGGTCAATTAAACAGGCTGCCATAATATTCACAAAATATATATATATTTAATTAAAATACAACGTAACAAAACACTTAACTGGAACCTGTGAATTAAGGAATATTAGATTCGTGTTGCCAAATTAATTCACACATGTTTACGTCCATGACATCTCTTTATTTACATACCTGGTAATTAGCATAAAAGAAAATGAGTTACTGTCTTGTTATTAAAAATTAATTAGGCTTGTGATTTGTATAGTTAAAACATACATATATATACTTAACCTACTTTTCATTTACTCTATTTCGTTCAACTGATTAGTTAACTATATTAAAAAATAATAACTGCATAATGTATTCATTAATCAACTTGGTTAATTATTTATAAAACTTTGGTAATTCATACCCTCGGATCCGAGATATATCCTTTCTTTATATTACAGTTAAACAATTTACTTTTGCTGCCATTTGAAGAATGGACTTATTAATATTAGCATGTTATAATCATTAAAGCTAAATACATCATATTGTTTATTACAAAGTTACAATGGTAATTTAATTCGGCCAGTCTTTTGTATAATTATATTAATTTTATTTTGGTGTCAATTGTCTTTCATATTTTTATTAAGTAATTTCTGAACTACAGAAGTTTGACTTCTGTATCACCTGTATGTAGTATCCTCGGCGAATCGGGGTTGTCTGTAGTAAACGGTGGCTATGCGGCTTCTGGTATATCCTGGAGGTCTGAAGAAGGTTTAATAATGGAAGGTGTTGTTGTCTCTCTCTTTTTGCAAGGTTAATCAGATTCTGGTGCTGGCGGTGGTGAGAAACTTTCACTTGAACTCACTTACTTCAGTTTACCGCACTTTTTACTTATAGTTAAACTGTTACATATACTGTGATCTCTATCACGTTGACGTGACATTAAATCAACTGCAGAGATGTCATAAACACACACTTAAAACGCATCAAAGATGTTAAACATATTGAAATTACTGATAATTATTGCTATCAGCTATAATAAGCATTAGCTTAAAGAAACTAAGAGAGTGAACGACATATTCTTTCATTCTCTATAATTTTGTAGTTACTGACTACATTTTCAACTGTGTTGTTCTCGCTGCGGAGTCTGATTTACCACTAATTTGGGGCGCAACCCGCTGGCTTAGCGAAGTGCGTGTCCGCGCGTGTTGTTATTTACCGGCGCGATAAATAGTTCTTAATTTATTAATTATTATTTTTACTTATTTTAAATTGCTGGTTTATTACGGCTCTCTATAATTTAATACTCGCTGAAGAAACAGGAGGTGGTTTACATATTTATTTGTTTAACATTATTTAGTTTTCTATTTATTTCATAGGGAGAGAAATTATGGAAATTATGTAGTTTCATTTAGGATTATATTATTTTTACCTTTTATTTTTTATTTGGTGCTATTTAATCCTATTAAATCGTCACAGAACATGGAAGTAAAAATTACACTTGTTTAAAAACAAACCATTGCAGGTAAACTACCCCTTTCCCTTAACCGATCTTCACCAAAATCAATAGATCTTGATAACTCTACAATTCAGGCCTGTATGTAAGAGAGTAGTTGATTCTGTTTGAATTTTGCGGCTGTTATCGTTTGCCATAAAAAAATATCGGTATGGAGAACCATACATGACTTCCATATTCTAAGATTTATATTTAAAATCATTTTCAGCCAAACAGCCAGGCTGTGTCTTACCTGCTTTTTTATTGCTGTATTAAATGAAAAATATTATATTACATTAAAATGAAAAAATTATAATTTTATTGCCTGGCAACAAAATTATTTTATTTTTAACAATTACCATTGTTTCAAAAAGTTTAAATAAATTTTCAAGTACTTTACTCTTGTTAAAACGTAAAAGGTTGCAGGTAAACTACCCCTTCCCCTTAACCGATCTTCACCAAAATCGAAAGTCATTGAGACCTCTACAATTCAGGGACGTATGCAAAAAATTATTTGATTCTGTTTGAATTTGCGGCTGTTATCGTTTGCCATAAAAAATACGCTTGATAAAAAAATGTTGCCGGTAAACTACCCCTTCCCCTTAACCGATCTTCACCAAAAACAATAGGTCTTGAGTACTCTACAAATCAGGGCTGTATGCAAAACATTATTTGATTCTGTTTGAATTTGCGGCTGTTATCGTTTGCCATAGAAAATACCCTTGTTAAAAAAACGTTGCAGGTAAACTACCCCTTTCCCTCAACCGATCTTCACCAAAAACAATAGGTCGCGAGTACTCTGCAAATCAGGGCTGCATGCAAAAAATTATTTGATTCTGTTTGAATTTGCGGCAGTTATCGTTTGCCATAGAAAAAAAATCTACAGACAGACAGACAGACAGACACACAGACAGACAGACAGACAGACAGACAGACAGACAGACAGACAGACAGACAGACAGACAGACAGACAGACAGACAGACAGACAGACAGACAGACAGACACACAGACACTTTTCGGAAAACGACTTTTTTTCATGTTTTGAGTGTAGTAGAATCAGAATCTGCAATAATCTCGAACACGATTTTTTTTGCCATCACCATACTTCCATTCCTTAAGGAATATGGAAGTAAAAAATTACCCCCGATAAAAAAAACCGTTGCAGGTAAACTACCCCTTCCCCTTAACCGATCTTCACCAAAACCAACAGGTCTTGAGACCTCTATAATTCAGCGCTGTATGCAAAAGAGCAGTTGATTCTGTTTGAATTTGCGGCTGTTATCGTTTGCCATAGAAAAAAATTACACTTGTTTAAAAAAAACCGTTGCAGGTAAACTACCCCTTTCCCTTAACCGATCTTTACTAAAATCAATAGGTCTTGAGTACTCTACAAATCAGGGCTACATGCAAAAAAGTATTTGATTCTGTTTGAATTTGCAACACTTATCGTTTGCCATAAAAAATACCCTTTTAAAACATAAAACATAGCAGGTAAACTACCCCTTTCCCTTAACCGATCTTCCACCAAAATCAACAGATCTTGAGAACTCTACAATTCAGGGCTGTATGCAAAAGAGTAGTTGATTCTGTTTGAATTTGCGGCTGTTATCGTTTGCCATAGAAAACAATAACCCTTGATTAAAAAAAACCGTTGCAGGTAAACTACCCCTTTCCCTCAACCGATCTACACCAAAAACAATAGGTCGTGAGTGCTCTACAAATCAGGGCTGTATGCAAAAAATTATTTGATTCAGTTTGGATTTGTGGCTGTTATCGTTTGCCATAGAAAAAAAATCTATAGACACACAGACACTTTTCGAAAAATGACTTTTTTCATGTTTTGAGTGTAGTACAATCAGAATCTGCAATAATCTCGAACACGATTTTTTTTGCCATCACCATACTTCCATTTCCTTAAGTAACATGGAAGTAAAAAGAGCTAAAAATACCAAACAAGAGTGACAATAATTATGCATCTCATGTGCAAAATAGAGGCCACTTTATTAACAAGAAATGACAAGGAATACACAATATTCCAGCCAGCAAAGGTTCATAGTAGTTGAAACCATTTACTATTGTCAACTGGAGCCGTACAGAAAGTACATAAATACTTTCTATTATGTAAAATATGTAAATACAAATATAGGGACATAGGTTAAGACAATGGTAGCTTAAGAAATGTACTTTGTCAGTAGATTTGAGTAATTAGCAACTAAGGAGTGTAAAAGAACTTGGAAGGCATGCCCTCAAGTGGGTATGAGTGCCATTAAATAGTGGTAATCAAAAATAAAATATAAATAATAGTGTGTAGTGAATCGTGATAATCACAAACATTAACTTCCTTGATAATGGACCAAAGCACACCTTGAGTGGACTCAAAATAAAAGCCGAGTGTTAACAATCCAGTGATACGCCGAGATTTAAAATCTAAGCCATATTAAAAAAGTTATTACAATTATAAGGAATTCGTGTCAAATCGAGCAAACATTTATACTCTTGACACCAAATACCCCACGCCAAACCCAACAATTGAAATAATTCGCCGGGGGGGTATGTGCATCAAATTAAAGATCGTCAACCAATCAAATCCAAGAAATTAACAAAATTTTGGACGATCGGCAGCGAGAGGTGTGCGTTCTCGTCACTTTTTAATCAACTCCAGAAGGGAACAGACGGCTACAACCCGGAGCAAAAAATCAGCTGTTCATATGATTTGTGCGCGTCACCGATGTAAACAGTGCAACCTAACCTCAAATTGTGATAGCATAAATACTTTAGTATCGAAGGTGTTTAGTGTAACAGTGCGTAACAAGGATTTCTCAGTGTATAATCCAGAGCAATTCCGGGATTTAAATTATAAATAAAAGGGTGTACAGTGATTTTTATATTATTAGTTAAGAAATGAGAAACGATATAATCGAAACATATTCAAACAATGATCCTAGGTTAAGATGTATTCATGATATTATCTAATCAACAGTAATGACAATCGTCAGATTATTTTGAATATTCTAATTTTATGAATTTATTAAACATCCAATTAATTGTTATATACGAATATTTCGTATGACTTAACCACACATAATGACAGTTGTCAATTATTACATATAAATCAAAATAACCAGTATTCACCAATGACTGAGATTTGTCAACTGGATGATCAATTAACGAAAGTTAATAAAATATTTCAATGTTATTTATGTTTTATAATTTAGGTGAGGAACAGTGGCGAAGTTACATAGAGGCAATTGAGGCAATGCCTACCCTAAAAAATTCTGTAGAATAAAAATTATAAATACGTATGATGAAGTATGTAACGTAAAGATTATAATACATTGTTACTGTAATTGTTGAATTTACTAATTACATGCTTTACTCAGCGACCGCTAGATGGTGACAAGTGACAGCAGACATAGTTAGTTTAAAGCGAATGAGGCAACGTGAACCTGCCTCAGAGTTTTTTTGTATACATCGTATGTAAGCAATGTGTTGGCCGAGACTAGGCAGTGCGGGAAGCGGGGGATTGACCAGCGCTCCACACACTGTAGCGTTGAGGCATGTCTCACTGCTGTTGTACGAGTTTTAAAGCGCGCTGTGTTGTTTATAATCGTGTTTATTTTGTGCGGTTATTAAAAGTGTGCCTGTGATTCCGGTGAACTAATAGACGATCAACACTGTCATTTAAATTATTTGTGACATTAAACATATATATAGAAACTAATCAAGTTATAAATTTGGAAGTTCAATTAGTTATATTATTGTGTATGAATATAAGTGTGTCGCCCGAAATGAGTGAACGCGGTTCTTTTAATACTTTGTCAGGTCTTTTAAACTTATTAAAAAGTAAGCCGTTTTCTTCTTGGAGTTACGAAGAAAAATGTGGTGTTAAAAACAAGAGATTTACGCCTAATTTAGAAATTAAACATTTTGATGGTAGAGTATCTAGAAAATTTCAGTTTTCTTGGTACGAGCGATATTCGTGGTTGACAGGCTGTTCCGAAACCAACAGACTTTTTTGTTATACATTTATCTTGTTTTCTGGTGAAAAAGAATGGATTTTATATGGAGTGACGGTAACAAAAAACTTTCTTAGAAAGGCAGACAAACACCAGAATTCAAATAAACATATTCAAAATGAAGAGTGGTACCGTTTGCTGGGACGCGTGAGGATTGAACATACTCTCTCTGAAGGGGCTAAATTCAAGCTGTTAAACATAATGAAGTCGTGAAACAAAATAGGCTTGTTGTTGAAAGACTTGTTGATATTGTGTATTTTCTCGGGAAACAGGAGCTTGGATTTCGAGGTAATTTCGAAGCGGAAGACTCAGTCAACCGGGGTAATTATCTAGAATTGTTAGATCTTCTTTCTAAACAGGAGCAGTACATTCGAGATCATCTCCAGTCTACGTCAGGATTTAAAGGTACATCAAACGATATTCAGAATGAATTAGTTGAATCTGTAACTGATAGGCCTATAATTCAAGAGAAGATTAAGGCGGAGTTAGATTCTTGCGATTTTATTGGAATTCAGGCAGATGAAACTTTAGACGTATCAAGTAGATCTCAGGTCAGCATAATTTTTAGATTTTGTTCAAAAGAAGGTCCAATAGAAAGGTTCATTGGGTTTTATGATGTTTCAGTAGATAAGACTGCATCAGGCTTATCAGAATTAATTGTTGACTTTTTAAAAAAGTAGGGTGTAACTGAGAAGGTAGTCTGTCAAACATATGATGGAGCCTCTGTAACGGCTGGAAGGCATGGAGGTGTTCAGCACTTTGTAAAACAGACTTGCCCAAGAGCATTATTTCTACATTGCTATGCTCACAAGTTAAACCTCGTACTTCTTCATTGCACTAAAACAATAAAATCGGTTAGGCTCTTCATTCACAAGCTGACAGCATTTCACACATTTTTTTGTAGATCCTCAAAGAGATCACAACTTTTAGAATCTAGAGGATTTAAACTTCCACAAGCTCCACTACCCGTTGGAACTTTCATTCCAGAGCAGTTCATACCATCTTTTCCCACTATGGTGACTTGAGACAAATTTGAGGAAATTACAGAGAATGATGAAGGATGGGATAGTGATTCGGCAGTTTTTGCAGTTAATGCTGCTGTTGGATTGCTTAACATACTCAAAAAGACCCATTTCATTTACTTACTTTGTTTTTATAGGGAAATGTTCGTTTATACTGACCATCTCTTTTCTCTACTGCAACACAAAACTATCTCCGATATAATTCTGTGCAACACTGAAATTAAGAAAACTACTGCTATCCTCAAGGACATGAGATCAGAAAACACTGTGTCGTCTTGTATTGAAAAATGTCACCAAATAAGCAGTGAGGTAAATATAGATGACAGTAACAGGAAACTGCTGAAAACGTTAACTTATGAAGTTCTTGACACTTTGATTATGCAGCTGGAGGTACGGTTCAGTGATTTTGAAAGTATCCAGTTTGTTGAGTTGTTGGATCCAAATCACTTCATTTCTTATAAAGAGAGTTTTCCTTCTTCTAAACTGAACAGCCTTATAAATAAATACCCTTTTTTCAATAGTGAAAGACTGGAAAATTAATTAAAAAACATTTACTCAGATACTGGAAAACATTTGTTCCCTCAAAGACTTTTACATTTTATAATTCTTAATGACTTAGAACCAGTGTACGTGGAAGTTTCAAAATTAATTCGTTTGATTTTAACGTTTCCTGTTACCACGGCTTCTTCAGAAAGGAGTATGAGTACTTTGAAAAGAATAAAAAAAACTACTTGCGCAATACGATGACTAATGAAAGACTTAACTCTCTTAGCACCATTGCTATTGACAAAAAATTTGTGAAGGAATTGATGAGTGACCAGTTGTTCAAAGACCGTGTAGTTGACAATTTTGCAAACAAGAAAACTCGCCGTGTTTAACTACTGTACAAAAAATTTAAGGTAAGATTTTGCCTACCCATTCATTAACTACTAGCTTCGCCACTGGAAAGGAATCTACTATTATAACCATTTCAATGTTTATATTTACTATGAATAATAACCAAGGTTGTTAAGCTACATAATTACTTACAGCCATGCAATTATCTTTATGTAGAACCAAACAATGAGTCAGATGTTACAATCAATAACACTGCTTCAACATATGATATTATTGTTCACTTTTTAATTATTTTATCAAGAATTATTTTAACATTAACCAACTTTCTTTCAACCATTTATTGTCAATTGAGTTTAATAATTCTGCTAACCTGAAATGCCCAGAGCAGACACATGGTTATTATTTTGTATGTTAATTATAAGTGATGACTGAATTGTAGTCAACATCAAACTGCCTAATAACGGTAGAATAATAGTTCTATTCAATGATTTGTTATTCTGTCAGCTCAAATAACCCACGCAGGTATTAAATTATTTTAACCAAAAAAGCATTAAGATAAACTAAATTTGTAAACAGTTCTGCCACCCTGAGGCAAATTTTATAAAACCCAAAGTCTCATGTTACTTATTCTGAATTTAAATTATAAATGATACTTTAGATCATTTAAACAGAGCACATTAACTGAACAAAATCTTATTTGACACAAGAAAACGGAGTCAGTTAGTTTATTTCAAAGACTAAGTTTGAAAACAGGTGAACGAATTTCATTGGTCAGATCGACAAGCAGCGGCGAATACAAACACGGTAAGTCCGTATACAAGTTGGATTGTGATATCGACCCTGCAAGATCGACAAGATTCACCACAAGTAAGTGATTGTTCATGCAAAATATTTGTGTTTTCAGTGCGGAACATACATCATCATTTCAACGAGTCGACGGAAGAACAACCGTATAAATAAACTAACCGAAGTAGAAAATTACTCAATAAATAATCTCAAGTGCATCAACCGGATTTATTTAAGTTGGATTCAACGCTAGGTTGAATTGAAATAAATAAATTAATAATAATAAAATATTAAACAAAAGTTATTGAAAATTTTAAACAAAAATAAACGGGCAGTTACCACCCCAGAACCCCAAATAAAAAAGATTCTATACAATATATATACAAATGATTACTCTTTACTTTTTAACATACATTAAAATTCATTGACATGCAATGCCTTTCTCTTCATCCGGTAGATCCTTTAGATTTAATAAAATAAGAACTCTTTCTCAGGGTTAATAAAAAATTAAAGTCAATGTACAGTCAAAGTCATAAATAACAACATGTTATACATATTTTACAAAATATAAAAATAATAAATCAGTTTCATTACAGTTATGTTGGGTATGTGTGTTGTGTCATGGGTTCTTTGGATTATACAAAAGAAACAACTTAATATAATCAGAACAAACTAAAAGAGTACAATGAGAAAATGAAATTAACAAAAATAAAAAATAAATTAGAACACTAAATCTGTTAAAAATCATTAATAATTAAAAACAATATAATCTTGTTAAGTGAGATTATTGCATTCTCCACTATGAGCGCTGTGAGAATCTCACCATCTCACTCACACTCATTATATATCCATTGGGTCTCACTCCCACTCACTGATTTGAAAATATTTCTAATTCAACACTGCCGCCATGTTAGATCTATCTATAAGACTATTTCAAAGCTTATTTTCAATAAAATACACAGTTTTCCACTTTAGTTTATAGTAAATTAGTGTGTACTTCACTGTTCATAATGTTTATAGTGTTTGTGTTATATCAGTTCACTGTTCTAGTTATTTTAAATTTAATAATAAGTGAAAAATGTATGTCTTAGACTAATCGGTATATACATAGAACCCTCTCACCAGATTGCTGTTTAGTTTTACAGATTATTTTCTTGTTATAATTCTTCTGGCCTTCAGTTTCAGTGTTTTTTATTAAGCCTAGTGTACTTTTCATTATTTCAGGAACTTTCCTTCATTAATATACAATATAACATTATCTTTTAGTAGAAATGTTAAACTTCTAATTATATGTGTTCTGGCTTTTTTTAAATTCAACAATCAACTCCCTTTCTCTGTCTTTTAGTCTCTATAGATTCACTTGGTAAAGCTCTTGGCTTCACAACATGTTTTGTGAGTCATAGGGTCGTTTTTACACTTTATAATTAACATGATTTATTCTAACCTTATTTTTACTTGTCCCTGATGTACATAATTAGTTTCTAGGGATATAACTAGTTCCACTAGTTATAAGTATTGTACACATTGCTTAATCTTATTAGGTTAGTTACATAGTTATTTTATATACATTACATGTGTTACTCTCCCTCTCTCCTATGGCGCTACAGCCCAAGTCGGGCCCTGGCCTCCACCAATCTCCGCCTCCAATCCACTCTATCCACTGCAACCCTCCTCCAGTTTCTTATCCCCATGTCTCTCGCGTCCTCTGCAACGCCATCTTCCCACCTCTTCCTCGGTCTACCTCTAGTCTCACATGTGTTACTCACTGTTTATATTATAACAAGGTCTATTTCCTATGCACTTTCACTTCACAAAATTCTAAAAACTTATACACTGCTTTTTAACATTAATCACTGTTATTTTCATTATTTTCACCTTTCTTACATTAGGTAGTTGGTAATTATGGGTTTAATATTATTTAATTTTTTTTTTTTATATATCTCTTATAGTCTGTAGTGTAGTGAGATTACATACAATAACTGTTTGACGTTCGCAGACCTCTATATGGTTGTTAGACTCATACCATAACAAATGTTTTCTTACTTAATTACTAACTTATTAACACTTATCCACTATACGGTATTTCTATACACATTAACATTTATTTACATTTTTTTTTTATCATTTGATCTTCTCTCTTGGGTGTAGTAGTCATAGTCATGTCGTCTAATAGTCTTGTCATTGTCATTAAAATAATTAATTAATAGGTTTTTATTTCCTATTACCATTGGATGTACTTATCATAATATTTCCTTTTTTATTACTTTTTACTCATTGAAATTATTATTTATTTTCAAATAGTTACATCTTATTTTCATTCCTTTATTTGTTAAATTGTTTTTATACTTTTCTGCATATTATCTATAAGGAAGATTGCGTTTAGGCATAATTCACAACGAATTTTGACGATTAATTTATATTTATTCTAGAGCATAATCTTGTTATGTTACAACGTTTATAGAACAGAAATATGCAATGCTTCTAAAAGAAATAAAGAAAGCTCGAGAGAGGATGAAATAGATTACACTGCAATGAGTTGTAATTTAACAAGACTAGACATCACTAGAATCGATAATATAAGAAGGCAATTTGGATTGGATATAGTTGTAGCAGAAACCATCGAATTAAAACAATTGAAATAGTTTGGCTACCTAAATAGTGCGTCAGAAATAAGATGCTCCAAGACATTGTGGAATGTACACGTACAACATAGAGTTAAAGGAGTTCACCAAAGTTTCCTGAACCGACTGCATAAAAACTGTTATGAACAGCAGAAGTCTAAATATTATTTTCTATACTAACAATGGCTGATAGTGTCATTGACTTTTAAAGTAGAAATTATTTAGAATAAAAACCGAATCGGCTTAAAAACAGTTTTTGTGGATGTTTTAAAAAGCACTCTTCTGTAATGATATGCGAAAATAAACAATAACGTTTTGGCACTAAGGACACGTGCGCTGGTCAGGGGTGAATGACCAAAACGCTGCCGGGTCAAGTAATCTTAAATTAAATAGCAAACCTTTCAGCAGACACCACCGCCTTCCTGATTCTTTCTTTATTCGCTTATGACGTAGTAGATTTTTTAAAATCAGACACGCAAAGGCCGCATGTTCGATCCCAGGGAGTCAATAAACAAGGAAGTAGTTTTGTCAGCATACTCTCTTTTCAAACGGTTTAAATTATTCGCACGAGTTAGAACACACACACACACACACACACACACACACACACACACACACACGTAAATGAAACGAGTCTTTAGAAAACCTCTACTGACCTTGTTGAAATCGTGTAACTACAAAATAACGTGAGAAGACGAGTTTTTGTCCGCCGTTATTTTGACTCTCACACATACAAAACATTGTCCCTGTTTTAAAAAATTAAAACATTTGTATTCGTTGAAGAACTTGAAGTATTCTGAACGCTTGTAGTAAAACAAAGTTTACGGGAAAAGTGTCGCTGTAGTTTTCATTTATTTGAACGCCATTATTGAACTCTCATAGCTTTACCCGTCTTCACTTTCCGGAGTTCCATGAATTAGATTGTGATTAGAGTAGACGCAATACTTTTTTTCCTATAGGGCTATTTTATGCCGAATCTAACCTAGTACCAAGAGTACGTCGATAAAATAAAATAAAATAAAGAGTTTGAGTTACTCGTATACTCACACACAGACTCTTTGAGTATCCAATCGGCCTTCAAAGCGTGCACACCCATACGAACGTGTGTGAGTTTAAAACGTTTGTGATGTCATTTTAACAATTAACGACCTCGACTGAGCGATTTGTATCTGAAGATTAACATATGCTCCGAAACGCGTCGTTTTAACGCAAAAACTAAGTCACAGGACGGATCTCACGTGCTTCTATTTGACCCACTTTGGGAACAACTGCTCTTCAATGTGTCACTACATTGTAAGGCGGTATAAATACTAGAATTCGAAGCGGCCCAGTTCAGTTAGATCTGACGATATTATAGACCTGATAATAGAAATTGAACACTGAGATCGAGATGCGCAGTAGACAAACACCTCGTTTCGAGGCTAACAAATTTCCCGTTATTTCGCACATGCGCACAACAATATTGTGCAGTGTTTCATAGTGTGAACATCGGCTGCAACAAGGCTGACGAGAACAATGGAAGCAGCGTGTGACAGAGACGGAATTAGTGAGTAAAGATATAAATTAATGACAGTGAACTGTTATCCCGTTATCTCCCCTAACTCCTCTCTAGACAACTTAAGTAGGGGTAATTCATTCGCTAGGTCTGCGCAGCTCAGCAATCAAGAAAGGCTGTCAAATTTCTACTAGTACGAGTCGGAGTGACTTTTGTGGTTTAGTGGAAAGTGATTTTTGTGCTAATTAGTGCGAAACGGTAACAAGGTGATATTTATTCTTGTGTGTTGGACATATTTAACTCGCATCATTGTATAAGAGTGCCTTTGTTGATGTCTGTTTTTAGACCTAAAACAAGACTGCAATTAGTGACTTCATTGTTGTCAGTTATTTTGTTTCCACTATACAACACGACTATCCGTGTGACTGTCGTAACAGTATATATTGAGGATGTCATTGGTACATGGCAGAGGGGATTACGCACACATTCTACGGTTGACGGTTTGACTGTGACTCTTTGCGGAAGTTCACATAATGACTTACGGCGGGGTTCATTTGAGCTTTCTAAGGTCGCCGAATGTTGTAAGTTAAGTATATTTACTTTACAAAAAACAAAAGTTATGGAGTTTAAGTGCTGACATCCAGTACGGCCAAAAAATTTACTTGCTAACAGATCAGTTAATACATTTACGTTTTTTTAAAGGACTATGAAGCAGTGAGCTCGTGTTGAAGCTTCGCGCTGATTGCTTCAGACGCACGACAGAATAAAAACCTTCTTCTTCTTCGTTTTATTCTTTACCTGTTCCTTCTGCCTCTCAGCGTCAGGTTGTGTGCAGCCTCCGTCCATCGTCTCAATCTGTTCCTGTCCATGCACATAGACTCTATGTCCTCTATTTTCCGTAGACTCTTCCCACAGTCCAGTTCCAGTATTTCAATATGTGACTGATACGTCATCCTTGGTCTTTCTCTTGGTCTTTGACCCTCCTGATTTACTACAGAAACTGACTTATTTTATTTTTCATACTTCATCTGCCGTACTTGCATGTCCTAACTAGTTCAGATGCCTGACCCCCAGCAAATCCATTAAGGTCTTCACTACCAAAATTTTCTGATCGTACCATTTATAATGTGATCTCTTTGTTTTTACTATAATTCGCCTGAGAAACCTCATCCCTGCTGATATTATTCTACTTCCATGTTTGACAAGGACAGTCCAACATTACATTTGAGTACATTATTGTCGGTAAGTATGCAGATTTAAATATCTGTATTTCTGCTTTTATACCTACTTCCTTTTTCCTACAAATGTCTTGCTTTCCTCACAGGATTTAATGTTTCCTGATCTATTATCCCATCCCTTTCGAGAATTAAATGCCTATATTGATTTACAATAGGTGATCGTAATGACTGCAGGAACTACAGAGGAGTCAGCCTTCTTAATACTTCATATAAATTATATGCATCTATATTACGAACACGGCTGAATGCGGTAACGGAGACCATACTTTCAGAGGCCCAGAACGGTTTCAGGAAAGGCAGATCATGTTTAGATTGTATATTTACAATATTGAAAAGCGTAGATAGTATCAGCTGCCCACATACATAGCTTTCATCGACTTCGAGAAGGCTTTTGACAGAGTGTATCGGAGCAAACTATGGGCAGTAATGGCAAGGAAAGGGATCCCATAACATCTTATTAGAGCAATACAGAGTCTGTATATGGAGAAAAAAATCTTAATAGAAGCAGGGAGACCGAGAACAGCTCCTTGAGTTGGCTTGATCAATTGTGGAGTACGACAAAGGTGTCCATTATCACCTTCCCTTTTTAATTTATATATTGACGATGTCATACAAAACTGGCAGATGTGTCTTACAGACCATTTTATGATTGGTCACTCTACAATTGACACTTTGTTGTTTGCGGACGATCAGGCTATTCTGTCGGACTTTGAAAACAGATGGGTATAGATTTCTTAAATGGAATCTGCAAAGACTCTGAATTGCAGATATCCACAATTGCAGATAGCCACCAAGGTTTTGTGGAACTGATCCCTTACGGGCAAAAATTGTTATAGATGGTACTGTCCTGGAACAAGTTAGCAGTTTTGAATACCTGGGCTATAGTGTGTCTTACAATGCAAGCAACGACGTGGTGCATAAGTTGCATAAGTTCAACCTTATGTACGGGACCATCAAGCAAACCCTTAAGTCAGCAAGTAAAGGAACACGCCTAAAATTTTACAAGGTGATAGCTCTTCCCACACTTCTTTATGGGTCTGAGAATTGGACTTTAACGAAAGGCCAGGCCAGTCGCATCCAAGCGGTTGAAATGAGATTTCTCAGGCACGTGGCAGGGTATATTCTCCACGATCATAGAAGAAACACAGATATACGGCAAGAACTGAATATTATGAGTATACCCGACAGGATCACCCAGTATCGGCTAAATTGGTGGGAACATCTTTCCCGAATGGATGACTGCCGCATCCCCAAACAACTATGGAACTATAAGCCGAGGGGACGGACAGGTGTGGGACGTCCGAGGAAGCGCTGGAGTGACCAGCTGTAACATTTGCCTATTTGAGACCGGAACAAACCATTCTTGGTTTAAACCTTAAGGTTGATGATGATGATGATATTGATTTACCGACAATTGAGAATGTAGATTTAAGCAATGCAAAATAATTCTGATAGGTCAAAATTAATGTGAATACGATTAACGCAAGTTACAAGAAACAAAACAAATATTGTATTATTTGAACACAGAAATCGTAAACTAAGAGAAAAAATATAATTTTATAAGTTACAAATTAATTTAAAAAATACCAGGGGGAATAATCAGCGCATAATTAAAATGTATAGTTACTGCTGATCGTAATAAGCATGTATCTTGTGTTTTACCGTAATGATGAAATGTGTGTAATCAAGAAACGAGTTATAGTATACGCTTAGAAAATTAATACACTGGAAATATTATGACTGCTGCTCAGTTGTTGTTACCTTGTCACGTGACTACACTCAAATGGGAAATAGATGACATTTTTGTAGAATTAAGAAGACAAAATGGAGATGGACAGTGGATGTTTGGTAAGATAAGAAGGTTGCTAGGGGGCATAACGACTGCCTTACTGGATTTTCCAATGATTTACATAAGAAATCGTTTGTGAATTATAGAGAAAGCTTTCGTACAACAGTGAGCAGGCAAGTGGTAATAGATAACGATGATGATGACATCTTATGTTACGTATAAGGAGCGGTTTGTAGGTTTTGGACCGGGGGGGGGGGCAAACCCGTGGTTACCAAGTAAACAATATAAACAAGTAAAACAAAACATCGTACAAATAAATACTTATGTCACGTTTCTGTTTCTAATAATTAGTTAATTGATCCACACAAATATAAGAACAAAAAGCTATAATTTACTGTAGAATACAACAATCGACTACAGCTGTTATGTCAAAAAAAAATACAAAACACACAACACATACAAACATGAAATTCTGAAGGAATATAAGGAAGAACAAATTAAACATATCAACTACTCATCGATTTGTTAAAGATTTATGAGAATGAAGTAGATAATTACTGTGTTAGAGAAATTATTGTAGGCCAACACAAAATTAGGCTATCGAGATAAACAAAAATTCGAATACCACGCGCCGTGCGACTTACGACAAACACGGCTGTTTCAGAACAATTAATTACTCTGATGATAAGTTTAAAAATGTATTTAAACTTAATCTCCTTAAACAAGCATGCTCCCTGAGCTGCAGAACTCGCTCACTATTTTGAGCGAAGTACTTTTATTGTTGGATAAATTTTGATATTAGGTAACTTTTAAATTATCAGAAAAATTTACGAAAATCCCGATTACCCTGCTATTTAATGTCTAGTAAAGTAACAAATATAGAGCAACAATCATAAAGTAAACGCTAAAAATTCCAAACAATCGGATTTGCGTTAAAATTCCCTTTAGTTTGACACCCGGCTGGAATTTTACAGTTTTTAAACATTTTTGATACCATTTTTAGGCCTTAAGGTAAACAAAATTTTAATTTCCAAAACTGTACACTAAACTTATATTTTGGATAAAAATTTCTTTAATTTAACACCCCATGCGGAACTTGCAATTTTATAAATCTTTTGGCCCGTTTCTTTAGCCCTGACGTCCAAAAACTTTGAAATTTCCAAAAATTGACAATACATTCATATTTTAGTTAAATCTTTTAATCTGATAACCCACATAGATTTTTGCGATTTTATCACAATGTTCACCCAATTTTTGGCCCCAAAATTTTATAATTTACAACAAAGAATATTAAATTCATATTTTCATTAAAACTTTCTTTAATTTGACACCTCGCATGGACGTTTGTAATTTTTCAAAAATTTAAACCTCATTACATTTTTGGCCCCCACCCCCTATTTTCGAGGAGGCCAATCTCAAAACAATAGGATTCTGTGGGGTAAAAGTATAGACGCGCATGCCGAGTTTTACGAAAATCAGTTGATGCGTTCAAAAGTTACTGTGAGACATACCCCAAATAGACTAACATACAAATGCCAAACGGTCGAGTTAAAACTAAAACTCCCTTCGCTCGTTCAATTATAGTGTATTCTAAAAATTTAAATAATAAATATATTACACTACTGAACGTCAAGACTGAAAAAAGTAAAACACTTGTTTTACTTGACATTTAAAAAAAAAAATATTTTGCGTAATTTAGTAATACATTATTCAAAATTTCGGGGAATGGACCCCTTGGTCACTCTTCTATCCAACCGTGACAATTATGTATTAGTAATCCAGGAACACGTACATACTGATGGACTGACATACCATGTCCATGTATAAATCACACATGTCATAAATATGTCTTTCACTAATTATGTTTATTACACAATATTAGGGGTTGTTGTGTAATTAATAAGAGACGTTTATAATATGTACTTATAAATATATTTATAATAATTATATGTCTCTAATAAGAGACGTTTCACAGTCTTAGTCATATTATAATTTATGTAAACACGTAAAATTCTGGTTTATAAAATATAACAAAAAACATATTTCACTGTAAGCAATTTGCATTAGTAACTTAATTACAATAATAAATCAGTTTTTTCGTGCATGAACAAAGCGGAAATCGCTATTAAACATTTTAACACGGCTATAATTATCGCTGGTAGGCGTATAGCCATATTCATTGACTACTGGATCTGCGTACTCACCAGCGGATCGAGCCCAAGACAGCTGCACTAGTAGACACTCAACTGCTGAATTAGCTGTGCTCGCCATAATTGCCGGTCGCACTCCTAAATACATGCTTTTAGAAAATCCGCACAACACACAAGGACACATTTAGCCATGCGGAAAGCTAATTGTCTTTACAATCACACAACACGCACGCACACACACACACACACACACACACATAGTGTTCTACAAAGACAGTTAAGGTCACCAAATTAAATCATCCTAATGCAGCTGTACAAAAAGG
Source organism: Magicicada septendecula (assembly GCA_034769895.1). Classification (NCBI taxonomy): domain Eukaryota; kingdom Metazoa; phylum Arthropoda; class Insecta; order Hemiptera; family Cicadidae; genus Magicicada; species Magicicada septendecula. The sequence continues at coordinate 168,760,040 of CM068373.1, read as the reverse complement.
GTACTAAAAGCTATTTTTTATGTCATCGTCAATTACCAGGGTGAAGCTTTGCCGCATTATGCCGTCTTTGCTTCATTCCAAAGAATCCATCACATCTTCTAGTCTGGTTTCGTTTATACGGTATCCGTTTCAGTTGTTTTGGTACTTTTATTAGGATGGTACAAATGTGACATTAATGTCAACACTGAGAACCTTAATAACTTGAGATTTGCAGAGAATATTATCTTCATAGCTTCAGGAAAAGAGCAAATAGTTGTAATTGTAGAGTACGCATGAGCTGAACCAGATAAAATAAAATTAATTAGAAATTCATAAAACATGTTAATAATTGCTGCAGATGAAGCTTTAGAATGGACAGAGGAAGCTGTTTGTTTAGGGTATATGCGAGACCGTTTGTTGGTCATACATTAGAAGAGCATACGAGAACATCGAAACTACTTCTAACCTACAAGAAACATCTATTTTGGTTTCATTATTAGGGGAATGGAAAAATGAGGCTCTCGTGCAACTTTATATATTCTCAGTCATCATCAGCCGTGGCTCTACAACCCTTGGTGGGTCTTGCCCTGCTCCAAGAGTCGATTCCATTCTTCCCTATTGCGTGCCCTAGCTTTCTAGTTTCTTATGTTCAGCTTTCTGAGATCCTCCTCTATCTGGTCTTTGAATCTACTTCTGGCTCTTCCCCTTGTTCTACTACCCATTGGTTTCTGGTAGAAAATATGTTTCGTAGGCTGTACTTCCTCCATTCTCTCTGTGTCCAACCCACCTTAGCCTGTATATATTGATTATCCTGACAATGTCCGGATCTTTGTAAAGATGGTATAGTTCATAATTATAGAGCCTGCTCCACATGTCATTTTCTTGTACTCCTCTAAATATTGTTCTTAGAATCCGTCTTTCGCAGCAACCTAGAAGTCTCTCGCTACTTTTTGTCATTGTCCAGGTTTCTGAAGCATGTGTCAGCACTGCCCTGGTAAGTGTTTTGTAAATTTAGCATTTCGTGCCTCTTGAAGTTAAATCTTCTACTATAACAAAAAAAAATGAATGAATGAAGTTTTTTCTCCCCGGAACATTTCTGCTTTACTCATTACAGACGATAGGCTTACTAAAACTTATAGTCTGTATTTTCCTGTTTTCCTCGCTCCGTGATACTCTTTTATGTCATGTTGAGAGATTTGTATTAATTCGTCCATGTGTAAGACATACCTTGAAAACGGAAACTACAGAAGAAGTTATTACTTTACTCTGGATTGCTTTGCTAGCCCCACGTATTGGTGCGTCAATTATTACTTTACTGGCTTTTGCACCACGTGGTTGGCGACAAATATAACTTTTTTGGGTTTCAATTGCAATTATTAATTTTAATTTTAAGTATAAAATGCTGGGCGCCAGAGATAATTAGGAATCTCAGGGTGTTGTTAATAACAACTCTTCTGTTCAGATGCTAAGTAAAAGATATTATATTTACCATTTGAATAAATTTATGAGCTTAATTACACATTAAATATTATTTATCATCCATATAAGATTAATAAACATATGAAATATTATTTATGATCAACAAGATATTAATGCACATATGAAATATTCTTTATCATTAATAAAAGATTAATAAACATATGAAATATTATTTATGATCAACAAGATATTAATGCACATATGAAATATTCTTTATCATTAATAAAAGATTAATAAATATATGAAATATTATTTATCATCAACAAGATACTCTCGAACTATAAAATCTCCTTCTTTCTCAACATAAATTACCATGAATCAATAACATAACTTAATATCTAACATTTCCGAAATATCAAATCATTATTCAAATTTTATATTAATATTTATACTTCGTACTCCTATTCTAGGTCGTAAGATATAAAACTCTTCAGCATCTGAACAACTCGTAAGTTCTTTTAGAATGAAACGGGTTAAACTGAGTAGACAAATATATTACATGCAATTTTTTGATTACAACAATTAATGTGATACTGTTACTTGAATTCGATTACCCATTTTCCGTCTCGCTCGTTCCACACTTTGCACATCACAATACAATTTGTATTACTCTGCTTTTATCTTATTCACCACTCTCGCGATAATCTTTCGTCTCCGCGTCCTCCGAACTTTGACTTTTCATACGGTCGCGCACATAATAAATAAGACTTCTTCGCACTTGATGCCGCGCACAGAATAAATAATACTACTTGACTGACTGATTCTCCGACTCTTGATTCTGACTGTTGATTGACGACTATCTAATTTACTGAACGACTGAGTAATTGACTAACTAACTAGCTAACTGATTTGACTGATTGCTTTAACTGATTTCACTGACTGACTCTAACTGATTGCGACTGTCTCTTTTGATTTCACTGACTACTTGTCTGCGATTGTCTCTCTTGATTTCACTGACTGACCCCTTAAGTTCCTCCATCAGTTACTTTTATATTTTCACCTAAACTTCCCTTACCGCCGCTACTCTTAAAATTATCATCATTGGCTGAAATTCGAACTTGTTGCCGGTAAGTTTGAAATTGTCCAGTAACCACTCGAAATAACTTCACGCGAAGAGGTGACGCTTTTTCTGATTGGTGAAATCTTATAGACGCGCACTTTTTGCCGCGAGACCGTTTTCTCGTTAAAAAAAGAAATCTGCTTTCTCCACCACCCTCGTTTATGACATTTCACTCATTGTATTTTGAAGGCCGAAAACACCCTAAGTCTAACGGTACTGCATATTTTTTTCTGTTTTTAGTAAACAAAGCGTTTTATATCTTTATGACCTAGAAAGTTGTACTTACAATACAATTTTACCCTGGGTCGGCGTCAATGTGTCGCCTCGCCCATGCACACCTCTCTTATATAACGACTACTCGGTATAATTCTCCTCTATATGCTTATTTATTAACATTATTAAAATTAATATTAATAGTCTACATCGAAATATGTAATTGATAGAGTGTGTTTTAAGCTGTAACCGATAGTGTTACGTTATAAAGTATTAAGAGAGGTACGTTTGAGATGATTTGTTTGTTAGAAGTGAACGCAAGAAGAAATAGTCATTAGACAAATGAGTCAATAAGGAGTAATACAGAACCAGATAAAGAAGAGCATGGCAGGAAAAGTGAGAGAGGCAGTGAAAAATATAAGTTTGCTTGTAATACGAAAGGAGCACAAGAAAGGACCCAACGCCAACAGTTTTACAAGGAGAGAAAATGCTTGAGGAATAAACAGTAAGCAAAAGAGATAACTTGTACTGCTTGCTTGAAAGTTGTAGTTTCCGTTGCCATTAAACTTACCAAACGCTACAAAGCCTCGAACAACAAATGACTTTCTAAACAATGGTCTCTAAACGGATCGTTTATTTAACACTTAAATCCTTGAGCAAACTGTTCAGCGCAACCCGCTTTCACAATACCGTGTCATTTTTCATAACAATAATAATAATAAAATCTTTATTTTTCTGTTTCAGTGGTTTCATATACGTATTGTGTTTGTTTCTTTGTTGTTACGAAACCGAGGAAAATTTCAATTCCTTAATGGCTCTTACCATAAAATTGAATAATAATCCCAATCCCGAATGAGATGGCTTATTGTTTACCTAAAGTAAAATTTAAAAATAATAAAATGATGTAACAATTGTATGTTTTGTTAAGTGAATCGTTATTAAAGTATTTCAAAGTCTTCTATAAAAGCATGTAATTTCGAATTTTATGATTAACATATTGAATATTAATCAACTCCGATAGGGACCTTGTGATAGCCAGTAGAATGAAACATTGATACTAATTAAATCTTTTATGGTTAATAAAGACAACAATAAGCAAAATGTAACTCGATCCACATTACACCTGTACCCGAGATCTGTAATAGAAATGTTGTATATAGTTTTTTACTTCCCAAACAGGTTACTCGGGGTCGGGATTCTCTATCGGTTTCCTCCCATATTATAGGCCTATTTACATTTGTTAAATATAATATGAAAGTATATGTAGTGAGGCAAAAGGGGCGACCATGCGACCCAGTCCCCTCGACTTGGTGGAAGGGGGAATGAATAAGTTCCAATAAAGTTTCAGTAGGATACTACTTGCCCCAGAGAATGGGTTACATCTAACGAATTAACGATTCCGAATTTGCCTCGTACGTCGTACATTCTGAAACGATTCCGAATTGATTTAATATCGTGCAATCAAGATTCTAGGTGAAGCCTGTAATAATGATTTAAAGTCGGTAGTAGAGGAGCTTAACTTTGCATGTGGTGACTTCAATATAGAACAAGTGGTGCGACATATACGCCCTACTGCCACCGTAGAAGCAGCAGTAGGACAAAGACGATCTTCAGTTTAACTGAATCCACTTCCAAACTATGTCTTATCCTACAGTAATTTTTATCAATTTGCTGTCTGTAAAAAAGTCTCTCAAACGTTTCTCATACAAAAAAGTTTCTCAATACTTAAATCAATAAAAGAAATCATCGTAGATCAACGATGAGTGACGAAAAAACCGGAAAACATGGCCATTTGTTTGTACAAAGAAAAAGATAGAATAACTGTAAGTGAATAAAGCTTTAATTTTTCTCGTTTTATACGAGTTATTTTTCTTGTTGTGTTCAAATATGTGCCTAATGATTAAAACTCTAGGTATGTATTTAAAAAAAAACTAAGGCATTTTTTGGCTATATAAAATGAGCCGTAACTGGGGCCTAAAAGTAACCCCCCTCCGTCCCGCTTCTCTTAAAAGAACCGCTCCGGAACTTTGTTAGTCCTTTCCCGCCACTGAGTATAGGCATATATTATGTTACGCATAATATACCAATGTGCGTGTATTTCATTTAAAAGAACAGTTATCGTAAGCTATAACTGTAACTTATGGTAAAGATGCCATACTTAAGCGATACTATTTTGGCATTTCCTGTAGCCACATGCACAATTCTGCGGACAAAATAGAAAGTTTCTGCTAAAGATTGCCTTGACTGATGCAGAGTGAACGAGGTTTCTGGGAAACAGTTGATGCAAATACGGTGGGTTACTTTGTAATTATTGCCAGACAGGTAACACGCTAGCGTGCATTACAAAAACAATTATTTTCTAAACCAAACGTCAGAAAATAATATCACCATTACGTGGTACACTTCTGAAGTGTCGATGGAGGGTTGAAGCTTCATTGTTCAAAACTTTACAATCATATATTACAAATCAATTTATTGACACGTACACTATGTAAATTCTATCAAGTACAATACATAAACAATTTTTAAACTATTTTGAAATTTTGTCAAATTGCAAAGTAGGACTAACCTAACTGTACATGAATTTCACAAAAATTTTTAATTGTATCAAGAAATAATTGGTTTTTGTGGTGTCCAAGGTCCTGGTCAATAAAATTATAGCTAACTTGGACGAACTTTTACCATTCTTTTAAAAATTAAAAAATGATCTTAGAAGTGATCTGGAACAAATAATAAAAAATGAATTTATTAACATAAGTTCTCTTATTAATAAAATAGAAAGATTCTAAAACTAGAAACTGGCAATGAAGAACTTGGAACTAGTGTTGCTCGTTTGCAGAACAATATAAAACGTGATCGAAAAGCAAAGAATTTAACTTTTTCCGGTATTGAAGAAAAGAACAATGAGAACTTCGCAAAATTAAAAGTTCCAAGAATAGGCATTTGCAATAGGACATTGAAAGTTTAAGTTTTAGAATATGAATCCAATTAAATTAGAAGATTGGGGCAGCCATGTAACATCAAGCGGCCTGTAATTGTGTCATTTGTTTCAAACATAAAGAAGATGTAGATACTGGTAAATGGAAGTAAGTTAAATGGAAGCAGTGTTTGTATCCCAAAGAGAATAGAATAAAACATAAAAAATTAATCCAAATTAGGAAGAAGCTAAATAATTCTGGGTGCCATATAAAATTGAGAAACAATTGATTGTTAACTGATGATAAGATTGTTTCATATAAAGGAGTTCTTGAAAAATATAACGGTGAGGTAAATCTGGGGAGGATGTTGGTCAGGATAAAAAAAGTAAACGAGGAACTGGTCAGACAAAACAAGGGAATATAGTCTACTTTTTCGACAAAGGAGCTATTCCAAAAAGATGTAGCTAAACAAACTTGAAGTGAACAAAATTCGCAGGCGGCAGGTGAATGTGATTATGTAAAGATTGTAGGTTATAATGCGTGCGGTCTGAAATCCAAAATGTATGCTCTATTATCTGATGATTTTCTGAGAGAGTTTTATATTTTTATTTTATCTGAAACTTTTTTATATGATGATAGGGATTTGTTTAGGTTTAGAGACAGGTTTAGTTATTATAATATGGAATGCAAACCTACAGAGTAAAATTCACAGCTAGGGCGAGCATTTTATGTTTGGAGTTAAAAAGAAAATACCACCGCAGTATCATAAATTCCCAAAACAGTATAACATATAATGTAACAATATAATGTTATAGATTTAACTGTAGACTCAAACGACTTTTATGGTGTACCAGTATACCTAAACTGCAACAGTTGGTATCATGATTTTACTAGATTATATAATTTTATTCAGGAATGAATACTAGAGAAAATATCATGGTGATCGGTAACATGAATGGTCGTTTGGGTAGGAACCAGATTTTGGAATAAGAGTCAATTGTCGTTCCTTTACGGCTATAAAAGAAATTAAAACGACTCAGAAATAAATCGCAGTAAGAAGGAATTACGTATTACAGTTTTTTTGAATATATCAATTTAGTATTCTTGAACATTTGAACAAATAAAGATAAGAATGGTGAATTCACTTTTACTAGCCAACAAGGATCATCAGTTATCGATGTTTGTGTTGTATCCTAGCAGGGGCGAGCAGGACTGGACCCCCTCCAGAGGGTCGAAAAAGTTTACAAATTTTGTTATTCTCTTTTTTTAGTTTGTTTTATTTTATTTTTTTCAGCTGCGTACGCTAATATAGTAGCAGCTCTTTTTTAAATATACAGACAGGTTTATTACACAGCGTTAGGGTATACCTTTTAAATATGAAATATAAGAAAAATACGAAATATAAGAAAATCAATTCACAATGTTAAGTTGTTAAGTTTTAACAATGTTTCAGTAACGCTTGTTTTTGTTGTGTTACTACCGGTTAATTTAAAGGGACTGATTTCATGATATTATCAAGCGTTATTCAGCCACTTTAAAGATAGTAATGTTGATTTGTCTTAACTTGTTTTTTCTTTTATTTGAAGCAGACCCGACCCCGACCCAACCCGACACCCTACCCCCAAAGCCAAATTCTAGATACGCTACTGTATCCTAGTAATGTTTACCTAGTAAATTTAGATAAATCTCAAGTAATACCTATGAATGTTTCTGATTAACTTACGATTTTCGAACTGCTAATTGTACTACCAGGTTTTGTCCATGCCTCCCAAGTTACACTGGAAAAATGATGAGCAATATGAAACGAATCCCAGCGGATGATCCAATTATAGATGTGGAGTTGTTTATATATATTGTTACAACACAAATAAGCCACCCCAGTACCAGGGATAAAAAAGATAATTCTTAATGTAAATGTACTTCATATTAAATAAAATGATTAAATATAAATAAAATATAAAAACTATGACACGACAAACGACGACATTACCCAACCCAAGTGATTGACCCAACAACAGGAAACAAAAGAAGAAGGGAACCACGAAAAACAAACAAGAAAAACCTGATTAACCAAACAAACAGGAAACAAACGAAGAAGGGAAGAAACCAAAACCAAAGAAGAATCTTTATTCTTCTTGGTTGGTTGGTTTATTTTTTCACAATTGAAGGAAGTGAACGAATTCCTATAACTAAATAAAATCAAACCAGACGAGAAGGGGAGAACCAAATTAAAATGAAGACAATTGAAAATGAAGAAGATGAAGGAGAAGAAGGAGAAGAATGAAGAGGAAACGAAGTGAAACCAAGAAATAAGAAACACCACATATAAAAGGGAGAAATGGTACGCTCAAATACAGAATATTGTGAATAAAACCAATAATTATCCACTAATGGAAATAAACATTATTGTAAATGAGATAATTTATATACCTGTTTTAAACAAAAACAGTAAAAAGTAACCTAGTAAAGAAAAGTACACTAACCCAAATATTAGATTTAGATATAGTGAAATATATAGCAAAATATCATTAATACTATGTATAATTTATAATGAAAGAAATAGTGAGAAAGTGAGAAAGAGAAAGAGAAATAGTTATAGGGATTACCCACTAAAAAACACTTAATATAAACAGTGAAAAAGTGCAATAGTGAAGGTGTAAAAACCCCAAAATAGTGAGTGTATCAGTGATAAACACCAATTAATTAAAGGTGAAAGTGATAAGTGAAAAAAGATCTTGTAGGTGATAAAAAGATAGTAATAGGTAAGAAAACACTTAGTAAATCAATGATGAACCAATAAATGATTTAAGAGTGAGCTTATAAAAAATTATATAGTTAAGGATAATTAAAAATAGTATTTCAAGTAGAGATAGATAAAGGATATGATGTTATTCAGGGAAGAAAGCCCATGTAAAAACAGTTGTGTTAACATGGAATGGAAAAAAGAAGTAGTAATGAATTAAGAATTTAAGTATATAATTAATAAACACCCTATGTTAGAAGGGAAAATAAATTAAATAAGTTTGAAGGAAGTGATGATATTTCTCACTCAAGATAATAGTAAAAGAATGAAATGAATGTTAAACCAACAGTAACTAATAACTTGAAAAGAATTGTTCGTTTTAATTTTATGAATAGGATATGGCTGAAGGAAGCTTACAGTCCATAGGCCTAATTGTTATGTTTTAAATATTAAGATATAGAAAATAATCTTGACATGTAATCAGAACACAAACAGACTCAAAACACAACACAACCAATTATAATAACAAAATAAAGCCCATCAGGCTGAAATGAAATGTAATTTAAATGAAATAAGTAAAATACCATAATGGCTACTTAGGCCTATGAACATGCCTAACTGTCAGAAACACACGAATACAAATTATAACAAATTAACAAGGAAATATACGAATCTAAGGCAAGTAACTAGCCAGTAATTATGTATAAATCATTTTAAAAGGAAAATGTTACTATAAGAGTTTAAATTAAAAGAAATATGTAATTATCAAATGTCAACATAATTAGACAAAAGTTAATATATAATAAAACATGACCTAATGAGGTATTGTTTTAATCTTTGAAAGGAAATAAACACAATAGTGATAATATTTATTACCCAGAAGGGAAGACAGAAGAATAAAATCAATCAGAAAATATATAATAAATTTGAATAAAAAATTTCAAATATAATAACAATGCTTTTAATCTCGGTCTTAACCAATCAAAGGGTTTCTGTTACCATAGAAACGGGCCGTTGGTTACTAATTTTCCGTTAAATTTACTTACTTGGAAAAATGACGCTTGGGTAGGAGGTACGCAAGATTTAGATGACCGAAATTTTATTTTAAAAAGTTTGAAAAACATTCAGAAGTCAACAGCAGGAACCAGTGACGAGGAGACGAAGAGCTTCAACTATTAACAAATGTCCAGGAACCAAATAAACAAAATTAAATAGCAGAAATTCCCAAGACAAATTAGAAGAAGATGCCAGCAGCCTAAGTCACCCCAAAATTGATGACTTTCCATTACCCCAGAACAACGACATATCGCAACCTTCTGAACTGATAAGTATCAATTAAATACAATAATCCCAGGAATAAAAGCACTTTAAATATTTCTCATATCAATCAAAAAATTCTCACTATCAAGTAAAACTAATTTTCTTTCAAGGATTGAATAATATAAACTTACGTAAAACAATAGTTAACTAAGAAATAACCTCGCAATAATGTGCGAAATTTGTAACAACTATTACTACACTGCCGAACAATTTGTAAACACACTTTATACCATTTAAATACGGATAAGGTACGGTAGTGTACTTTTTTAATGTAACCATCTTTTATGTTTTCTTTATAATCCAAAGAACTCCAAATTTTGAGCGAGTTGATATATAGCGTACAAACAGACGCCATGTCGGCCTCAGTATAACTCGTTTCAAAATCAATTTCGTCAGCCTAGAGATTTATGTTTCATGTTTTAAGCCGGAGCAATTTTATTGAAAAATAACTAATAATATTATTGTCACATTGATTAATGACCAAACCATAATTAAAGTTACAGTACAGAGTATTACCATTGTTTTATTTCATAGGAAGTTGTATAATATATGTGTGTGTTAGCAATTTCACTGAGCAGACAACTAGCGCTCTTGCCATGTGGGCAATACAGTAAGCTGTACAGAGGCGGGAATCATTTGAACGCTCCAGCTGTTAACGCTGATAACACCAATCTAACTTGTTAATTCACAAATTTAATTGTTTTAAAATAAACAATTTGGCGCCACCCGGGACTAGCAACCCCTTTGAAATTACAGGTAGGTTGTACTGATAATTGTGACCACGCTACGGACTTCGGTAGCAACAACCATTAATGTAACGACAGGTGTGAGACGAACACACCACACTAACACTTAATACACATAAAAACAGGTGTACACATTTTACAGATACGACCGAGTCTACAAGATCGTTACAATATATATATATATATATATATAAATTAAAATATTTTTAAGTTTTATTAATTTTTATTAATTTTCAGAAACAAGTTATTCAGAAAATACAAAATATATTTTTGTAAGAAAAGTTGTATTTATTATTAATAATAATAAAAAATATATACAAGAATAATGTGAGCAAATATGAATGTACTATATATACTATTATTTACAATAGTATACCGAAAGCTCTACGGCAAAAATAGATACGGTTTGATTATGAGCGTCAAAATACGTGTTCGAGTTTTCAGATTTAAAATTCACAGAAAAATTAGTTCTGATTACATTAAACTGCAATATTTAAAATTGAATGATGAATATAAACACTATGTAAGGACAAGAAGGAATCTTACTGTACTAAAGGTGTTAATAGTTTTAAGGATGTGAAAGATTCCAAGGATCTTTGGAGACTAGTGCGGTGCTTTAAGAAGAATTAAAATTTATGCTATAGGTTGATGCCGATGTCAGAATGGGTGGAATGTTTTCGAGGATTACTGAATCCTATAGTCATAGCCAGTAAAATAAGCGACGCGAAACTGTATGTAGAAAAAGGTGTTTTGGATATGTCCTTTTGTACTGACGATTTGAAAAAAACTGTTAAAGAAAGCTAAAGGCAATAAAGATACTGGCAATGATGGAATTCCGTATAAGTTCTTCAGGAATTCGCTAGAAATTTTATTCAAAAGCTATTACAAATGTTTAACGAAATTTATGAAACGAGTAGGATTCCGAAAAGTTTTAAGCGTCCTGTTAAAAAAGGTGACTTTTATTCCTCTCCATAAAAAAAGGTGACTTAAATGTTGTTTCGAATTATCAAGGAACTTCCCTCGTGAATACTATAGGTAAATTGCCTGCGAGGCTTCTGTTAAATCACTTTCAACTCGGATTGTTGCACAAACCGTTCTCAAGGAATATTAATCTGGATTTTAAAATATTAAATAATATGCAACTCCTCGGATGGTCTTTTTACCAAGAATATTGTGTTGTAGTTTTAAGAATAATGTTGTATTCCGTTGGTATTTGTTTGTCGATAAAACATTTTAATTATTATTGTTATTATAAAACAATTTTTATATCTAGCATACAGTACATATATATTATAACGATACCAGGTATTTAAACAGTTATAATTATACCAAGTGTTAAAACAGTTATAACGGTACCAAGTGTTTAAACAGTTATAACGATACCAGGTGTAACTGTAATAAGAGTAGTAAATTTATGAGTAGTTAAAATTTCATGTTTATTGTTTAAAAAGCATTATAAATAATAAAACATTGTTAATAATCTCCGATCAAGATATAACTCATTATTAAGTGTTTATCTCTTAAGCTATACGGTGTTACCACATTTAAAACACTCTTACATCTAGACATGTTAATAATCTTAATCTAGACATTTATTCAAATTAATTTAATAAAAGAAATAAAATTTAAATGTAATTAAGTTTTATTTTAATTGAATTCATTTAAATCAGATCTGACCTGAGCTTGCTCAGTCTATACCAATGTTTTAAAAATAAATTTAAAATTATATTAATTACTCTTAGACTGGCATTTGTTTCATATTCAAAATTTAAATTATTTTTTTCTACAAAATGCATATATCAAATCATTTCAATTATTTTTCTTTGATAAAAAAAAATACTGTCTAAAAATTAAAATCTTTTTTTCTTCTATATTTATCTATAAGCGATCGCTCATTCTTACGACTAAAACATTTACATTAGACTCTATTACATTTTTTAACTAATTATAAAATTTTGTTTAAATTCATTGTATCCTTATATAGTCTTTAGCAGGGGCGAGCAGGACTGGACACCCTCCAGAGGGTCGAAAAAGTTGACAAATTTTGTTATTCTCTTTTTTTAGTTTGTTTTATTTTATTTTTTTCAGCTGCGTACGCTAATATAGTAGCAGCTCTTTTTTAAATATACAGACAGGTTTATTACACAGCGTTAGGGTATACCTTTTAAATATGAAATATAAGAAAAATACGAAATATAAGAAAATCAATTCACAATGTTAAGTTGTTAAGTTTTAACAATGTTTCAGTAACGCTTGTTTTTGTTGTGTTACTACCGGTTAATTTAAAGGGACTGATTTCATGATATTATCAAGCGTTATTCAGCCACTTTAAAGATAGTAATGTTGATTTGTCTTAACTTGTTTTTTCTTTTGTTTGAAGCAGACCCGACCCCGACCCAACCCGACACCCTACCCCCAAAGCCAAATTCTAGATACGCTACTGTATCCTAGTAATGTTTACCTAGTAAATTTAGATAAATCTCAAGTAATACCTATGAATGTTTCTGATTAACTTACGATTTTCGAACTGCTAATTGTACTACCAGGTTTTGTCCATGCCTCCCAAGTTACACTGGAAAAATGATGAGCAATATGAAACGAATCCCAGCGGATGATCCAATTATAGATGTGGAGTTGTTTATATATATTGTTACAACACAAATAAGCCACCCCAGTACCAGGGATAAAAAAGATAATTCTTAATGTAAATGTACTTCATATTAAATAAAATGATTAAATATAAATAAAATATAAAAACTATGACACGACAAACGACGACATTACCCAACCCAAGTGATTGACCCAACAACAGGAAACAAAATAAGAAGGGAACCACGAAAAACAAACAAGAAAAAAGTGATTAACCAAACAAACAGGAAACAAACGAAGAAGGGAAGAAACCAAAACCAAAGAAGAATCTTTATTCTTCTTGGTTGGTTGGTTTATTCCTTCACAATTGAAGGAAGTGAACGAATTCCTATAACTAAATAAAATCAAACCAGACGAGAAGGGGAGAACCAAATTAAAATGAAGACAATTGAAAATGAAGAGGATGAAGGAGAAGAAGGAGAAGAATGAAGAGGAAACGAAGTGAAACCAAGAAATAAGAAACACCACATATAAAAGGGAGAAATGGTACGCTCAAATACAGAATATTGTGAATAAAACCAATAATTATCCACTAATGGAAATAAACATTATTGTAAATGAGATAATTTATATACCTGTTTTAAACAAAAACAGTAAAAAGTAACCTAGTAAAGAAAAGTACACTAACCCAAATATTAGATTTAGATATAGTGAAATATATAGCAAAATATCATTAATACTATGTATAATTTATAATGAAAGAAATAGTGAGAAAGTGAGAAAGAGAAAGAGAAATAGTTATAGGGATTACCCACTAAAAAACACTTAATATAAACAGTGAAAAAGTGCAATAGTGAAGGTGCAAATACCCCAAAATAGTGAGTGTATCAGTGATAAACACCAATTAATTAAAGGTGAAAGTGATAAGTGAAAAAAGATCTTGTAAGTGATAAAAAGATAGTAATAGGTAAGAAAACACTTAGTAAATCAATGATGAACCAATAAATGATTTAAGAGTGAGCTTATAAAAAATTATATAGTTAAGGATAATTAAAAATAGTATTTCAAGTAGAGATAGATAAAGGATATGATGTTATTCAGGGAAGAAAGCCCATGTAAAAACAGTTGTGTTAACATGGAATGGAAAAAAGAAGTAGTAATGAATTAAGAATTTAAGTATATAATTAATAAACACCCTATGTTAGAAGGGAAAATAAATTAAATAAGTTTGAAGGAAGTGATGATATTTCTCACTCAAGATAATAGTAAAAGAATGAAATGAATGTTAAACCAACAGTAACTAATAACTTGAAAAGAATTGTTCGTTTTAATTTTATGAATAGGATATGGCTGAAGGAAGCTTACAGTCCATAGGCCTAATTGTTATGTTTTAAATATTAAGATATAGAAAATAATCTTGACATGTAATCAGAACGCAAACAGACTCAAAACACAACACAACCAATTATAATAACAAAATAAAGCCCATCAGGCTGAAATGAAATGTAATTTAAATGAAATAAGTAAAATACCATAATGGCTACTTAGGCCTATGAACATGCCTAACTGTCAGAAACACACGAATACAAATTATAACAAATTAACAAGGAAATTTACGAATCTAAGGCAAGTAACTAGCCAGTAATTATGTATAAATCATTTTAAAAGAAAAATGTTACTATAAGAGTTTAAATTAAAAGAAATATGTAATTATCAAATGTCAACATAATTAGACAAAAGTTAATATATAATAAAACATGACCTAATGAGGTATTGTTTTAATCTTTGAAAGGAAATAAACACAATAGTGATAATATTTATTACCCAGAAGGGAAGACAGAAGAATAAAATCAATCAGAAAATATATAATAAATTTGAATAAAAAATTTCAAATATAATAACAATGCTTTTAATCTCGGTCTTAACCAATCAAAGGGTTTCTGTTACCATAGAAACGGGCCGTTGGTTACTAATTTTCCGTTAAATTTACTTACTTGGAAAAATGACGCTTGGGTAGGAGGTACGCAAGATTTAGATGACCGAAATTTTATTTTAAAAAGTTTGAAAAACATTCAGAAGTCAACAGCAGGAACCAGTGACGAGGAGACGAAGAGCTTCAACTGTTAACAAATGTCCAGGAACCAAATAAACAAAATTAAATAGCAGAAATTCCCAAGACAAATTAGAAGAAGATGCCAGCAGCCTAAGTCACCCCAAAATTGATGAATTTCCATTACCCCAGAACAACGACATATCGCAACCTTCTGAACTGATAAGTATCAATTAAATACAATAATCCCAGGAATAAAAGCACTTTAAATATTTCTCATATCAATCAAAAAATTCTCACTATCAAGTAAAACTAATTTTTTTTCAAGGATTGAATAATATAAACTTACGTAAAACAATAGTTAACTAAGAAATAACCTCGCAATAATGTGCGAAATTTGTAACAACTATTACTACACTGCCGAACAATTTGTAAACACACTTTATACCATTTAAATACGGATAAGGTACGGTAGTGTACTTTTTTAATGTAACCATCTTTTATGTTTTCTTTATAATCCAAAGAACTCCAAATTTTGAGCGAGTTGATATATAGCGTACAAACAGACGCCATGTCGGCCTCAGTATAACTCGTTTCAAAATCAATTTCGTCAGCCTAGAGATTTATGTTTCATGTTTTAAGCCGGAGCAATTTTAATTGAAAAATAACTAATAATATTATTGTCACATTGATTAATGACCAAACCATAATTAAAGTTACAGTACAGAGTATTACCATTGTTTTATTTCATAGGAAGTTGTATAATATATGTGTGTGTTAGCAATTTCACTGAGCAGACAACTAGCGCTCTTGCCATGTGGGCAATACAGTAAGCTGTACAGAGGCGGGAATCATTTGAACGCTCCAGCTGTTAACGCTGATAACACCAATCTAACTTGTTAATTCACAAATTTAATTGTTTTAAAATAAACAATTTGGCGCCACCCGGGACTAGCAACCCCTTTGAAATTACAGGTAGGTTGTACTGATAATTGTGACCACGCTACGGACTTCGGTAGCAACAACCATTAATGTAACGACAGGTGTGAGACGAACACACCACACTAACACTTAATACACATAAAAACAGGTGTACACATTTTACAGATACGACCGAGTCTACAAGATCGTTACAATATATATATATATATATATATATATATATAAATTAAAATATTTTTAAGTTTTATTAATTTTTATTAATTTTCTGAAACAAGTTATTCAGAAAATACAAAATATATTTTTGTAAGAAAAGTTGTATTTATTATTAATAATAATAAAAAATATATACAAGAATAATGTGAGCAAATATGAATGTACTATATATACTATTATTTACAATAGTATACCGAAAGCTCTACGGCAAAAATAGATACGGTTTGATTATGAGCGTCAAAATACGTGTTCGAGTTTTCAGATTTAAAATTCACAGAAAAATTAGTTCTGATTACATTAAACTGCAATATTTAAAATTGAATGATGAATATAAACACTATGTGAGGACAAGAAGGAATCTTACTGTACTAAAGGTGTTAATAGTTTTAAGGATGTGAAAGATTCCAAGGATCTTTGGAGACTAGTGCGGTGCTTTAAGAAGAATTAAAATTTATGCTATAGGTTGATGCCGATGTCAGAATGGGTGGAATGTTTTCGAGGATTACTGAATCCTATAGTCATAGCCAGTAAAATAAGCGACGCGAAACTGTATGTAGAAAAAGGTGTTTTGGATATGTCCTTTTGTACTGACGATTTGAAAAAAACTGTTAAAGAAAGCTAAAGGCAATAAAGATACTGGCAATGATGGAATTCCGTATAAGTTCTTCAGGAATCCGCTAGAAATTTTATTCAAAAGCTATTACAAATGTTTAACGAAATTTATGAAACGAGTAGGATTCCGAAAAGTTTTAAGCGTCCTGTTAAAAAAGGTGACTTTTATTCCTCTCCATAAAAAAAGGTGACTTAAATGTTGTTTCGAATTATCAAGGAACTTCCCTCGTGAATACTATAGGTAAATTGCCTGCGGGGCTTCTGTTAAATCACTTTCAACTCGGATTGATGCACAAACCGTTCTCAAGGAATATTAATCTGGATTTTAAAATATTAAATAATATGCAACTCCTCGGATGGTCTTTTTACCAAGAATATTGTGTTGTAGTTTTAAGAATAATGTTGTATTCCGTTGGTATTTGTTTGTCGATAAAACATTTTAATTATTATTGTTATTATAAAACAATTTTTATATCTAGCATACAGTACATATATATTATAACGATACCAGGTATTTAAACAGTTATAATTATACCAAGTGTTAAAACAGTTACAACGGTACCAAGTGTTTAAACAGTTATAACGATACCAGGTGTAACTGTAATAAGAGTAGTAAATTTATGAGTAGTTAAAATTTCATGTTTATTGTTTAAAAAGCATTATAAATAATAAAACATTGTTAATAATCTCCGATCAAGATATAACTCATTATTAAGTGTTTATCTCTTAAGCTATACGGTGTTACCACATTTAAAACACTCTTACATCTAGACATGTTAATAATCTTAATCTAGACATTTATTCAAATTAATTTAATAAAAGAAATAAAATTTAAATGTAATTAAGTTTTATTTTAATTGAATTCATTTAAATCAGATCTGACCTCAGCTTGCTCAGTCTATACCAATGTTTTAAAAATAAATTTAAAATTATATTAATTACTCTTAGACTGGCATTTGTTTCATATTCAAAATTTAAATTATTTTTTTCTACAAAATGCATATATCAAATCATTTCAATTATTTTTCTTTGATAAAAAAAATACTGTCTAAAAATTAAACTCTTTTTTCTTCTATATTTATCTATATGCGATCGCTCATTCTTACGACTAAAACATTTACATTAAACTCTATTACATTATTTACCTAATTATAAAATTTTGTTTAAATTCATTGTATCCTTATATAGTCTTTATGAGCTCTTTAAAAAAATCATTTATAAATGCATTATGCATGTCACCTCGAATTTTGATGACGTTACGACTTATTGACGGGGTCCAGCGTTGTCCAGAGTTGGGTTACCGTTACTCCTGGCTTGGCGTGGTCCTGGATATGTCCAGAGTCCAGCGTCGTTCTCCAGCAGTGTGTGGTCCGTCCCAGAGAATTAATATCGGCTGCGAGGTGGATCTCGTTCGGCTGTTAGGCGTCTAAAAAGCATCTCCTAACGTCCAGCATCTCGCGTCGCTCTTTGTAGCTTCTCTGTAAATACTCTTGCTGACTTAAACGGTCCCGGTACTCTAAGTTTCCCGAAATAGTGTAAACATAATTACTGAACGTCTTTATTCGTTCGTAGATGAGACTTATAATAAAATAAAACTGTTCTGCCGACGGACAGCATGTCCGACTGCAACTGTGTTTTGAAAAGAAGAGAAGGGCTTCCAGTCGAACCCTTAATTTATACCCTCTCGGATTCTGCACCTGTTGGTTCCGAAATTATCCTGTCGAGACCTGCAGATCACATGATAGCCCCCACTCCCGAACCTTTTCATATATTTGCAATTTTCTGCAAATGGCAATGTTTTTTAGGGAATCGAGATAGCACAAATCATAGATAATTTGATTAAGCACTCACTGTATTAATTTGAGCGTCTTAGTGTAATTGCATATTTTTGGCACACTTTATTTCGCACTGACTTCGCGTAGTGTGTCCTACTAACGTCATTTTCTTACTGTGGATAACTATAAAATTTACACACACTTTGGTGCCTTTTGTTTGTTTATACACTAATTAGTTTTCACATAGTGATTTAAAATAATTATTTTAGTAATTAATTTGAGAGGGTTGCTGGGATTCCTGTCTGTACATGCATCACTAACACACACAAGATACACGCGAAACATACAATTGAGCAAGAGTTCATTGCTTGTCGAAACAGGTTAATTTCTCCCCTAATCTAACAATGAAATATTTTTACAATCTCAGACCTGTCCAGTTACCCTTAACTTATAATAATTCTACAAATTTTATATTTATTTAAATCAATGCCCAATACAGCATATGGCTGTATCAATTACTTATTTTTTGCGTACCGTATCACTTAATATATAATTATATAATTACCTTATTATCCACTCTAGTGATACAAATTAGTGTGTGTCATTAGAGTGGATAATAAGGTAATTATATAAATATGGCTGTATCGTTGCATTATTCCTCTGCTTGAAAAAGAAAAATTTAATAAATATTTATTTATTAAATTTTTGTCTATTTGTTCTAGACAAATACAATCATATTATATTCGCTTACTTTAGTTTACATCGGTTAAACAACACATAATAATGAGTAGGTCAGTCTAACGGTCGCCGTGGTGGAATGCAATATTCACCCCTCCATCATAACAGCTGATCGGTGCGTTGACCTTGGACGCTCAGTGTTATTGTCCCACTCTCACTCCCTCTTCTCATTATTCATACGTAGAATTTCTTGAATGCCGTCGCGTGATATTTGCCGATGTTTTTTCCTTCCTCTCATCGTGTACGAAGAACGTGTGTTTTCCCACGCGTTGTTTCAACGTATAAGGTCCGTTGTACAGTCGGAAGAATTTCTTCGCTGTGTTGTCAATGCGTTTTCCTACGGGATTAGCTTTCAACAGAATTTGTTCTCCTTCGTCGAATCGTTGTAATTTATGCGTTCTATTGAACTTTTCTCTCCTCTTGTTACCTTGTTCTATGATGCATTGTTTAGCATACTCCATCTTCACACTTAATGGAATTGGTACGTTTTGATTCTCTGGCTTGCTTACATATTTGGTCCAGAATCTAATAGGTTTTTTGTCTTCATCTAGCTCGATTGGCGTATAACTTGTTGCTTCGCTATAATTTTCATTTATTCCTTTCTCAAAGAAAGGTAAATACTCTGCCCAATTGTTGTGTTGATCGTGACAGTAGATTCGTAGATATTTACCTAACTCTTTCCGCCAGATTTCCCTGTGGGTGTCGTACTGATGTGAGTACAGGTTGGATTCCATTTTCACGGAGGGTTCTCTCCCATACTTCGCTTTGGAACTGCACTCCTTGGTCCCTAAGTACCTTCTTCATTTTACCATATGCAGGAATGTATTTCTGCAAGAGTATTTTCAAAACAACTTTAGTTGTGGGTCGCATAATTGGATACAGATGGACGGCTTTGGAAAATACATCTATACAAACAAGTATGTGTTTCACTCCCCGACTTGATCTCGGAAGTGGTCCAAGAAAATCCACTGCAATTAGCTCTCCTTTCTGGTCCTTTTGGATACTCTGCATTTCCACATAGGTATGTAGATTCGGTCCTTTTGCTGTTTGACACTCATAACATTTATTACTTTTGTTTTTAATCTTCCTGAACATATTATTGATGGTGAAATCTTCACGTAGGCTTAAGTAACATTTAAGTGCAGCAGCATGTGCTAAACTTTCGTGTGTTGGTCGAATTAATTTATGCAACATATCATTTGTTAATACCACCTTCCAATCTTTCCTCATTAATTTATATAAAACTCCATTTTGTACCTTGTAATGGTCTGGTAGGTGATCTGGTAGCTTAAATTCTCTCGTATCCTCATCTAAGTCTTGTTGTTGAGCTAGATTCTTCAACATGTGTTTAACATCATTATCAGCAGTAAATTTAATAGGTAACAGTTGTAACTCATTATGGTTCTTTTCGTAGACCTCTTCACACTCTTCTGTGATGTATCTACTTGAAGTATCGGCTATAAAATTATCTTTCCCTTCACAATATTTTATAGTAAAGGAATACTCACCGATTGCTAGGATCCATCGTAATAATCGAGCGTTGGTTACTTTACATTTTAATAGAAATGATAACGCTTGATGGTCCGTATGTATTTCAAAATGCGTTCCGTAAATATAATATCGAAACTGTTTCAGGGCGTATACTGTACCAGGTATCTCTTTCTCAGATGTAGAGTACTGCTTCTCTGCCCCTTTGAATACTCTACTGGCATATGCAATGACACGGTGTTCTCCTGTACGATCTTGTTGATACCGTACACTTCCACACGCGTAGTCACTAGCGTCTGCGTAGATAACGAATCTTCCATCTCGCTGTGGATGATGAAGCATAATGTTTTCCATGAACAACTACTTGACTTTGTCGAAGGCGTCTTGATGTTTCTTCTCCCACTTCCATTTGTGATGTTTCTTTGTTAACTCTAACAATGGTTGGGTTTTCTCTGCATATAGTTGTGAGAATCTTCTATAATATCCTGTGAGTCCCAAAAATGCTCGTAACCCTTTAATATTCTTCGGTGTAGGGAAATCGGTAATACTGGATATCTTTATGGGATCGGGTTGAATACCTGAGGATGAAATAATATGACCTAGGAATTGGATTGAGGATTTTATGAATTCGCACTTGTCTAGGTTAAGGGATATATGGGCTTCCCTAAATTTGTGGAATATAGTGTTAAGATGTTCAATGTGTTCGTCAAGTGTTTTTGATACTACCAGGATATCATCTACAAACACCATGGTGTAAGGCTCCACTTCTGGTCCTAATGCTTTCTCCAGACATTTTACAATTACAGCCAAACTCGTGCTCAAACCAAAGGGAACTACCTTGTGCTGGTAGCACTTATTTTTGTATAGGAAGACGGTGTATTTTCTATCTTCTCTTCTAATTGGAATTTGCCAAAAACTTGACCGTAAATCCAACTTAGTCAAATAACGTGCTCCTTCACACTTTGCAAATAACTCGTCCGCATGGTGGTGCACAATCGAATTCACGTAGATCGACGATATTCAAACTCCTCATGTCCAGACATAAACGTATTTCTCCACTCTTCTTCTTTACTACAACTAGAGGATTAAGAAAGTTGCTGTTCGACCGCTCAATGATGTCATTCTCTATCATCCGTCGTATTTCCAGTTCAACTTCTCCCTCGTACTTCATGGGTATTGGATACGTTCGTCTGACAAATTTTGTAGGGTCTGATACCATAATACTTTTGACTGTGGTCTGCATCGGTACATCGCTGAATACTTCATTATACTCTTCTATTAATTTACATAACTTCGCTTCTTCCTGAGATGGATGACATTCCTTCTTCGGCTGAATTAGCATGCTGAGTAGGTGCATATCGTATACGTGGCTTGGATACGACAATAGGATAATCACTTACCTCACCATTTTCTTCATTTTCATTCATAATTAATTCATAAAGAACATTCTTATAATTACATAACATCTTATTGTTATTGACATCAATCCTTGCACTTAAAGTATTTAATAAATCTAGTCCAATAATTCCATCATAAATAAGTTTATTCATTATGATCATAGGATATGTTATTTCTAAGTCCTTACAATTTAAAGTTACGTAAGCTTGCTGTCTAACCTTTTCTCTCTTATTCATGGCTGTAATAACATTTATATTATTGACAGGTTAAATAGCCGTTTGTTTAAAATATTTTTTATTTTGTTGTACCCACTTATTACTTAGTACAGTTACCTGGCTACCTGTATCGATTAACATTTCAATTCTACATCCATTAATTCGTACATTAATTATAGGGCAATTTATTTCTGGTTGATTCAGTGTCACCCTTCTGTCGGTGTCTAATAACTCATTTCTCACATCGCACGGATATATATTGTTTATTGTGTAGCCGTACGTCCTGTTTTTCGGTCATTGTTTTGTGTCATGGGAACAGGATGGTTGAACAGAGCTTTGTCGCGGTCTCGCTTTGATTTCTCCCTCTGCACTCTCCCTCTTGCTCTGCATTGTGGATACGGAGCGATCATATGTTTTACTAAATCTTTTCTTCCAATTTGTATCACGCACGTTTCTCTCCGAGTGTGGTTCCTTCGGTAAGTCGCGTGCGTTATTCACAGCTGTGTTTTGTTTTATACTGTGCGCTGGCGGCGTGAAATTTCGCCTATAATTATCACGATTTTGCGTATCATCACGTTCTCGTGCTTTATCACTACAGTCGTAACTATTGTGATAATTAATCCGTGTTTGTTGATTGTGTGGTGAAGTGTTACTCTTGTTAATATTTTGTGATTGAGTGACAAGTATTAAGAATTGTTCGACCGTTTTGACACCCTGCGTATATAAGCTAACAGGATATCTCTATGGAAATGGTAAGACAACTTAGACACTGTCTCATATTGTAACGAATTCTGAGCGGACTGACTCGGTATTGTTTAAGCCCCACAATGGAAGCCACTTTGTAACGATCTGTTATGGGGTGTGTTTATTATTATATGTTTTGTTGTCAACCGTTCTTCCTTCGTATCGTGAATGTGTGCGTGACGAGCGTGTTTTAGTTCGCTCGTTGCGTTCGTGGTATAGTATATCTGTATAATTGACGGTATTAATTAGTTCAGTTACTTCTGTGAATGTTATTTGTATGTAGCGAGTCGAGTTGTACCTTTTCTTACCACTTACGGGCAAACCGTATCTCTCGGCGTTTGGTTTGAATATTGCCGCCTCGCCACCTGATTGGCGCACGCCGTCTTGCAGTGTCGACTTCGCTAATTGTGGTGTTTCGTTGTTTTAACTTTAATAATTCTCTATATATTACCTTATTTTGTACGAATCAAACATACAGCGTAGCAGAACAATAAGATTTATTAACCCTTTTATAATTTTCAGTTATTTAGTAGTACATTATTTTATATTAGCACCGGCTTTCACAATTGCTCAGTTGGCATGCTCAGTTGTTTGTATTATGTACACGCCGCTTGGCGAATAATATTCGTTTACAATAGAATTGTCACAGGCCGTATTAAAAGTCCTTTTGGCTACAGAAGTTTTGGATTAACGGCTAAAATGCACAAATTTATAATAATTCTAAAACTAGGTACACAATATTTAATACATTAATACATCCAAGTAAGTAATCATCAATGAGAATTAGTATAATTTTGGTTAGGATTTTGACAACAATTTATGTTTATTAATTATTTATTATAGCTCAGTTTAAATGGTTATTAATTGATTAAACTTCAATAATAGTGATATTATAAATACTTTCAGTTCTTGTTCAAAATAGTGATCATTGAAGTGAAAATTGTGATTTGTTATTATGGATAAAAAATTGGGAATTCGTTTTTAATGAGATTATTGTTCTCTACTCATCGGTTCTCGTTGGGGCTTCCTCGATGCTCGTCTACTTCTGTTGATGGATCTGGTCGTCTTCTCCTCTTCGGATGTTCATCAATCTCGTTCAGACGGTTTTTCCATAAAGTTCGGCTTCTCTCTCGTTCCTCAGTCGTCCGTCTTCTTGGGTTGAAGTAGGTCACTCCTTATCTTCCTTCGGGATGAGTCGTCAGCTATGTTTCCTGAAGTCTTCTTAATTTCCACTGATAATTTTATTTTGTGAATATTTTAATAATAATTAGATTATCAGGTGTTCCATAGGTGGCTATTACTATCTTTCTTCCTTCTGATTTCGGTCATAATTTACTTATTTATGATAAAATTTGGGTTGAGAGCTGCATACATCCGCCCTCCGCGTCGGTCAATAATGGATTAATGAAAATTCCAACGGTTTTTGGCAATAAATTTCGGTTGCTATGGTTACCTATTAAATTAAGCTAATTCTCATTGGTCGTTAATTTATGTCATTGTTATATTCTAACGTTTTATTTTAGTTTAATTCTACAAAATATCTTCAAATTAAGATTTCTTTCTTATATTAATAGCTATGTTTATTACATGAATACCATTGTTCATAATTTTTGATAAGGATCATTTTGATACCCCTCATGGTTACTTTTGAGTAGCTAATCACATTTTTGTATTTTTCTTATTTATATTTCATATATATTTTATCTAAAACTGGGTGTTATTTATACATTTTGGTATTAGGTATACCCACTTAATGTGTTTGAACATTTGTTATATTCTGCTTTGATATTGGGCTATTGTTTGTCGTTAAATTTACACAATTCTCCATTAACTGTTAGGATTTTCCTATACTACTATCTAACATTTCTTGTAACTCCTTACCTTTATATATGGTACATTAAAACAATTTTTTACTAGAAACAAATAATAAACATTGGTGTTTCTAACTACACATCTTATTATAACAATAAACATTTTCTAGACAGGTTCAAGCCTGAAATAAACTTCTAACTACCTTTCTGTTTCTTACTACTATTTGTTTCAACTGATAATTCATTGCAATATATTGGTTTTTTAAACAACAACAAAACTCTTATTATACTACTATTAAACTGTACTTTACACAATATACTCTATTCCCTCATTCCTTCACTAGAAAACAGTGTTCATCTTTCTTGTTTACCTTTCATTCCAATGACATAATTTCTATCTTATTTTATAATTCTTATTAACTATTGCTTAACTTAAATCACAGTATAATGAGTTCATCTTACTTGCTAGCACAAAGTTTATCACAGGTCCTTCAGTTATTCTAATACAGTCTACTAACTAAAATACCCTTTTATGTTCACCCACTACACTTTTTCCTTCATAGAAGGTTTTTTTATTTATTCACTTTCACTTATTATATATAACTGCATGTCTATAACTGCATGTCACCACTTTTGTATTAATACACTCTTTATTCCACTCACTTGATATTATTCACTATGTTGTTTATTTATGTTAACATCATCATGGGGTTACTGGTTATAAGTATTTATTTTATTTTCCCTTCACTAATGATCACTTTTGGTTATTAACTGTGGCCTTTATTTGCCTCAGGGTATTGTTTACTGGTTTTGATTATATTTATCACTATTCATTTGGGTGTGTTTATTATTAACTCCCTATCTTATATTTATAAGTACATTCCTTCATTAATAAAATATACATAACATTACTATCTTATTTGTCATTATTGCCCTAGGTACATCTCATCTATACTCTAATTACATTAGTGCATTTGTTTACATACATTTTGTGGTCATTATTAGGGGATTACAATCTTCGTTATCAATTTCTTGATTACATTTGGTTCTTGGTTCCTTCTTCCTTGTTCCATTGTTCTTCTGGTATTTATCCAATCTATTGAGTCAAGTCATCGTCAGTTTATTAGTCATTTGTCATTTTGTCATTTGGTTATTAATCTCTGAGTTTATAAGTTCTTGACCTTTCTTCTTGTCTTCAGCTTCTTTGTTTTATAATTAATTATCAATGTATTTTCACTACCTTATGTCATGTTACATAATGCGTCGCCACCAAAATTGATTATTTCGAAACAAAGATCATTATGTTTTTTCTGAAATCATCAATATAGTTCATTTAATCAAGTTGTTATTATTCAGGAATTCATCAATCGCTACTTTCTTCTTTATTCATTTTTATTAAGTCATGGTTCATAATATGGTATTTGGTATTATTTTATTACGAGTGTTATCCCTTGTATGTTCTATTTCCCTAAAATTTTTCTTCTCTCCCCTTCATATAAATTGGTACTAGCCAGAGGGCACGTCTGGCTCTATTACTCTGCTATCCATTTATACACATTTTGAGTTCAGAGGTCTTGCCTATCTGCTCAATAACATAAATAATTGTTGGACGTATCTCAACATAAAATCATCACATAATAATATTCATAATAATCATAATAATAGTCGTCTGTTTTCGACTCATATATATCAATACAATAAAACACTTTTGGGATTAATTATTCTCTCTTTTACCTTTTCATCTCAGTGACTTATTTGGATTCCTTTTTCTAAGCTTATGGCGATATTAATAGGCATTTTGCACTGTTTCATCAGCTTACTTCATATGGTAGTGATTTTAATTGTTATTACTTTATTGCTCATTTATATTCAAAATTAACATTGTAGCTGGTTTCTGGCTCACTTATATTTTTTCATCATTGATTGTCCAGTTAATATGTCATTGTCATTTTTTATTTGATTGTCTTGTCTTTTCTTTTGTGAAACGTTAATTCTTTATTATTCCCCTTTGTAATAGGGTTAGTTAATGATGTTATGTAGCGTCATCATTATTTGTGTAACATTTTATTATTT
Organism: Magicicada septendecula; assembly: GCA_034769895.1. Lineage (NCBI taxonomy): Eukaryota > Metazoa > Arthropoda > Insecta > Hemiptera > Cicadidae > Magicicada > Magicicada septendecula. The sequence goes on along the minus strand of CM068373.1, from coordinate 168,732,934 downwards.
TATGTCAATTTTTTATGATAGTTCATTATACATATATTTTTTCAAAATTACATGGGTTTACACATTTTGTTTCACACTTGGTTGTAAGTTTGTACTTACTTTGTTTTGAATTTAGCTAATGTTTCTTCTAAATTCTTTTTCATTCATATAATAATTTCAATCAAATACTTATTGTAAGTTGTGCTTACTTTAATTTTTGAATTTAGATAATATTTACTCTCCAAATTCTTTTCTTCTCATTTATACATAAATTGGTTCGCATGGTCGGTCTACTTAAAATCAGTCCCATTTCTGAGTGTTTCTCCGCACTTGGTTTAGCCATGGTCCATGATTATATGAGTTACCCCTGTTGTTAGGATTGCTGTCGTTTTCAGAATGACTTCTGTTCTTGTCCATTTTCTTGCTACTATCTTGTATTTAAATGTTTCTGTCGTAAAAGTTTCATTTGCTTCCATTCCTATCTCAATCATTTCATTATTTTGTTTTTACAATAAATAGGTCAATGCTATTTCCATCGTAGATGCTATCGTTGATATTGGATTGTGCCTGTCTATTAAGTGTCTTCTCCTTCTTATTCTGTTACACACTGTTTTGTAGTGATTCCTTTCTAAAGGTTCTAGTAAGTTCCTTCTGTTATTTTTAAAATTCATTCTTTCATTCTGGTCGTTAATTAGTACATTAAACATCTCAAGTAGTCCATTCTTCATCATCTCCAATTTTTCTCTGGTATTTATTGTTTTCTTTCTATATATTTTTCTTATTTCCTTGGTCTTCATTTCCAAGTATTCATTCTTCCCCTTAGTACTGTTATTTTTATTCTCAGATAATAGTATGCTTTTGTCTTCTTTTAATTCTGTTTCCTTCTTACTCTCTTCTACCTTCTGGTCTAATGGTTCCTTGTTTTCATTTACTGTTTCTTTAATACCTTCAGAAACTCTGTCTAGTGTTTCATTCACCTTCTTGAAACCATTATCTAATGTTTCCTTGATCTGATCGGTTTTGTAATTTGTTTCTTCCCATCTCTGATTCATTTCCGTTTTTGTCTGCTTTGCTTCTTTACGATACGCTATTAATTGTCGTTGTATAGTTTCATTGTTACTATCGATTTTGTGGTTCAGTGTTTCTATATCTTTTTTCATTTGTCTCAAGGTTTCGCTGGTATTCTCGTTACTTCTCTCTATCTTTTCACTTATTAATTTATTCTCCTCCTTCATTTCCTGTCTTAGTGTCTCGTTATTTCCATTAATGGTCCGCCTTAAATCTTCTTTAGTGCTGTCCAATTTCTTCTCCATCTTCTCATTATTTTTGTCCAATTTCTCATCCTGTTTCTTGAAATTGTCATTAATTAACTCAAATTTCTTATCTAATTCTTCTTTGTTTTCCTTTCTCCGTTCTTCGTTAATTTTACTTTCTTCGTTCTTTGTTTTTTCAGCTCTTACTGTAACATTTCCAGGATGTTATTCAAATTGATACCCTCCATGGTTCTGCTCGGTTCTACTGGGGTTAATATTTCTTCCACATCTTCCACCGAAGTTATTTCCCTTTCTTTCATTACGGCGCCTTTCTCGATCTCCTTTTCTGATCTCTTTGCTCCCTTTTCCGCCTCCTTATCGCGTATCTTAGTCTGGTATCTTGTATCGTGCTTTGCCGGTTCCATTTCTGTAGTCGCCGCTAGAATCTGTAAGGTTTAATGGTATGATTTCTTAACTATCCTAGCCCTACTAGTTGGTGCGCCACTTTGTAATAAAACTAGTATCGGGGTGTTTAATAATTAGTGTTTCTGTAATTCGTTCTGTTACTCGTATCGTGAATGTGTGCGTGACGAGCGTGTTTTAGTTCGCTCGTTGCGTTCGTGGTATAATATATCTGTATAATTGACGGTATTAATTAGTTCAGTTACTTCTGTGAATGTTATTTGTATGTAGCGAGTCGAGTTGTACCTTTTCTTACCACTTACGGGCAAACCGTATCTCTCGGCGTTTGGTTTGAATATTGCCGCCTCGCCACCTGATTGGCGCACGCCGTCTTGCAGTGTCGACTTCGCTAATTGTGGTGTTTCGTTGTTTTAACTTTAATAATTCTCTATATATTACCTTATTTTGTACGAATCAAACATACAGCGTAGCAGAACAATAAGATTTATTAACCCTTTTATAATTTTCAGTTATTTAGTAGTACATTATTTTATATTAGCACCGGCTTTCACAATTGCTCAGTTGGCATGCTCAGTTGTTTGTATTATGTACACGCCGCTTGGCGAATAATGTTCGTTTACAATAGAATTGTCACAGGGCGTATTAAAAGTCCTTTTGGCTACAGAAGTTTTGGATTAACGGCTAAAATGCACAAATTTATAATAATTCTAAAACTAGGTACACAATATTTAATACATTAATACATCCAAGTAAGTAATCATCAATGAGAATTAGTATAATTTTGGTTAGGATTTTGACAACAATTTATGTTTATTAATTATTTATTATAGCTCAGTTTAAATGGTTATTAATTGATTAAACTTCAATAATAGTGATATTATAAATACTTTCAGTTCTTGTTCAAAATAGTGATCATTGAAGTGAAAATTGTGATTTGTTATTATGGATAAAAAATTGGGAATTCGTTTTTAGTGAGATTATTGTTTTCTACTCATCGGTTCTCGTTGGGGCTTCCTCGATGCTCGTCTACTTCTGTTGATGGATCTGGTCGTCTTCTCCTCTTCGGATGTTCATCAATCTCGTTCAGACGGTTTTTCCATAAAGTTCGGCTTCTCTCTCGTTCCTCAGTCGTCCGTCTTCTTGGGTTGAAGTAGGTCACTCCTTATCTTCCTTCGGGATGAGTCGTCAGCTATGTTTCCTGAAGTCTTCTTAATTTCCACTGATAATTTTATTTTGTGAATATTTTAATAATAATTAGATTATCAGGTGTTCCATAGGTGGCTATTACTATCTTTCTTCCTTCTGATTTCGGTCATAATTTACTTATTTATGATAAAATTTGGGTTGAGAGCTGCATACAACCGCCCTCCGCGTCGGTCAATAATGGATTAATGAAAATTCCAACGGTTTTTGGCAATAAATTTCGGTTGCTATGGTTACCTATTAAATTAAGCTAATTCTCATTGGTCGTTAATTTATGTCATTGTTATATTCTAACGTTTTATTTTAGTTTAATTCTACAAAATATCTTCAAATTAAGATTTCTTTCTTATATTAATAGCTATGTTTATTACATGAATACCATTGTTCATAATTTTTGATAAGGATCATTTTGATACCCCTCATGGTTACTTTTGAGTAGCTAATCACATTTTTGTTATTTTTCTTATTTATATTTCATATATATTTTATCTAAAACTGGGTGTTATTTATACATTTTGGTATTAGGTATACCCACTTAATTTGTTTGAACATTTGTTATATTCTGCTTTGATATTGGGCTATTGTTTGTCCTTAAATTTACACAATTCTCCATTAACTGTTAGGATTTTCCTATAATACTATCTAACATTTCTTGTAACTCCTTACCTTTATATATGGTACATTAAAACAATTTTTTACTAGAAACAAATAATAAACATTGGTGTTTCTAACTACACATCTTATTATAACAATAAACATTTTCTAGACAGGTTCAAGCCTGAAATAAACTTCTAACTACCTTTCTGTTTCTTACTACTATTTGTTTCAACTGATAATTCATTGCAATATATTGGTTTTTTAAACAACAACAAAACTCTTATTATACTACTATTAAACTGTACTTTACACAATATACTCTATTCCCTCATTCCTTCACTAGAAAACAGTGTCTATCTTTCTTGTTTACCTTTCATTCCAATGACTTAATTTCTATCTTATTTTATAATTCTTATTAACTATTGCTTAACTTAAATCACAGTATAATGAGTTCATCTTACTTGCTAGCACAAAGTTTATCACAGGTCCTTCAGTTATTCTAATACAGTCTACTAACTAAAATACCCTTTTATGTTCACCCACTACACTTTTTCCTTCATAGAAGGTTTTTTTATTTATTCACTTTCACTTATTATATGTAACATGCTATAACTGCAAGTCACCACTTTTGTATTAATACACTCTTTATTCCACTCACTTGATATTATTCACTATGTTGTTTATTTATGTTAACATCATCATGGGGTTACTGGTTATAAGTATTTATTTTATTTTCCCTTCACTAATGATCACTTTTGGTTATTAACTGTGGCCTTTATTTGCCTCAGGGTATTGTTTACTGGTTTTGATTATATTTATCACTATTCATTTGGGTGTGTTTATTATTAACTCCCTATCTTATATTTATAAGTACATTCCTTCATTAATAAAATATACATAACATTACTATCTTATTTGTCATTATTGCCCTAGGTACATCTCATCTATACTCTAATTACATTAGTGCATTTGTTTACATACATTTTGTGGTCATTATTAGGGGATTACAATCTTCGTTATCAATTTCTTGATTACATTTGGTTCTTGGTTCCTTCTTCCTTGTTCCATTGTTCTTCTGGTATTTATCCAATCTATTGAGTCAAGTCATCGTCAGTTTATTAGTCATTTGTCATTTTGTCATTTGGTTATTAATCTCTGAGTTTATAAGTTCTTGACCTTTCTTCTTGTCTTCAGCTTCTTTGTTTTATAATTAATTATCAATGTATTTTCACTACCTTATGTCATGTTACATAATGCGTCGCCACCAAAATTGATTATTTCGAAACAAAGATCATTATGTTTTTTCTGAAATCATCAATATAGTTCATTTAATCAAGTTGTTATTATTCAGGAATTCATCAATCGCTACTTTCTTCTTTATTCATTTTTATTAAGTCATGGTTCATAATATGGTATTTGGTATTATTTTATTACGAGTGTTATCCCTTGTATGTTCTATTTCCCTAAAATTTTTCTTCTCTCCCCTTCATATAAATTGGTACTAGCCAGAGGGCACGTGTGGCTCTATTACTCTGCTATCCATTTATACACATTTTGAGTTCAGAGGTCTTGCCTATCTGCTCAATAACATAAATAATTGTTGGACGTATCTCAACATAAAATCATCACATAATAATATTCATAATAATCATAATAATAGTCGTCTGTTTTCGACTCATATATATCAATACAATAAAACACTTTTGGGATTAATTATTCTCTCTTTTACCTTTTCATCTCAGTGACTTATTTGGATTCCTTTTTCTAAGCTTATGGCGATATTAATAGGCATTTTGCACTGTTTCATCAGCTTACTTCATATGGTAGTGATTTTAATTGTTATTACTTTATTGCTCATTTATATTCAAAATTAACATTGTAGCTGGTTTCTGGCTCACTTATATTTTTTCATCATTGATTGTCCAGTTAATATGTCATTGTCATTTTTTATTTGATTGTCTTGTCTTTTCTTTTGTGAAACGTTAATTCTTTATTATTCCCCTTTGTAATAGGGTTAGTTAATGATGTTATGTAGCGTCATCATTATTTGTGTAACATTTTATTATTTTATGTCAATTTTTTATGATAGTTCATTATACATATATTTTTTCAAAATTACATGGGTTTACACATTTTGTTTCACACTTGGTTGTAAGTTTGTACTTACTTTGTTTTGAATTTAGCTAATGTTTCTTCTAAATTCTTTTTCATTCATATAATAATTTCAATCAAATACTTATTGTAAGTTGTGCTTACTTTAATTTTTGAATTTAGATAATATTTACTCTCCAAATTCTTTTCTTCTCATTTATACATAAATTGGTTCGCATGGTCGGTCTACTTAAAATCAGTCCCATTTCTGAGTGTTTCTCCGCACTTGGTTTAGCCATGGTCCATGATTATATGAGTTACCCCTGTTGTTAGGATTGCTGTCGTTTTCAGAATGACTTCTGTTCTTGTCCATTTTCTTGCTACTATCTTGTATTTAAATGTTTCTGTCGTAAAAGTTTCATTTGCTTCCATTCCTATCTCAATCATTTCATTATTTTGTTTTTACAATAAATAGGTCAATGCTATTTCCATCGTAGATGCTATCGTTGATATTGGATTGTGCCTGTCTATTAAGTGTCTTCTCCTTCTTATTCTGTTACACACTGTTTTGTAGTGATTCCTTTCTAAAGGTTCTAGTAAGTTCCTTCTGTTATTTTTAAAATTCATTCTTTCATTCTGGTCGTTAATTAGTACATTAAACATCTCAAGTAGTCCATTCTTCATCATCTCCAATTTTTCTCTGGTATTTATTGTTTTCTTTCTATATATTTTTCTTATTTCCTTGGTCTTCATTTCCAAGTATTCATTCTTCCCCTTAGTACTGTTATTTTTATTCTCAGATAATAGTATGCTTTTGTCTTCTTTTAATTCTGTTTCCTTCTTACTCTCTTCTACCTTCTGGTCTAATGGTTCCTTGTTTTCATTTACTGTTTCTTTAATACCTTCAGAAACTCTGTCTAGTGTTTCATTCACCTTCTTGAAACCATTATCTAATGTTTCCTTGATCTGATCGGTTTTGTAATTTGTTTCTTCCCATCTCTGATTCATTTCCGTTTTTGTCTGCTTTGCTTCTTTACGATACGCTATTAATTGTCGTTGTATAGTTTCATTGTTACTATCGATTTTGTGGTTCAGTGTTTCTATATCTTTTTTCATTTGTCTCAAGGTTTCGCTGGTATTCTCGTTACTTCTCTCTATCTTTTCACTTATTAATTTATTCTCCTCCTTCATTTCCTGTCTTAGTGTCTCGTTATTTCCATTAATGGTCCGCCTTAAATCTTCTTTAGTGCTGTCCAATTTCTTCTCCATCTTCTCATTATTTTTGTCCAATTTCTCATCCTGTTTCTTGAAATTCTCATTAATTAACTCAAATTTCTTATCTAATTCTTCTTTGTTTTCCTTTCCCCGTTCTTCGTTAATTTTACTTTCTTCGTTCTTTGTTTTTTCAGCTCTTACTGTAACATTTCCAGGATGTTATTCAAATTGATACCCTCCATGGTTCTGCTCGGTTCTACTGGGGTTAATATTTCTTCCACATCTTCCACCGAAGTTATTTCCCTTTCTTTCATTACGGCGCCTTTCTCGATCTCCTTTTCTGATCTCTTTGCTCCCTTTTCCGCCTCCTTATCGCGTATCTTAGTCTGGTATCTTGTATCGTGCTTTGCCGGTTCCATTTCTGTAGTCGCCGCTAGAATCTGTAAGGTTTAATGGTATGATTTCTTAACTATCCTAGCCCTACTAGTTGGTGCGCCACTTTGTAATAAAACTAGTATCGGGGTGTTTAATAATTAGTGTTTCTGTAATTCGTTCTGTTACTCGTATCGTGAATGTGTGCGTGACGAGCGTGTTTTAGTTCGCTCGTTGCGTTCGTGGTATAATATATCTGTATAATTGACGGTATTAATTAGTTCAGTTACTTCTGTGAATGTTATTTGTATGTAGCGAGTCGAGTTGTAACTTTTCTTACCACTCACGGGCAAACCGTATCTCTCGGCGTTTGGTTTGAATATTGCCGCCTCGCCACCTGATTGGCGCACGCCGTCTTGCAGTGTCGACTTCGCTAACTGTGGTGTTTCGTTGTTTTAACTTTAATAATTCTCTATATATTACCTTATTTTGTACGAATCAAACATACAGCGTAGCAGAACAATAAGATTTATTAACCCTTTTATAATTTTCAGTTATTTAGTAGTACATTATTTTATATTAGCACCGGCTTTCACAATTGCTCAGTTGGCATGCTCAGTTGTTTGTATTATGTACACGCCGCTTGGCGAATAATGTTCGTTTACAATAGAATTGTCACAGGGCGTATTAAAAGTCCTTTTGGCTACAGAAGTTTTGGATTAACGGCTAAAATGCACAAATTTATAATAATTCTTAAAACTAGGTACACAATATTTAATACATTAATACATCCAAGTAAGTAATCATCAATGAGAATTAGTATAATTTTGGTTAGGATTTTGACAACAATTTATGTTTATTAATTATTTATTATAGCTCAGTTTAAATGGTTATTAATTGATTAAACTTCAATAATAGTGATATTATAAATACTTTCAGTTCTTGTTCAAAATAGTGATCATTGAAGTGAAAATTGTGATTTGTTATTATGGATAAAAAATTGGGAATTCGTTTTTAGTGAGATTATTGTTTTCTACTCATCGGTTCTCGTTGGGGCTTCCTCGATGCTCGTCTACTTCTGTTGATGGATCTGGTCGTCTTCTCCTCGTCGGATGTTCATCAATCTCGTTCAGACGGTTTTTCCATAAAGTTCGGCTTCTCTCTCGTTCCTCAGTCGTCCGTCTTCTTGGGTTGAAGTAGGTCACTCCTTATCTTCCTTCGGGATGAGTCGTCAGCTATGTTTCCTGAAGTCTTCTTAATTTCCACTGATAATTTTATTTTGTGAATATTTTAATAATAATTAGATTATCAGGTGTTCCATAGGTGGCTATTACTATCTTTCTTCCTTCTGATTTCGGTCATAATTTACTTATTTATGATAAAATTTGGGTTGAGAGCTGCATACATCCGCTCTCCGCGTCGGTCAGTAATGGATTAATGAAAATTCCAACGGTTTTTGGCAATAAATTTCGGTTGCTATGGTTACCTATTAAATTAAGCTAATTCTCATTGGTCGTTAATTTATGTCATTGTTATATTCTAACGTTTTATTTTAGTTTAATTCTACAAAATATCTTCAAATTAAGATTTCTTTCTTATATTAATAGCTATGTTTATTACATGAATACCATTGTTCATAATTTTTGATAAGGATCATTTTGATACCCCTCATGGTTACTTTTGAGTAGCTAATCACATTTTTGTTATTTTTCTTATTTATATTTCATATATATTTTATCTAAAACTGGGTGTTATTTATACATTTTGGTATTAGGTATACCCACTTAATTTGTTTGAACATTTGTTATATTCTGCTTTGATATTGGGCTATTGTTTGTCCTTAAATTTACACAATTCTCCATTAACTGTTAGGATTTTCCTATAATACTATCTAACATTTCTTGTAACTCCTTACCTTTATATATGGTACATTAAAACAATTTTTTACTAGAAACAAATAATAAACATTGGTGTTTCTAACTACACATCTTATTATAACAATAAACATTTTCTAGACAGGTTCAAGCCTGAAATAAACTTCTAACTACCTTTCTGTTTCTTACTACTATTTGTTTCAACTGATAATTCATTGCAATATATTGGTTTTTTAAACAACAACAAAACTCTTATTATACTACTATTAAACTGTACTTTACACAATATACTCTATTCCCTCATTCCTTCACTAGAAAACAGTGTCTATCTTTCTTGTTTACCTTTCATTCCAATGACTTAATTTCTATCTTATTTTATAATTCTTATTAACTATTGCTTAACTTAAATCACAGTATAATGAGTTCATCTTACTTGCTAGCACAAAGTTTATCACAGGTCCTTCAGTTATTCTAATACAGTCTACTAACTAAAATACCCTTTTATGTTCACCCACTACACTTTTTCCTTCATAGAAGGTTTTTTTATTTATTCACTTTCACTTATTATATGTAACATGCTATAACTGCAAGTCACCACTTTTGTATTAATACACTCTTTATTCCACTCACTTGATATTATTCACTATGTTGTTTATTTATGTTAACATCATCATGGGGTTACTGGTTATAAGTATTTATTTTATTTTCCCTTCACTAATGATCACTTTTGGTTATTAACTGTGGCCTTTATTTGCCTCAGGGTATTGTTTACTGGTTTTGATTATATTTATCACTATTCATTTGGGTGTGTTTATTATTAACTCCCTATCTTATATTTATAAGTACATTCCTTCATTAATAAAATATACATAACATTACTATCTTATTTGTCATTATTGCCCTAGGTACATCTCATCTATACTCTAATTACATTAGTGCATTTGTTTACATACATTTTGTGGTCATTATTAGGGGATTACAATCTTCGTTATCAATTTCTTGATTACATTTGGTTCTTGGTTCCTTCTTCCTTGTTCCATTGTTCTTCTGGTATTTATCCAATCTATTGAGTCAAGTCATCGTCAGTTTATTAGTCATTTGTCATTTTGTCATTTGGTTATTAATCTCTGAGTTTATAAGTTCTTGACCTTTCTTCTTGTCTTCAGCTTCTTTGTTTTATAATTAATTATCAATGTATTTTCACTACCTTATGTCATGTTACATAATGCGTCGCCACCAAAATTGATTATTTCGAAACAAAGATCATTATGTTTTTTCTGAAATCATCAATATAGTTCATTTAATCAAGTTGTTATTATTCAGGAATTCATCAATCGCTACTTTCTTCTTTATTCATTTTTATTAAGTCATGGTTCATAATATGGTATTTGGTATTATTTTATTACGAGTGTTATCCCTTGTATGTTCTATTTCCCTAAAATTTTTCTTCTCTCCCCTTCATATAAATTGGTACTAGCCAGAGGGCACGTCTGGCTCTATTACTCTGCTATCCATTTATACACATTTTGAGTTCAGAGGTCTTGCCTATCTGCTCAATAACATAAATAATTGTTGGACGTATCTCAACATAAAATCATCACATAATAATATTCATAATAATCATAATAATAGTCGTCTGTTTTCGACTCATATATATCAATACAATAAAACACTTTTGGGATTAATTATTCTCTCTTTTACCTTTTCATCTCAGTGACTTATTTGGATTCCTTTTTCTAAGCTTATGGCGATATTAATAGGCATTTTGCACTGTTTCATCAGCTTACTTCATATGGTAGTGATTTTAATTGTTATTACTTTATTGCTCATTTATATTCAAAATTAACATTGTAGCTGGTTTCTGGCTCACTTATATTTTTTCATCATTGATTGTCCAGTTAATATGTCATTGTCATTTTTTATTTGATTGTCTTGTCTTTTCTTTTGTGAAACGTTAATTCTTTATTATTCCCCTTTGTAATAGGGTTAGTTAATGATGTTATGTAGCGTCATCATTATTTGTGTAACATTTTATTATTTTATGTCAATTTTTTATGATAGTTCATTATACATATATTTTTTCAAAATTACATGGGTTTACACATTTTGTTTCACACTTGGTTGTAAGTTTGTACTTACTTTGTTTTGAATTTAGCTAATGTTTCTTCTAAATTCTTTTTCATTCATATAATAATTTCAATCAAATACTTATTGTAAGTTGTGCTTACTTTAATTTTTGAATTTAGATAATATTTACTCTCCAAATTCTTTTCTTCTCATTTATACATAAATTGGTTCGCATGGTCGGTCTACTTAAAATCAGTCCCATTTCTGAGTGTTTCTCCGCACTTGGTTTAGCCATGGTCCATGATTATATGAGTTACCCCTGTTGTTAGGATTGCTGTCGTTTTCAGAATGACTTCTGTTCTTGTCCATTTTCTTGCTACTATCTTGTATTTAAATGTTTCTGTCGTAAAAGTTTCATTTGCTTCCATTCCTATCTCAATCATTTCATTATTTTGTTTTTACAATAAATAGGTCAATGCTATTTCCATCGTAGATGCTATCGTTGATATTGGATTGTGCCTGTCTATTAAGTGTCTTCTCCTTCTTATTCTGTTACACACTGTTTTGTAGTGATTCCTTTCTAAAGGTTCTAGTAAGTTCCTTCTGTTATTTTTAAAATTCATTCTTTCATTCTGGTCGTTAATTAGTACATTAAACATCTCAAGTAGTCCATTCTTCATCATCTCCAATTTTTCTCTGGTATTTATTGTTTTCTTTCTATATATTTTTCTTATTTCCTTGGTCTTCATTTCCAAGTATTCATTCTTCCCCTTAGTACTGTTATTTTTATTCTCAGATAATAGTATGCTTTTGTCTTCTTTTAATTCTGTTTCCTTCTTACTCTCTTCTACCTTCTGGTCTAATGGTTCCTTGTTTTCATTTACTGTTTCTTTAATACCTTCAGAAACTCTGTCTAGTGTTTCATTCACCTTCTTGAAACCATTATCTAATGTTTCCTTGATCTGATCGGTTTTGTAATTTGTTTCTTCCCATCTCTGATTCATTTCCGTTTTTGTCTGCTTTGCTTCTTTACGATACGCTATTAATTGTCGTTGTATAGTTTCATTGTTACTATCGATTTTGTGGTTCAGTGTTTCTATATCTTTTTTCATTTGTCTCAAGGTTTCGCTGGTATTCTCGTTACTTCTCTCTATCTTTTCACTTATTAATTTATTCTCCTCCTTCATTTCCTGTCTTAGTGTCTCGTTATTTCCATTAATGGTCCGCCTTAAATCTTCTTTAGTGCTGTCCAATTTCTTCTCCATCTTCTCATTATTTTTGTCCAATTTCTCATCCTGTTTCTTGAAATTCTCATTAATTAACTCAAATTTCTTATCTAATTCTTCTTTGTTTTCCTTTCTCCGTTCTTCGTTAATTTTACTTTCTTCGTTCTTTGTTTTTTCAGCTCTTACTGTAACATTTCCAGGATGTTATTCAAATTGATACCCTCCATGGTTCTGCTCGGTTCTACTGGGGTTAATATTTCTTCCACATCTTCCACCGAAGTTATTTCCCTTTCTTTCATTACGGCGCCTTTCTCGATCTCCTTTTCTGATCTCTTTGCTCCCTTTTCCGCCTCCTTATCGCGTATCTTAGTCTGGTATCTTGTATCGTGCTTTGCCGGTTCCATTTCTGTAGTCGCCGCTAGAATCTGTAAGGTTTAATGGTATGATTTCTTAACTATCCTAGCCCTACTAGTTGGTGCGCCACTTTGTAATAAAACTAGTATCGGGGTGTTTAATAATTAGTGTTTCTGTAATTCGTTCTGTTACTCGTATCGTGAATGTGTGCGTGACGAGCGTGTTTTAGTTCGCTCGTTGCGTTCGTGGTATAATATATCTGTATAATTGACGGTATTAATTAGTTCAGTTACTTCTGTGAATGTTATTTGTATGTAGCGAGTCGAGTTGTAACTTTTCTTACCACTCACGGGCAAACCGTATCTCTCGGCGTTTGGTTTGAATATTGCCGCCTCGCCACCTGATTGGCGCACGCCGTCTTGCAGTGTCGACTTCGCTAACTGTGGTGTTTCGTTGTTTTAACTTTAATAATTCTCTATATATTACCTTATTTTGTACGAATCAAACATACAGCGTAGCAGAACAATAAGATTTATTAACCCTTTTATAATTTTCAGTTATTTAGTAGTACATTATTTTATATTAGCACCGGCTTTCACAATTGCTCAGTTGGCATGCTCAGTTGTTTGTATTATGTACACGCCGCTTGGCGAATAATGTTCGTTTACAATAGAATTGTCACAGGGCGTATTAAAAGTCCTTTTGGCTACAGAAGTTTTGGATTAACGGCTAAAATGCACAAATTTATAATAATTCTTAAAACTAGGTACACAATATTTAATACATTAATACATCCAAGTAAGTAATCATCAATGAGAATTAGTATAATTTTGGTTAGGATTTTGACAACAATTTATGTTTATTAATTATTTATTATAGCTCAGTTTAAATGGTTATTAATTGATTAAACTTCAATAATAGTGATATTATAAATACTTTCAGTTCTTGTTCAAAATAGTGATCATTGAAGTGAAAATTGTGATTTGTTATTATGGATAAAAAATTGGGAATTCGTTTTTAGTGAGATTATTGTTTTCTACTCATCGGTTCTCGTTGGGGCTTCCTCGATGCTCGTCTACTTCTGTTGATGGATCTGGTCGTCTTCTCCTCGTCGGATGTTCATCAATCTCGTTCAGACGGTTTTTCCATAAAGTTCGGCTTCTCTCTCGTTCCTCAGTCGTCCGTCTTCTTGGGTTGAAGTAGGTCACTCCTTATCTTCCTTCGGGATGAGTCGTCAGCTATGTTTCCTGAAGTCTTCTTAATTTCCACTGATAATTTTATTTTGTGAATATTTTAATAATAATTAGATTATCAGGTGTTCCATAGGTGGCTATTACTATCTTTCTTCCTTCTGATTTCGGTCATAATTTACTTATTTATGATAAAATTTGGGTTGAGAGCTGCATACATCCGCTCTCCGCGTCGGTCAGTAATGGATTAATGAAAATTCCAACGGTTTTTGGCAATAAATTTCGGTTGCTATGGTTACCTATTAAATTAAGCTAATTCTCATTGGTCGTTAATTTATGTCATTGTTATATTCTAACGTTTTATTTTAGTTTAATTCTACAAAATATCTTCAAATTAAGATTTCTTTCTTATATTAATAGCTATGTTTATTACATGAATACCATTGTTCATAATTTTTGATAAGGATCATTTTGATACCCCTCATGGTTACTTTTGAGTAGCTAATCACATTTTTGTTATTTTTCTTATTTATATTTCATATATATTTTATCTAAAACTGGGTGTTATTTATACATTTTGGTATTAGGTATACCCACTTAATTTGTTTGAACATTTGTTATATTCTGCTTTGATATTGGGCTATTGTTTGTCCTTAAATTTACACAATTCTCCATTAACTGTTAGGATTTTCCTATAATACTATCTAACATTTCTTGTAACTCCTTACCTTTATATATGGTACATTAAAACAATTTTTTACTAGAAACAAATAATAAACATTGGTGTTTCTAAAATCTGTTTCTTACTACTATTTGTTTCAACTGATAATTCATTGCAATATATTGGTTTTTTAAACAACAACAAAACTCTTATTATACTACTATTAAACTGTACTTTACACAATATACTCTATTCCCTCATTCCTTCACTAGAAAACAGTGTCTATCTTTCTTGTTTACCTTTCATTCCAATGACTTAATTTCTATCTTATTTTATAATTCTTATTAACTATTGCTTAACTTAAATCACAGTATAATGAGTTCATCTTACTTGCTAGCACAAAGTTTATCACAGGTCCTTCAGTTATTCTAATACAGTCTACTAACTAAAATACCCTTTTATGTTCACCCACTACACTTTTTCCTTCATAGAAGGTTTTTTTATTTATTCACTTTCACTTATTATATGTAACATGCTATAACTGCAAGTCACCACTTTTGTATTAATACACTCTTTATTCCACTCACTTGATATTATTCACTATGTTGTTTATTTATGTTAACATCATCATGGGGTTACTGGTTATAAGTATTTATTTTATTTTCCCTTCACTAATGATCACTTTTGGTTATTAACTGTGGCCTTTATTTGCCTCAGGGTATTGTTTACTGGTTTTGATTATATTTATCACTATTCATTTGGGTGTGTTTATTATTAACTCCCTATCTTATATTTATAAGTACATTCCTTCATTAATAAAATATACATAACATTACTATCTTATTTGTCATTATTGCCCTAGGTACATCTCATCTATACTCTAATTACATTAGTGCATTTGTTTACATACATTTTGTGGTCATTATTAGGGGATTACAATCTTCGTTATCAATTTCTTGATTACATTTGGTTCTTGGTTCCTTCTTCCTTGTTCCATTGTTCTTCTGGTATTTATCCAATCTATTGAGTCAAGTCATCGTCAGTTTATTAGTCATTTGTCATTTTGTCATTTGGTTATTAATCTCTGAGTTTATAAGTTCTTGACCTTTCTTCTTGTCTTCAGCTTCTTTGTTTTATAATTAATTATCAATGTATTTTCACTACCTTATGTCATGTTACATAATGCGTCGCCACCAAAATTGATTATTTCGAAACAAAGATCATTATGTTTTTTCTGAAATCATCAATATAGTTCATTTAATCAAGTTGTTATTATTCAGGAATTCATCAATCGCTACTTTCTTCTTTATTCATTTTTATTAAGTCATGGTTCATAATATGGTATTTGGTATTATTTTATTACGAGTGTTATCCCTTGTATGTTCTATTTCCCTAAAATTTTTCTTCTCTCCCCTTCATATAAATTGGTACTAGCCAGAGGGCACGTCTGGCTCTATTACTCTGCTATCCATTTATACACATTTTGAGTTCAGAGGTCTTGCCTATCTGCTCAATAACATAAATAATTGTTGGACGTATCTCAACATAAAATCATCACATAATAATATTCATAATAATCATAATAATAGTCGTCTGTTTTCGACTCATATATATCAATACAATAAAACACTTTTGGGATTAATTATTCTCTCTTTTACCTTTTCATCTCAGTGACTTATTTGGATTCCTTTTTCTAAGCTTATGGCGATATTAATAGGCATTTTGCACTGTTTCATCAGCTTACTTCATATGGTAGTGATTTTAATTGTTATTACTTTATTGCTCATTTATATTCAAAATTAACATTGTAGCTGGTTTCTGGCTCACTTATATTTTTTCATCATTGATTGTCCAGTTAATATGTCATTGTCATTTTTTATTTGATTGTCTTGTCTTTTCTTTTGTGAAACGTTAATTCTTTATTATTCCCCTTTGTAATAGGGTTAGTTAATGATGTTATGTAGCGTCATCATTATTTGTGTAACATTTTATTATTTTATGTCAATTTTTTATGATAGTTCATTATACATATATTTTTTCAAAATTACATGGGTTTACACATTTTGTTTCACACTTGGTTGTAAGTTTGTACTTACTTTGTTTTGAATTTAGCTAATATTTCTTCTAAATTCTTTTTCATTCATATAATAATTTCAATCAAATACTTATTGTAAGTTGTGCTTACTTTAATTTTTGAATTTAGATAATATTTACTCTCCAAATTCTTTTCTTCTCATTTATACATAAATTGGTTCGCATGGTCGGTCTACTTAAAATCAGTCCCATTTCTGAGTGTTTCTCCGCACTTGGTTTAGCCATGGTCCATGATTATATGAGTTACCCCTGTTGTTAGGATTGCTGTCGTTTTCAGAATGACTTCTGTTCTTGTCCATTTTCTTGCTACTATCTTGTATTTAAATGTTTCTGTCGTAAAAGTTTCATTTGCTTCCATTCCTATCTCAATCATTTCATTATTTTGTTTTTACAATAAATAGGTCAATGCTATTTCCATCGTAGATGCTATCGTTGATATTGGATTGTGCCTGTCTATTAAGTGTCTTCTCCTTCTTATTCTGTTACACACTGTTTTGTAGTGATTCCTTTCTAAAGGTTCTAGTAAGTTCCTTCTGTTATTTTTAAAATTCATTCTTTCATTCTGGTCGTTAATTAGTACATTAAACATCTCAAGTAGTCCATTCTTCATCATCTCCAATTTTTCTCTGGTATTTATTGTTTTCTTTCTATATATTTTTCTTATTTCCTTGGTCTTCATTTCCAAGTATTCATTCTTCCCCTTAGTACTGTTATTTTTATTCTCAGATAATAGTATGCTTTTGTCTTCTTTTAATTCTGTTTCCTTCTTACTCTCTTCTACCTTCTGGTCTAATGGTTCCTTGTTTTCATTTACTGTTTCTTTAATACCTTCAGAAACTCTGTCTAGTGTTTCATTCACCTTCTTGAAACCATTATCTAATGTTTCCTTGATCTGATCGGTTTTGTAATTTGTTTCTTCCCATCTCTGATTCATTTCCGTTTTTGTCTGCTTTGCTTCTTTACGATACGCTATTAATTGTCGTTGTATAGTTTCATTGTTACTATCGATTTTGTGGTTCAGTGTTTCTATATCTTTTTTCATTTGTCTCAAGGTTTCGCTGGTATTCTCGTTACTTCTCTCTATCTTTTCACTTATTAATTTATTCTCCTCCTTCATTTCCTGTCTTAGTGTCTCGTTATTTCCATTAATGGTCCGCCTTAAATCTTCTTTAGTGCTGTCCAATTTCTTCTCCATCTTCTCATTATTTTTGTCCAATTTCTCATCCTGTTTCTTGAAATTGTCATTAATTAACTCAAATTTCTTATCTAATTCTTCTTTGTTTTCCTTTCTCCGTTCTTCGTTAATTTTACTTTCTTCGTTCTTTGTTTTTTCAGCTCTTACTGTAACATTTCCAGGATGTTATTCAAATTGATACCCTCCATGGTTCTGCTCGGTTCTACTGGGGTTAATATTTCTTCCACATCTTCCACCGAAGTTATTTCCCTTTCTTTCATTACGGCGCCTTTCTCGATCTCCTTTTCTGATCTCTTTGCTCCCTTTTCCGCCTCCTTATCGCGTATCTTAGTCTGGTATCTTGTA
This sequence comes from Magicicada septendecula, assembly GCA_034769895.1. Taxonomy (NCBI): domain Eukaryota; kingdom Metazoa; phylum Arthropoda; class Insecta; order Hemiptera; family Cicadidae; genus Magicicada; species Magicicada septendecula. The sequence goes on along the minus strand of CM068373.1, from coordinate 168,714,795 downwards.
TCGTGCTTTGCCGGTTCCATTTCTGTAGTCGCCGCTAGAATCTGTAAGGTTTAATGGTATGATTTCTTAACTATCCTAGCCCTACTAGTTGGTGCGCCACTTTGTAATAAAACTAGTATCGGGGTGTTTAATAATTAGTGTTTCTGTAATTCGTTCTGTTACTCGTATCGTGAATGTGTGCGTGACGAGCGTGTTTTAGTTCGCTCGTTGCGTTCGTGGTATAATATATCTGTATAATTGACGGTATTAATTAGTTCAGTTACTTCTGTGAATGTTATTTGTATGTAGCGAGTCGAGTTGTACCTTTTCTTACCACTCACGGGCAAACCGTATCTCTCGGCGTTTGGTTTGAATATTGCCGCCTCGCCACCTGATTGGCGCACGCCGTCTTGCAGTGTCGACTTCGCTAACTGTGGTGTTTCGTTGTTTTAACTTTAATAATTCTCTATATATTACCTTATTTTGTACGAATCAAACATACAGCGTAGCAGAACAATAAGATTTATTAACCCTTTTATAATTTTCAGTTATTTAGTAGTACATTATTTTATATTAGCACCGGCTTTCACAATTGCTCAGTTGGCATGCTCAGTTGTTTGTATTATGTACACGCCGCTTGGCGAATAATGTTCGTTTACAATAGAATTGTCACAGGGCGTATTAAAAGTCCTTTTGGCTACAGAAGTTTTGGATTAACGGCTAAAATGCACAAATTTATAATAATTCTTAAAACTAGGTACACAATATTTAATACATTAATACATCCAAGTAAGTAATCATCAATGAGAATTAGTATAATTTTGGTTAGGATTTTGACAACAATTTATGTTTATTAATTATTTATTATAGCTCAGTTTAAATGGTTATTAATTGATTAAACTTCAATAATAGTGATATTATAAATACTTTCAGTTCTTGTTCAAAATAGTGATCATTGAAGTGAAAATTGTGATTTGTTATTATGGATAAAAAATTGGGAATTCGTTTTTAGTGAGATTATTGTTTTCTACTCATCGGTTCTCGTTGGGGCTTCCTCGATGCTCGTCTACTTCTGTTGATGGATCTGGTCGTCTTCTCCTCGTCGGATGTTCATCAATCTCGTTCAGACGGTTTTTCCATAAAGTTCGGCTTCTCTCTCGTTCCTCAGTCGTCCGTCTTCTTGGGTTGAAGTAGGTCACTCCTTATCTTCCTTCGGGATGAGTCGTCAGCTATGTTTCCTGAAGTCTTCTTAATTTCCACTGATAATTTTATTTTGTGAATATTTTAATAATAATTAGATTATCAGGTGTTCCATAGGTGGCTATTACTATCTTTCTTCCTTCTGATTTCGGTCATAATTTACTTATTTATGATAAAATTTGGGTTGAGAGCTGCATACATCCGCTCTCCGCGTCGGTCAGTAATGGATTAATGAAAATTCCAACGGTTTTTGGCAATAAATTTCGGTTGCTATGGTTACCTATTAAATTAAGCTAATTCTCATTGGTCGTTAATTTATGTCATTGTTATATTCTAACGTTTTATTTTAGTTTAATTCTACAAAATATCTTCAAATTAAGATTTCTTTCTTATATTAATAGCTATGTTTATTACATGAATACCATTGTTCATAATTTTTGATAAGGATCATTTTGATACCCCTCATGGTTACTTTTGAGTAGCTAATCACATTTTTGTTATTTTTCTTCTTTATATTTCATATATATTTTATCTAAAACTGGGTGTTATTTATACATTTTGGTATTAGGTATACCCACTTAATTTGTTTGAACATTTGTTATATTCTGCTTTGATATTGGGCTATTGTTTGTCCTTAAATTTACACAATTCTCCATTAACTGTTAGGATTTTCCTATACTACTATCTAACATTTCTTGTAACTCCTTACCTTTATATATGGTACATTAAAACAATTTTTTACTAGAAACAAATAATAAACATTGGTGTTTCTAACTACACATCTTATTATAACAATAAACATTTTCTAGACAGGTTCAAGCCTGAAATAAACTTCTAACTACCTTTCTGTTTCTTACTACTATTTGTTTCAACTGATAATTCATTGCAATATATTGGTTTTTTAAACAACAACAAAACTCTTATTATACTACTATTAAACTGTACTTTACACAATATACTCTATTCCCTCATTCCTTCACTAGAAAACAGTGTCTATCTTTCTTGTTTACCTTTCATTCCAATGACTTAATTTCTATCTTATTTTATAATTCTTATTAACTATTGCTTAACTTAAATCACAGTATAATGAGTTCATCTTACTTGCTAGCACAAAGTTTATCACATGTCCTTCAGTTATTCTAATACAGTCTACTAACTAAAATACCCTTTTATGTTCACCCACTACACTTTTTCCTTCATAGAAGGTTTTTTTATTTATTCACTTTCACTTATTATATGTAACATGCTATAACTGCATGTCACCACTTTTGTATTAATACACTCTTTATTCCACTCACTTGATATTATTCACTATGTTGTTTATTTATGTTAACATCATCATGGGGTTACTGGTTATAAGTATTTATTTTATTTTCCCTTCACTAATGATCACTTTTGGTTATTAACTGTGGCCTTTATTTGCCTCAGGGTATTGTTTACTGGTTTTGATTATATTTATCACTATTCATTTGGGTGTGTTTATTATTAACTCCCTATCTTATATTTATAAGTACATTCCTTCATTAATAAAATATACATAACATTACTATCTTATTTGTCATTATTGCCCTAGGTACATCTCATCTATACTCTAATTACATTAGTGCATTTGTTTACATACATTTTGTGGTCATTATTAGGGGATTACAATCTTCGTTATCAATTTCTTGATTACATTTGGTTCTTGGTTCCTTCTTCCTTGTTCCATTGTTCTTCTGGTATTTATCCAATCTATTGAGTCAAGTCATCGTCAGTTTATTAGTCATTTGTCATTTTGTCATTTGGTTATTAATCTCTGAGTTTATAAGTTCTTGACCTTTCTTCTTGTCTTCAGCTTCTTTGTTTTATAATTAATTATCAATGTATTTTCACTACCTTATGTCATGTTACATAATGCGTCGCCACCAAAATTGATTATTTCGAAACAAAGATCATTATGTTTTTTCTGAAATCATCAATATAGTTCATTTAATCAAGTTGTTATTATTCAGGAATTCATCAATCGCTACTTTCTTCTTTATTCATTTTTATTAAGTCATGGTTCATAATATGGTATTTGGTATTATTTTATTACGAGTGTTATCCCTTGTATGTTCTATTTCCCTAAAATTTTTCTTCTCTCCCCTTCATATAAATTGGTACTAGCCAGAGGGCACGTCTGGCTCTATTACTCTGCTATCCATTTATACACATTTTGAGTTCAGAGGTCTTGCCTATCTGCTCAATAACATAAATAATTGTTGGACGTATCTCAACATAAAATCATCACATAATAATATTCATAATAATCATAATAATAGTCGTCTGTTTTCGACTCATATATATCAATACAATAAAACACTTTTGGGATTAATTATTCTCTCTTTTACCTTTTCATCTCAGTGACTTATTTGGATTCCTTTTTCTAAGCTTATGGCGATATTAATAGGCATTTTGCACTGTTTCATCAGCTTACTTCATATGGTAGTGATTTTAATTGTTATTACTTTATTGCTCATTTATATTCAAAATTAACATTGTAGCTGGTTTCTGGCTCACTTATATTTTTTCATCATTGATTGTCCAGTTAATATGTCATTGTCATTTTTTATTTGATTGTCTTGTCTTTTCTTTTGTGAAACGTTAATTCTTTATTATTCCCCTTTGTAATAGGGTTAGTTAATGATGTTATGTAGCGTCATCATTATTTGTGTAACATTTTATTATTTTATGTCAATTTTTTATGATAGTTCATTATACATATATTTTTTCAAAATTACATGGGTTTACACATTTTGTTTCACACTTGGTTGTAAGTTTGTACTTACTTTGTTTTGAATTTAGCTAATGTTTCTTCTAAATTCTTTTTCATTCATATAATAATTTCAATCAAATACTTATTGTAAGTTGTGCTTACTTTAATTTTTGAATTTAGATAATATTTACTCTCCAAATTCTTTTCTTCTCATTTATACATAAATTGGTTCGCATGGTCGGTCTACTTAAAATCAGTCCCATTTCTGAGTGTTTCTCCGCACTTGGTTTAGCCATGGTCCATGATTATATGAGTTACCCCTGTTGTTAGGATTGCTGTCGTTTTCAGAATGACTTCTGTTCTTGTCCATTTTCTTGCTACTATCTTGTATTTAAATGTTTCTGTCGTAAAAGTTTCATTTGCTTCCATTCCTATCTCAATCATTTCATTATTTTGTTTTTACAATAAATAGGTCAATGCTATTTCCATCGTAGATGCTATCGTTGATATTGGATTGTGCCTGTCTATTAAGTGTCTTCTCCTTCTTATTCTGTTACACACTGTTTTGTAGTGATTCCTTTCTAAAGGTTCTAGTAAGTTCCTTCTGTTATTTTTAAAATTCATTCTTTCATTCTGGTCGTTAATTAGTACATTAAACATCTCAAGTAGTCCATTCTTCATCATCTCCAATTTTTCTCTGGTATTTATTGTTTTCTTTCTATATATTTTTCTTATTTCCTTGGTCTTCATTTCCAAGTATTCATTCTTCCCCTTAGTACTGTTATTTTTATTCTCAGATAATAGTATGCTTTTGTCTTCTTTTAATTCTGTTTCCTTCTTACTCTCTTCTACCTTCTGGTCTAATGGTTCCTTGTTTTCATTTACTGTTTCTTTAATACCTTCAGAAACTCTGTCTAGTGTTTCATTCACCTTCTTGAAACCATTATCTAATGTTTCCTTGATCTGATCGGTTTTGTAATTTGTTTCTTCCCATCTCTGATTCATTTCCGTTTTTGTCTGCTTTGCTTCTTTACGATACGCTATTAATTGTCGTTGTATAGTTTCATTGTTACTATCGATTTTGTGGTTCAGTGTTTCTATATCTTTTTTCATTTGTCTCAAGGTTTCGCTGGTATTCTCGTTACTTCTCTCTATCTTTTCACTTATTAATTTATTCTCCTCCTTCATTTCCTGTCTTAGTGTCTCGTTATTTCCATTAATGGTCCGCCTTAAATCTTCTTTAGTGCTGTCCAATTTCTTCTCCATCTTCTCATTATTTTTGTCCAATTTCTCATCCTGTTTCTTGAAATTGTCATTAATTAACTCAAATTTCTTATCTAATTCTTCTTTGTTTTCCTTTCTCCGTTCTTCGTTAATTTTACTTTCTTCGTTCTTTGTTTTTTCAGCTCTTACTGTAACATTTCCAGGATGTTATTCAAATTGATACCCTCCATGGTTCTGCTCGGTTCTACTGGGGTTAATATTTCTTCCACATCTTCCACCGAAGTTATTTCCCTTTCTTTCATTACGGCGCCTTTCTCGATCTCCTTTTCTGATCTCTTTGCTCCCTTTTCCGCCTCCTTATCGCGTATCTTAGTCTGGTATCTTGTATCGTGCTTTGCCGGTTCCATTTCTGTAGTCGCCGCTAGAATCTGTAAGGTTTAATGGTATGATTTCTTAACTATCCTAGCCCTACTAGTTGGTGCGCCACTTTGTAATAAAACTAGTATCGGGGTGTTTAATAATTAGTGTTTCTGTAATTCGTTCTGTTACTCGTATCGTGAATGTGTGCGTGACGAGCGTGTTTTAGTTCGCTCGTTGCGTTCGTGGTATAATATATCTGTATAATTGACGGTATTAATTAGTTCAGTTACTTCTGTGAATGTTATTTGTATGTAGCGAGTCGAGTTGTACCTTTTCTTACCACTTACGGGCAAACCGTATCTCTCGGCGTTTGGTTTGAATATTGCCGCCTCGCCACCTGATTGGCGCACGCCGTCTTGCAGTGTCGACTTCGCTAATTGTGGTGTTTCGTTGTTTTAACTTTAATAATTCTCTATATATTACCTTATTTTGTACGAATCAAACATACAGCGTAGCAGAACAATAAGATTTATTAACCCTTTTATAATTTTCAGTTATTTAGTAGTACATTATTTTATATTAGCACCGGCTTTCACAATTGCTCAGTTGGCATGCTCAGTTGTTTGTATTATGTACACGCCGCTTGGCGAATAATGTTCGTTTACAATAGAATTGTCACAGGGCGTATTAAAAGTCCTTTTGGCTACAGAAGTTTTGGATTAACGGCTAAAATGCACAAATTTATAATAATTCTAAAACTAGGTACACAATATTTAATACATTAATACATCCAAGTAAGTAATCATCAATGAGAATTAGTATAATTTTGGTTAGGATTTTGACAACAATTTATGTTTATTAATTATTTATTATAGCTCAGTTTAAATGGTTATTAATTGATTAAACTTCAATAATAGTGATATTATAAATACTTTCAGTTCTTGTTCAAAATAGTGATCATTGAAGTGAAAATTGTGATTTGTTATTATGGATAAAAAATTGGGAATTCGTTTTTAGTGAGATTATTGTTTTCTACTCATCGGTTCTCGTTGGGGCTTCCTCGATGCTCGTCTACTTCTGTTGATGGATCTGGTCGTCTTCTCCTCTTCGGATGTTCATCAATCTCGTTCAGACGGTTTTTCCATAAAGTTCGGCTTCTCTCTCGTTCCTCAGTCGTCCGTCTTCTTGGGTTGAAGTAGGTCACTCCTTATCTTCCTTCGGGATGAGTCGTCAGCTATGTTTCCTGAAGTCTTCTTAATTTCCACTGATAATTTTATTTTGTGAATATTTTAATAATAATTAGATTATCAGGTGTTCCATAGGTGGCTATTACTATCTTTCTTCCTTCTGATTTCGGTCATAATTTACTTATTTATGATAAAATTTGGGTTGAGAGCTGCATACATCCGCCCTCCGCGTCGGTCAATAATGGATTAATGAAAATTCCAACGGTTTTTGGCAATAAATTTCGGTTGCTATGGTTACCTATTAAATTAAGCTAATTCTCATTGGTCGTTAATTTATGTCATTGTTATATTCTAACGTTTTATTTTAGTTTAATTCTACAAAATATCTTCAAATTAATATTTCTTTCTTATATTAATAGCTATGTTTATTACATGAATACCATTGTTCATAATTTTTGATAAGGATCATTTTGATACCCCTCATGGTTACTTTTGAGTAGCTAATCACATTTTTGTTATTTTTCTTATTTATATTTCATATATATTTTATCTAAAACTGGGTGTTATTTATACATTTTGGTATTAGGTATACCCACTTAATTTGTTTGAACATTTGTTATATTCTGCTTTGATATTGGGCTATTGTTTGTCCTTAAATTTACACAATTCTCCATTAACTGTTAGGATTTTCCTATACTACTATCTAACATTTCTTGTAACTCCTTACCTTTATATATGGTACATTAAAACAATTTTTTACTAGAAACAAATAATAAACATTGGTGTTTCTAACTACACATCTTATTATAACAATAAACATTTTCTAGACAGGTTCAAGCCTGAAATAAACTTCTAACTACCTTTCTGTTTCTTACTACTATTTGTTTCAACTGATAATTCATTGCAATATATTGGTTTTTTAAACAACAACAAAACTCTTATTATACTACTATTAAACTGTACTTTACACAATATACTCTATTCCCTCATTCCTTCACTAGAAAACAGTGTCTATCTTTCTTGTTTACCTTTCATTCCAATGACTTAATTTCTATCTTATTTTATAATTCTTATTAACTATTGCTTAACTTAAATCACAGTATAATGAGTTCATCTTACTTGCTAGCACAAAGTTTATCACATGTCCTTCAGTTATTCTAATACAGTCTACTAACTAAAATACCCTTTTATGTTCACCCACTACACTTTTTCCTTCATAGAAGGTTTTTTTATTTATTCACTTTCACTTATTATATGTAACATGCTATAACTGCATGTCACCACTTTTGTATTAATACACTCTTTATTCCACTCACTTGATATTATTCACTATGTTGTTTATTTATGTTAACATCATCATGGGGTTACTGGTTATAAGTATTTATTTTATTTTCCCTTCACTAATGATCACTTTTGGTTATTAACTGTGGCCTTTATTTGCCTCAGGGTATTGTTTACTGGTTTTGATTATATTTATCACTATTCATTTGGGTGTGTTTATTATTAACTCCCTATCTTATATTTATAAGTACATTCCTTCATTAATAAAATATACATAACATTACTATCTTATTTGTCATTATTGCCCTAGGTACATCTCATCTATACTCTAATTACATTAGTGCATTTGTTTACATACATTTTGTGGTCATTATTAGGGGATTACAATCTTCGTTATCAATTTCTTGATTACATTTGGTTCTTGGTTCCTTCTTCCTTGTTCCATTGTTCTTCTGGTATTTATCCAATCTATTGAGTCAAGTCATCGTCAGTTTATTAGTCATTTGTCATTTTGTCATTTGGTTATTAATCTCTGAGTTTATAAGTTCTTGACCTTTCTTCTTGTCTTCAGCTTCTTTGTTTTATAATTAATTATCAATGTATTTTCACTACCTTATGTCATGTTACATAATGCGTCGCCACCAAAATTGATTATTTCGAAACAAAGATCATTATGTTTTTTCTGAAATCATCAATATAGTTCATTTAATCAAGTTGTTATTATTCAGGAATTCATCAATCGCTACTTTCTTCTTTATTCATTTTTATTAAGTCATGGTTCATAATATGGTATTTGGTATTATTTTATTACGAGTGTTATCCCTTGTATGTTCTATTTCCCTAAAATTTTTCTTCTCTCCCCTTCATATAAATTGGTACTAGCCAGAGGGCACGTGTGGCTCTATTACTCTGCTATCCATTTATACACATTTTGAGTTCAGAGGTCTTGCCTATCTGCTCAATAACATAAATAATTGTTGGACGTATCTCAACATAAAATCATCACATAATAATATTCATAATAATCATAATAATAGTCGTCTGTTTTCGACTCATATATATCAATACAATAAAACACTTTTGGGATTAATTATTCTCTCTTTTACCTTTTCATCTCAGTGACTTATTTGGATTCCTTTTTCTAAGCTTATGGCGATATTAATAGGCATTTTGCACTGTTTCATCAGCTTACTTCATATGGTAGTGATTTTAATTGTTATTACTTTATTGCTCATTTATATTCAAAATTAACATTGTAGCTGGTTTCTGGCTCACTTATATTTTTTCATCATTGATTGTCCAGTTAATATGTCATTGTCATTTTTTATTTGATTGTCTTGTCTTTTCTTTTGTGAAACGTTAATTCTTTATTATTCCCCTTTGTAATAGGGTTAGTTAATGATGTTATGTAGCGTCATCATTATTTGTGTAACATTTTATTATTTTATGTCAATTTTTTATGATAGTTCATTATACATATATTTTTTCAAAATTACATGGGTTTACACATTTTGTTTCACACTTGGTTGTAAGTTTGTACTTACTTTGTTTTGAATTTAGCTAATGTTTCTTCTAAATTCTTTTTCATTCATATAATAATTTCAATCAAATACTTATTGTAAGTTGTGCTTACTTTAATTTTTGAATTTAGATAATATTTACTCTCCAAATTCTTTTCTTCTCATTTATACATAAATTGGTTCGCATGGTCGGTCTACTTAAAATCAGTCCCATTTCTGAGTGTTTCTCCGCACTTGGTTTAGCCATGGTCCATGATTATATGAGTTACCCCTGTTGTTAGGATTGCTGTCGTTTTCAGAATGACTTCTGTTCTTGTCCATTTTCTTGCTACTATCTTGTATTTAAATGTTTCTGTCGTAAAAGTTTCATTTGCTTCCATTCCTATCTCAATCATTTCATTATTTTGTTTTTACAATAAATAGGTCAATGCTATTTCCATCGTAGATGCTATCGTTGATATTGGATTGTGCCTGTCTATTAAGTGTCTTCTCCTTCTTATTCTGTTACACACTGTTTTGTAGTGATTCCTTTCTAAAGGTTCTAGTAAGTTCCTTCTGTTATTTTTAAAATTCATTCTTTCATTCTGGTCGTTAATTAGTACATTAAACATCTCAAGTAGTCCATTCTTCATCATCTCCAATTTTTCTCTGGTATTTATTGTTTTCTTTCTATATATTTTTCTTATTTCCTTGGTCTTCATTTCCAAGTATTCATTCTTCCCCTTAGTACTGTTATTTTTATTCTCAGATAATAGTATGCTTTTGTCTTCTTTTAATTCTGTTTCCTTCTTACTCTCTTCTACCTTCTGGTCTAATGGTTCCTTGTTTTCATTTACTGTTTCTTTAATACCTTCAGAAACTCTGTCTAGTGTTTCATTCACCTTCTTGAAACCATTATCTAATGTTTCCTTGATCTGATCGGTTTTGTAATTTGTTTCTTCCCATCTCTGATTCATTTCCGTTTTTGTCTGCTTTGCTTCTTTACGATACGCTATTAATTGTCGTTGTATAGTTTCATTGTTACTATCGATTTTGTGGTTCAGTGTTTCTATATCTTTTTTCATTTGTCTCAAGGTTTCGCTGGTATTCTCGTTACTTCTCTCTATCTTTTCACTTATTAATTTATTCTCCTCCTTCATTTCCTGTCTTAGTGTCTCGTTATTTCCATTAATGGTCCGCCTTAAATCTTCTTTAGTGCTGTCCAATTTCTTCTCCATCTTCTCATTATTTTTGTCCAATTTCTCATCCTGTTTCTTGAAATTGTCATTAATTAACTCAAATTTCTTATCTAATTCTTCTTTGTTTTCCTTTCTCCGTTCTTCGTTAATTTTCCTTTCTTCGTTCTTTGTTTTTTCAGCTCTTACTGTAACATTTCCAGGATGTTATTCAAATTGATACCCTCCATGGTTCTGCTCGGTTCTACTGGGGTTAATATTTCTTCCACATCTTCCACCGAAGTTATTTCCCTTTCTTTCATTACGGCGCCTTTCTCGATCTCCTTTTCTGATCTCTTTGCTCCCTTTTCCGCCTCCTTATCGCGTATCTTAGTCTGGTATCTTGTATCGTGCTTTGCCGGTTCCATTTCTGTAGTCGCCGCTAGAATCTGTAAGGTTTAATGGTATGATTTCTTAACTATCCTAGCCCTACTAGTGGTGCGCCACTTTGTAATAAAACTAGTATCGGGGTGTTTAATAATTAGTGTTTCTGTAATTCGTTCTGTTACTCGTATCGTGAATGTGTGCGTGACGAGCGTGTTTTAGTTCGCTCGTTGCGTTCGTGGTATAATATATCTGTATAATTGACGGTATTAATTAGTTCAGTTACTTCTGTGAATGTTATTTGTATGTAGCGAGTCGAGTTGTACCTTTTCTTACCACTTACAGGCAAACCGTATCTCTCGGCGTTTGGTTTGAATATTACCGCCTCGCCACCTGATTGGCGCACGCCGTCTTTCAGTGTCGACGTCGCTAACTGTGGTGTTTCGTTGTTTTAACTTTAATAATTCTCTATATATTACCTTATTTTGTACGAATCAAACATACAGCGTAGCAGAACAATAAGATTTATTAACCCTTTTATAATTTTCAGTTATTTAGTAGTACATTATTTTATATTAGCACCGGCTTTCACAATTGCTCAGTTGGCATGCTCAATTGTTTGTATTATGTACACGCCGCTTGGCGAATAATGTTCGTTTACAATAGAATTGTCACAGGGCGTATTAAAAGTCCTTTTGGCTACAGAAGTTTTGGATTAACGGCTAAAATGCACAAATTTATAATAATTCTTAAAACTAGGTACACAATATTTAATACATTAATACATCCAAGTAAGTAATCATCAATGAGAATTAGTATAATTTTGGTTAGGATTTTGACAACAATTTATGTTTATTAATTATTTATTATAGCTCAGTTTAAATGGTTATTAATTGATTAAACTTCAATAATAGTGATATTATAAATACTTTCAGTTCTTGTTCAAAATAGTGATCATTGAAGTGAAAATTGTGATTTGTTATTATGGATAAAAAATTGGGAATTCGTTTTTAATGAGATTATTGTTTTCTACTCATCGGTTCTCGTTAGGGCTTCCTCGATGCTCGTCTACTTCTGTTGATGGATCTGGTCGTCTTCTCCTCTTCGGATGTTCATCAATCTCGTTCAGACGGTTTTTCCATAAAGTTCGGCTTCTCTCTCGTTCCTCAGTCGTCCGTCTTCTTGGGTTGAAGTAGGTCACTCCTTATCTTCCTTCGGGATGAGTCGTCAGCTATGTTTCCTGAAGTCTTCTTAATTTCCACTGATAATTTTATTTTGTGAATATTTTAATAATAATTAGATTATCAGGTGTTCCATAGGTGGCTATTACTATCTTTCTTCCTTCTGATTTCGGTCATAATTTACTTATTTATGATAAAATTTGGGTTGAGAGCTGCATACATCCGCCCTCCGCGTGGGATTAATGAAAATTCCAATGGTTTTTGGCAATAAATTTCGGTTGCTATGGTTACCTATTAAATTAAGCTAATTCTCATTGGTCGTTAATTTATGTCATTGTTATATTCTAACGTTTTATTTTAGTTTAATTCTACAAAATATCTTCAAATTAAGATTTCTTTCTTATATTAATAGCTATGTTTATTACATGAATACCATTGTTCATAATTTTTGATAAGGATCATTTTGATACCCCTCATGGTTACTTTTGAGTAGCTAATCACATTTTTGTTATTTTTCTTATTTATATTTCATATATATTTTATCTAAAACTGGGTGTTATTTATACATTTTGGTATTAGGTATACCCACTTAATTTGATTGAACATTTGTTATATTCTGCTTTGATATTGGGCTATTGTTTGTCCTTAAATTTACACAATTCTCCATTAACTGTTAGGATTTTCCTATACTACTATCTAACATTTCTTGTAACTCCTTACCTTTATATATGGTACATTAAAACAATTTTTTACTAGAAACAAATAATAAACATTGGTGTTTCTAACTACACATCTTATTATAACAATAAACATTTTCTAGACAGGTTCAAGCCTGAAATAAACTTCTAACTACCTTTCTGTTTCTTACTACTATTTGTTTCAACTGATAATTCATTGCAATATATTGGTTTTTTAAACAACAACAAAACTCTTATTATACTACTATTAAACTGTACTTTACACAATATACTCTATTCCCTCATTCCTTCACTAGAAAACAGTGTCTATCTTTCTTGTTTACCTTTCATTCCAATGACTTAATTTCTATCTTATTTTATAATTCTTATTAACTATTGCTTAACTTAAATCACAGTATAATGAGTTCATCTTACTTGCTAGCACAAAGTTTATCACAGGTCCTTCAGTTATTCTAATACAGTCTACTAACTAAAATACCCTTTTATGTTCACCCACTACACTTTTTCCTTCATAGAAGGTTTTTTTATTTATTCACTTTCACTTATTATATGTAACATGCTATAACTGCATGTCACCACTTTTGTATTAATACACTCTTTATTCCACTCACTTGATATTATTCACTATGTTGTTTATTTATGTTAACATCATCATGGGGTTACTGGTTATAAGTATTTATTTTATTTTCCCTTCACTAATGATCACTTTTGGTTATTAACTGTGGCCTTTATTTGCCTCAGGGTATTGTTTACTGGTTTTGATTATATTTATCACTATTCATTTGGGTGTGTTTATTATTAACTCCCTATCTTATATTTATAAGTACATTCCTTCATTAATAAAATATACATAACATTACTATCTTATTTGTCATTATTGCCCTAGGTACATCTCATCTATACTCTAATTACATTAGTGCATTTGTTTACATAGATTTTGTGGTCATTATTAGGGGATTACAATCTTCGTTATCAATTTCTTGATTACATTTGGTTCTTGGTTCCTTCTTCCTTGTTCCATTGTTCTTCTGGTATTTATCCAATCTATTGAGTCAAGTCATCGTCAGTTTATTAGTCATTTGTCATTTTGTCATTTGGTTATTAATCTCTGAGTTTATAAGTTCTTGACCTTTCTTCTTGTCTTCAGCTTCTTTGTTTTATAATTAATTATCAATGTATTTTCACTACCTTATGTCATGTTACATAATGCGTCGCCACCAAAATTGATTATTTCGAAACAAAGATCATTATGTTTTTTCTGAAATCATCAATATAGTTCATTTAATCAAGTTGTTATTATTCAGGAATTCATCAATCGCTACTTTCTTCTTTATTCATTTTTATTAAGTCATGGTTCATAATATGGTATTTGGTATTATTTTATTACGAGTGTTATCCCTTGTATGTTCTATTTCCCTAAAATTTTTCTTCTCTCCCCTTCATATAAATTGGTACTAGCCAGAGGGCACGTGTGGCTCTATTACTCTGCTATCCATTTATACACATTTTGAGTTCAGAGGTCTTGCCTATCTGCTCAATAACATAAATAATTGTTGGACGTATCTCAACATAAAATCATCACATAATAATATTCATAATAATCATAATAATAGTCGTCTGTTTTCGACTCATATATATCAATACAATAAAACACTTTTGGGATTAATTATTCTCTCTTTTACCTTTTCATCTCAGTGACTTATTTGGATTCCTTTTTCTAAGCTTATGGCGATATTAATAGGCATTTTGCACTGTTTCATCAGCTTACTTCATATGGTAGTGATTTTAATTGTTATTACTTTATTGCTCATTTATATCAAAATTAACATTGTAGCTGGTTTCTGGCTCACTTATATTTTTTCATCATTGATTGTCCAGTTAATATGTCATTGTCATTTTTTATTTGATTGTCTTGTCTTTTCTTTTGTGAAACGTTAATTCTTTATTATTCCCCTTTGTAATAGGGTTAGTTAATGATGTTATGTAGCGTCATCATTATTTGTGTAACATTTTATTATTTTATGTCAATTTTTTATGATAGTTCATTATACATATATTTTTTCAAAATTACATGGGTTTACACATTTTTTTCACACTTGGTTGTAAGTTTGTACTTACTTTGTTTTGAATTTAGCTAATGTTTCTTCTAAATTCTTTTTCATTCATATAATAATTTCAATCAAATACTTATTGTAAGTTGTGCTTACTTTAATTTTTGAATTTAGATAATGTTTACTCTCCAAATTCTTTTCTTCTCATTTATTAGTCATTTGTCATTTTGTCATTTGGTTATTAATCTCTGAGTTTATAAGTTCTTGACGTTTCTTCTTGTCTTCAGCTTCTTTGTTTTATAATTAATTATCAATGTATTTTCACTACCTTATGTCATGTTACAATATTCAGAAAATTTTGGTTTTAAATGTTTTACGCGTTCGATTTCAGCAATTGCGTATTGTTCGATACTCTGTTGTCCTTGTGCGTTGAACTTTCCATACTCGAGTTGATCCCTCACCTGTCGTTGGGTATGTACGTTCCAGTATCTGTTCTCGAATGCCTCACGAAACTGCTGATAGGTACTGACGTTATCTCTAATAATAGAGTACCATTGACTGGCTGAATCTTTAAGATATCGCGTGACGAAGTCTATCTTCTCGTCGTCATTTATTGCACTGCCAAACTTCTCTATTTCCTTCTCCACTCTAGCTAGGAATTCCAAACTGTTCTCCCATTTACCAGCTGAGAACTTTAGTCTGCTCCTTTTGTCCATCGGTGTAGGATACATTGTCATTTGATTCTGTCGTCTTCTCAACTCACTTCGTAGCTGGTTCATTTCCTCTTGGATCTCCTCTTTCATATGGGATACGTCTCCCGAACGGTCCTTCGTAGTTTCTTCAATTCTATTTTCAATAACTACTGTACATGTTTCTATTTCTCTAAGTTTACTGGTATTTACTTGCGACATATTATTAACAGTTTGAATTTTATCATCCTGCTCTCGCCTTATAGTAGTTAAAGTATCATTTAAATTATCATTTATTTGTTTATGCGCTTCTTTTATATCTTTTCTCCACCCGAGACGTAATTCTTTTTGTTTATTTTCAATCCTTACAACTTGCTCATGTAAGGCTTGTTTAAAATTATTCTCTAGAGTGTCAATACGTAAGTTGGTATCAACAATTTTTTCTGTTAATTCTTCTAGCCTCTCCGTGTTTTTATGGTTCCTGTTTAAAATTTTTAGCCTGTTGTTCTAATTTATTTTCTGAACTTTTTGTTTCGTTCTAATTCTTTTAATTCGTCTATTCTAGCATTTAAATTTTCTGTCTGTTTATTTAAATTTTCTGTCTGTTTTGTGCTTAATTCATCGACCCAGGCACGCATCATTGTCTGGAAGGCCTCCATATCTAAATTTCCTGGAGTCGTCATGTTGAATTATTAAAAAAATATTTATTTATAATTTATTGTTATTAGTGAACCGTATGCGAGCTTTTATTTACTTATTGTTTAATTATTATTATTTATTTATTTTTATTTACTCCTGTTACAATTACACCTGTTTATTTGGGTGGGCGCCAGTTAAGTTATTACAATACAATACACAACAATTTAAAATATACTAACATACAAAATTAATTAATATATAACATTAGTTATTACATGTAAATTATAAAACACTGGTAATCATAGAGCATACATTAATTATTAAATGTAGGCGTTTCGTGCTCCACGTTCATGGGCGACATTTTTGTAACGTTACAAAATTGCAAATTTAATATAATTTAAATTTGTGGAGCCCCACGATCTTGGAGCGCCATTTATTATTACGATACAACGTTATTAAATGTAAGCGTGTCATGCCACACGTTGACGGGCGACAAAATTGTAACAATACAAATAACGTGTATGTGTAATTGGGGTTCAGGTGTAATTATAATAAGAGTATTAGATTTATGAGTATTTAAAAATTCATATTTATTGTTTACTCAATCTTATAAATAATAAACATCATTAAGAATCTTCGGTCACGATATTACTCATTATTAAATGTTTATCTCTTATACTGTACGGTGTTACACACATTTAAAACCCTCTTACATCTAGACATGTTAATAATCTTAATCTAGACATGTTAATAATTTGATTTACTAATCAAAAAAAAAATTAAAATGTAATTTGAATTGAATTCTTTTAATTCAGATGTGACCTCAACTCGCTCAGTCTATACCAATGTTTAAAATTAAATTTAAATTTATATTAATTACTTTTAGAATGGCATTTGTTTTATATTCAAATTTAAAATATTCTTTCCTATAATGCAAATATCAAATCAATTTAACTATTTACTTTGATAAAAAAAATCTACTCTCTCAACTTTAAATCCTTTTTTTTTCTTATTTCTTTATATGCTACCGCTCATTCTTACGACTAAACATTTATCTACATTTCTAACATATTATTACTAATTATAGATTTTTCTTTGTTTTAATTTATTGTCTTTTGATATAGTCTTTATGAGCTCTTTTTTAAAATCATTTATAAATGCATCATGCATGTCACCTCGAGTTCTGATGATCTTACGACTTATTGACGGGGTCCAGCCTTGTCCAGAGTTAGTTTTCCATTCCTCCTGGCCTGGCGTGGTCCTGAATATGTCTAGAGTCCAGCGTCGTTCTCCAGCAGTGTGTGGTCCGCCTCAGAGAATTGCTATCAGCTGCAAGGTGGATCTTAAACGTCGGTTAGGCGTCCAAAAAACATCGTCTAACGTCCAGCATCCCTCGTCGCTCTGGTAGCTTCTCCGTAGATACTCTTTGTAGACTTAAACGGTCCCGGTACTTTACGCTTTCCGAAATATTGTCAACCTAATTGTTGAACGTCTTATTAGTTCGTTAATGAGACTTGAAAAAAAAAATAAAACTGTTCTGCCGACGGACAGCATGTCCGACTGCAACTGTGTCTTGAAATGAAGAGAAGGGTTTTCGGTCGAACCCTTCATTTATACCCTCTCGAGATTCCGCGCCAGTTGGCTCCAAAATCGTCCTGTCGATACCTGCAGATCACCTGATAGCCCCCACTCCCGAATTTTTTCATATATTTGCAATTATTAGCAAATAGCAATGTTTTGCACGGAATCGAGATAGCACAATTCATAGCAAATTTGATTAAGCACTCACTGTATTAATTTGAGCGTCTTAGGGTAATTTGCGTATTTTTGGCACATTTATTTCGCACTGTCTTCGCGTCGTGTGTCCTATTAACGTCATTTTCTCACTGGGGATAACTATAAAATTTACACACACTTTGGTGCCTTTTGTTTGTTTATAAACTAATTAATTTTTACACAGTGGAATTAAATAATTATTTTCTTAATTACTTGGGGTGGGTAGCTGAGATTCCTGTCTGTACATGCATCACTAACACACACAAGATACACGCGTAACACACATACAATTGAGCAAGTGTTCATTGCTTGTCGGAACAGGTTAATTTCTCCCCTAATCTAACAATGAAATATTTTTACAATCTCAGACCTGTCCATTTACCCTTAACTTATAATATTTCTACAAATTTTATATTTATTTAAATCAATGCCCAATACAGCATATGGCTGTATCGTTGCAGTATATAGTATTTAAAATTTATATTTATATTACCTCAAGATGTTATTTTTCCTTATTTGGAACATGTTTCGAGAGCTCCCGTGCTCTCATCCTCAGCCTTCGCGATCTTGCGTCTGGTGAAGTATTTGTGTGTTGGCTGGATGCTATTAAGGTTTCTTGTTGGTCTCTGGTATTTTAAAGTTGTATTATTGTGTGTGATTGTGGTATATGTATTTGTATTTTGTGTATTTTCTATGTTGAGTGCTTTGAAAATATGCATTGAAAATACACAAAATACAAATACATATACCACAATCACACACAATAATACAACTTTAAAATACCAGAGACGAACAACATCCAGCCAACACACAAATACTTCACCAGACGCAAGATCGCGAAGGCTGAGGATGAGAGCACGGGAGCTCTCGAAACATGTTCCAAATAAGGAAAAATAACATCTTGAGGTAATATAAATATAAATTTTAAATACTTTGTATATATCAAGAAACGAACTGTAGCAGAAAGTGATTGAATATATATATATATGGAGCGGTCGTGGCGTAGTGGCTAGCGTGTGGTGCTGCTACGCTGTCAGCGCGGGTTCAATTCTGATTTAGATACGACCGTTCCCCCTCGCAAGGCAATGGCAAACCAGCGAGAGGTATCCTGCTTAGTATAAACCTTCCCCAACTATGCCGTTCGGATCCGGCGTTAAACTGTAGGTCCCATATACCTGTGAGAGACTCAGTACCACACGCACCACGGGTGTATGCGGGGAGGGTACAAACCAGTCGAAAGGCTGAAGGACTACGAATATATATATATATATATATATATATATATATATATATATATATATATAGACATATGAGCTTATACGTAGGAAGAGGTCCTCGTAGTTAAACGCGGACTTACTTTCTAGTATTTAGAAACAACAATATCGAATCAAGGAGACAGTAATTAAGAAACTAAACAACGAAAAGGCAAAGGGAAAGTGCTGACTAGGCTTTTCGGTGTCGCCACCACAACATGAATGTACACATACATTCAATACATGAATGTATCGACGGAGTTCAGAGTATAATATACGAACGTAAGAGATTATATGACTATCGTTTTTGTAAATTAGGGAAGCGACTGTATTACTTTCCCGACGACGGATTCGAACCCAAGTCGCATGTTGTATTGAGTATACCACGGCCACCTAAATCGGTAATTGAATTTATAAATTAATTCCAATTCAAATAAATCTATTGAATTTTTATTGTGCCTAATGACGTGTGTAGACTATTTGCAGTCAAAAAGTCCCGTTAAAAACAAAGTACAGTGATTGCGTATAGTAAAGCAAGCGGTGACGGGGATGTCAATAAGGAAGGCACACGCGTTACCTTAACTAAACACAGGATCAAATTGCACACCCGCAGAAGAATTAATTAAACATTTCTCTCGCTGCTCTGAATAAAACAGTTTGATTAGTTTGCCGTTTCTCTACACACTTTCTTTTTTAATTCCAACAGCGTAGATGGGATTAGCAGCGTTACTCGAGCCCTGACGTCCTACGCCAAACACAGTCAAGCGGGTTCTTTGAAAATGATTTAAAACAAGATTATATTTCTGAACGTTCGCAGCACAGACTATTGCATAAAAATTCGTAAAACGGACTTTTTTAATAGGAAGGCGGAAAAATCTTTTATAGAAACCGATAAGCCCGTGTCCTGAGAAGTGTGAGACTATTCCTAAAAGGACATACTCAACTAAAAACCACCTCCAATTCCATACCTTATATCAGCCTCCCGAGGGCATTACTTCACGGAAGGGCAGGTCAGTTAGCCAGTTTTCTTACTGCTTTCCGATTAATGTCGTCTTAGATCCTGTTCTCTTTGAAGTGAATCCTTCATATATGGCACTGTCATGCCCGGTTCGCTCCCATGCACCTGGAGCTTCTAGGGCAGTAAACTGATTCAACGCGTCACGAAATAGATGAAACGAAAAAGCAGTCTTGCCAGGTCAATCAAATGTCTTTTTCCCTCACAGCTACCCAAAATTTCCCCACTGCCGCAAATATGTGTGCTTTAAGCATAGAGTAATATTTTAAAGAATGTAAGCATATGCTACATGTTTAAATACTATTACAAGAATAACGTAAACATTATAATAATTTTATTTATTGAAAATGTGTAAAAATGTACTCACATGCTGAGAGATCGAGCAGAATACTTTTGAAATCCATTTGTTGTAACTTACTTAGTTTATTATTAGCCTAACATATTTACACAACATTCCACTTGTTTAATTCATAAAAACAATTTAAAATCAGTGAGACCTATTTTTTATTATAATATTTATAGTATCGGCAATGAGAATGTTTAGGTACACGTTTGAAATATCGATAGAGTATAATTTTGCATCCTTGTTTACTTTGTACGTTTTTTAATTGATCCATGAGTTCGATTCTGGCTTTGATATTGTATTTGGCTGGAAGTAGTTTTATGTTTCATAATTCGATTTAGTAATTTAGCTATTTTATAATTTGTAAAAAATGAATTACACTGTGCTTGTCTCATTCCACTTTTCACATTCCACATAAAATATACATATGAATACTACTATACCTTCGTTTCGTTTAATTATGCGTTCAAACCTATTTTAATCTTAATTCTTTACTTCAAATACATCCGAGCAACATTTTACAAGTTGAATCAGTTCACTCGTCACTGGACACTTCTGGCGTGTATCCCACGACACAACCATTTTTTTCTTCTTCCTTCATGATTTATCCTACACAGTCCTCTATGGCTCTTCTTTTATCTTTGAAGTTCATCACTTCTTTTATTATATTGTTGTCTATAGTTCCACCCTCGAGTAATCACTAATTCGTTGTCTAACTCTCTGCCGTCCAGCTCACGTAAACAGCATATGAGCCTGGGTTCACCTCCGCGAACTTTCTTTAACCACTTAGCTATATCTTGAAACAGCTGATGTGTCCATCTGCCTTTAACGTCATTGTCCCATCGAGTCTGTCATTTTCTCAGCAGTTGTAATCTTGCTTCCTTCTTCACATCTCTTTTCATGCTGGCTACAGGAAGCTCATGTAGTACCCTGTCTTTCATTCGCTGTCATACTGAAACTTTTTCTGATGCTAAGAGGTTTATTTTTGGGGTCGAATATCAGCCAAGTCGAGTACAACAGTTTCTGAGATGATCTGTACGGTATGCTGAGAGGAACCTCTTCATTGTCGCTGTTTTCCTTTCGGACCGGAGTTTTTTTTTAAGCGCATTTACCCATGTTGGTACTGAGCAATCCTGACGTTAGCCGACATTCAGTCAACATATCATCATCAACAACAAAATTAACATTATCGTCATCTTTCCTATATCGGTCCCACCTCCAAGTAGCTAACCGTTTTTTTTTTACTATCTCTTGTCAACCTACATTTCTCTTCCCTTTATTTTGTTTTGGATAGCTTGTTTAGGCAGTAAACGTTCAGTCAAAAAAGGAACGAACCTAGTAAGATGGAAACGACTACAGCTTAAACAGCAGAGCAGAAATTTTATCTATATGATTTACTGTAGAGCAGAAATTTCGTGGTATTTCTCCATCGATAAGAAAAAAATACACTTGATGTTGTCTATACCACTTTTATTAAGTTCTTGATAGTTTGTCTGAGCTGATTCATATAGTGTTTGAATGTCTGTTAATGTAACGTAAGTAAAAGCTATTTGTATCATAGTTATATCTGAATAAAAATTCAAAATTTTAATTTTTATAATATGCATATTAAGGACCTCAGTTTTAATTTGACCTTTGCTGTTCGTCTACCTGTGTACCTGACAATAATATTTGATTGGATCATCTGGTCTTGATAAAACGTGACATGAATGTCCACACTTTCACCCCATACACCCCCTATTGTTTTTTGAGGTTGTTTCCCTCCCCCCAAAAAAAACTAGTAGGTGGAAGGCAAAAATATAAGGGTTGATAATTTTGAAAAATTACACAAATTCAGGTGGTGAATCAAATTAAAGAGAATTTTAACCATTATTTTCATATAGTGTTTAGTTTTGAAAATTTCACAATTTAAGAACACCAGGACCTAAAAAAAGGCCAATTGAAAACAATTGTAAAAACCATACCGCTTATTAGACTATAGGGAACTTAAATACGAAAATAATATTTACTCTGAAGATTTTTTAATTTTACGGGTACCGCAGGTCAAAAATGTAAGTCAGTTTTAACAAAATTGTAAAATTCTATGAAGGGCGTCAACTTATACGCAATTTTATTCTAAATACAAGCTCGGAATATTTAATAATTTAACAAAATTAATATCTCTCAACAGCGTTTCAAAATTTTTGACCGCCTTCAAAAAGTTGGTAAGACAATCTCCAAAAACTTTTTTAGGCCTATATTATTATCAGCTATGAGAAGTATTCAGCACAGGACTGCAGATATCAATGGACCTATATAAAAACGTAAAATATAGAATAGAATTGTTTGCCATTATGGTTGTAAATTTAAACCCAATGCAGTAGTTCGGAATTTTTTAATTGTCTATTTTATGGCGGTCTGATTTGCAATTGTTATTTTACTAAAAACAATGTTAGAATGATCCGGATTCCGTTAATTTTTATGATTGGAAATCTGATAATATTGAAATGTATTTCGTTGACAATAGTAAGCTAGTTCTGCTTCGGGAGTTTACGAGTAATTTAAACGAATTAATTTATACGTATTGCGATTAAGTCAAAGTGGTTTGTACATTTGTCGATGGCAAAAACTCAACAAAACAACAAAAGTGTAGAGAATAACACGTGTATTACTTCCATGTTCCATAAGGAAATGGAAGTATGGTGTTGGCGAAAAAAGTCGTGTTCGAGATAAGGGCTGATTCTGATTGTACTACCCTCAAAACATTTAAAAAAGTCATTTTCTTAAGCGCGCGCGCGCGTGTGTGTGTGTGAAATTTTTTCTACGTCGAACGATAACTGCCGTAAATTCAAACAGAATTTTTTGCGTATATGCCTGAGCTGTAGAGGACTCGAGGTCTATTGATTTTGGTAGGGGTAGTTTACCTGCAACGTTTTATGTTTTAACAAGAGTAAAGTACTTAATTTTGACAAATAAAGTATCCTGAAAAGAAGGTCATAATAATCCACTGTAGAAAGGTAGATAAAATATCTATAAATGAAAAGGGTAGTTGAAGGGAGAGGGGGTAATTTTTTATGTGTGTACTACGTTATCAGCAGCAAAGAAGTAGTTTATTGTTAAAATTTCTTCCCGGGATGTTTGGCCGTGGTTCAATGTTTACTGCAAAACCAGACGTTTCAGCAGTGCCATCTACTGCCATCATCAGTGAAAATCGAGTGCGCTAACATGAGGCGGTATACGTTAGTGACCACAGTACTGTGGTTAAGGCTGAAGAAAGAAGTAGTTTCTATGAAAATATTTCATTTCGAAAATTATTTTAAATATAAATCTTATAACATGGAAGTCATGTATGGTTCTCCATACCGATATTTATTTTGTCAATGGAAATGTTATCCGTATCTCTATTAACGACATACGATATCGTTATTATACATAAACATCGTTTCAATACTATATCGAAGTAGTACAGTCCCTCGTGTGTGTGTCAAACAAGGAAAACGTTTAAGCTTTAAAATATTACAAAACCGTTCAGCCATTTAAACAGTTTTAATAAGAAGTGAAAACTATTATGAAACTGTGCTCTCTCTCTCTCTCTCTCTCTCTCTCTCTCTCTCTCTCTCTCTCTCTCTCTCTCTCTCTCTCTTTCTCTTTCTCTTTCTCTCCCCCCTCTCCACGAGTTTAACTGGATGGCGCTCTCCCCCACGTAACTCTTCCCACAATAGTTCGAAAACTGGATAATCAAAGAGCAGTATAGGAAGAATTATAAAATGCAATGAAGATCGATAAAAAGAGAAATGATGACTTCATACTTTTGTGAAGCGTCAGCGTGAACATTTCTCAATCTATAGCGCCCCATATACCGAAAAAAGTGGGTATAGTTGAAAATCAAACAAACCAGAAATGCTGTTTGTTTGTCTTTGTTCATCTTCGTCATACTGCCTTTCGCCAGGGCAGTAGGCTATAGACACGTCCTGCCTACAGTCTAAACTTTGTTAGTCTACTACACTTCACGCTCAACCGGACGAGGGTCAACCCAAATTAGTCCACATAACTGCCTAATCTGCCTCTTACACGACTGAAACTTTCCTCTCCCGACCTCCGTAGTTGCGGTGTTCGCGGGTGCTTATCTCCGCCCCTACTCTCTCTCTCTCTCTCTCTCTCTCTCTCTCTCTCTCTCCCCCCTCTTCATACTTAATTACCACCTGGACGTGTGATTTCTAGCGTTTTTCGCTTACAGCTTGCCCACGTAGAAATAAAGACGCCAAACCAAACTACAAGTACTAGGGAGTACATCATTCCACAGCACAACAAATAAAAGAGAAAAGTGTTTAACAACCGTGGAAACGTTTGTGGAAGTGTCACGAAGGGAGTGACTACGGACGCAAAATGCAAGATCTAAAACAAGTAAAGTGAATCGTTCAACAATGATAATACTAAATCGGTCCTTTCTCTGCCACCAAAGTAGATTACATGAAATGAGAACCGTCTGTTAGCTTCAGCTGTACAACATGGCCAGCAGTGAACTTCATCCTCTTCATTATTGTCTGAATGTAGCGTAGCCATTACTATGCTTCAGCCCCCCCCCCATCTCAGGATTTTATCTGAGGTACCGTACTCATTTTCACAAGCGTTATTCACATCACAAACATTTTCAGATATGAGGTACTCATGTCTGAGTTGACCTGGGGACTGAAAAATTCCCCTTGATTGTATTATACTGCCCAGTAGGCCTACAGCACCTGTAGAGTAGTAGGCAGATAGGACTCCACATATCCACATTAAGCCCTCACAAGAGATTCGTTAAATTCAATAAATCCGAGAGGATATAATGGTGGGTAACACATGGAGAACAAACGAAGAGCGTATTCCCAAAAGGATGATGACAGAAGACAGTATTGTGGAAGATAGAGGAACCGATCTAGACGAGTCGATTGTACGATGCTTTGGAAAATCTGATAAAAGTAGGGATTAGACGACGTGGAGAAATCGATGGACTGAGAGAGAAGGAGACATGTTTTGAAACAGATCAAGCTATAACGTCAGAAAAAGGAGCAGACAAACATATTCCATGTTGAATTTATTCCTGGCAGACAGAAGCAGTTTACGGAACAAGCAGTGCGGGGAAAGGAGAATAAGAGGAAGAAGAAAGTGATAGGAGAAGAAGAAGAAGAAGTCCGTTCGCAGTTGACGACATTTTCCCGATAACCGACTTACATAACAACCTCTTTTTGTCATGATTACGTTTCTGTTTAATTAACCCGTTGAAACACTAGTAGGTAATTGCCAGCGAAACACGTTTGTATCACGCAAATGAAAAGCTCAAATACACTAACATGTCGTTATATTATTTTGGACGACAGTCATAATAAAGTCTGCTTTTGGCAAATATAAAAGCAAAATTTATTAAAAACGATGTTTAACTGTTTTTTTTACGCATAAAACGGAAATTATTGCGTAGAGAAAAATAAGTTCAATAAGAAGAAGTTAAATAACATTATACAGGCAAACTTAAATAAATATTAATTACCTAACATTCGATTAAAATATATCATCACTTTATCTCAAAACTTATAAAAAAAGGATGTATTTGGTAAAACACCAGAAAAGTTTTTAAAATACGATTCTCTGGAATGAGCAATTGTTTTTTAACATAATCTGGGCATCGCAAAGATCCCACTTCTGAGTTTTTCTACCGTAGCACATCCCAGTTTTCTTATTATTTTTAATGGTTTATTTTATTGTTATTTCTGTTGTATTTCTTAAATAATTCGGTTCCTAAGTATGAAATGAAAAAGTCTTTATTATTTCCTTCTACAATACTGAACAGATTAGGACACTTCAGACTGCTTTTATTAACCTAAAAATTATGCAAAGCACCGAATACAGGATTGTTTAGAACTCAAAGTGTACCGTGTTGACGTTTATGCTAGGTTGAGCTGAAAAATAATAAACGTCCCTACGTGACTCTTAAAATGCGGCAACGCACGAAGCTGTTTCAGATGTTTGTAGATCATTCTGCGCGGCAGAATTACGTAACGCTCTAGATAATACGAGATGCCCCTTCAATACGTCTCTCGACTATTCTACCGTCATTCAGGCCCGCTGTGTCACTACAGTGTAAGGCGTCCGAGGTATAAGTACTGGATTTCGAAGCGGCAATTTCAATCACGCCTGGCGATATTACAAGTGCGGATCGAAGTAAATGTTGCTGTTTAAAGGAAAATGATTATTGTGTTAATTAGTGCAAAACTTTATTTCGGTGCAATAGGTAACATTTATTGTTGTGTGTTTGCCAAATTTAACATGAATTATTGTATAAGAGTGGCTTTGTTGATTTCTGACTGTTGCCTGTGTCTAGTTTGTAATTAGTGACTTTATTGGTGTCAGTTATTCTGTTTGCCAACGGTGTTGTTTAACACTGCCGGTCCCAAGCCCGGGGCCTCATCTCGCAAGTGACGAGGAAGGAGGAGGGGGAGAAGTAACACCTCGTAAAAAACCTGGGTCCATCTGGTTCTGGATGGTAGCACCCTGTAAGGCCCCCTAGCCAGGGTTACGGTGAAGATCTCAACGGTGGATGCGGCAGAGTAGAGAGCCTACGGTATGGCGCAAAAGGCGGAAGAGGCAACCCATTCTCCCTGGGGTAAATAGAGAGAATCGCTGCCTTGCGATGAAGAGGGATCTTCATATGTTAAGGGAGTAAACCCTGACAGAAACTCAGGGTAGACCAGGCTCTAAGCTGTGGTGAAAGCAGCTGGTCTAGGGGACGGAAACTCTGAATAAAAATGACCCGGCCCTCCAGGTTGGGGGTTGGGCGAAGGGCCAACAACCCCTCCCCGTAAAACTAATATATTCAGGAACCAATCATCATGCCTCGGAATATGGATGGGATTTCTGATTGTTGCCTGTGTCTAATTAAAGTTTGTAATTAGTGACTTTATTGGTGTAAGTTATTGTGTTTCCGCACTGTACAGCACTGTGTGACCGTCGTATTGGTTTCCTACTGTGTGTGTTGTTGCAGTGTAGTGGACCGAGACTGTCTCCTTGCTTCACTACTCTTGACATTGGGAATCCAACAGATTATTCACCTCCAAAACGGACTGCCCCATTAACTGTATTACACGCTCTTTATTCTCCCAATCAGTGTCCTCTGCAAGGCAGGAAAAAAATTTTGGTATCACTATACCGCGGAAGACTTCCTCCTAGGACAAATAAATAAAATAAAAAAATAAAATAAAAGTCGGTTAATATCTTTCGGTCGCGCATCACTTCCGAAAATCGTAAAAACTGAACAATTTTAAAAAATTTTCGTAATAAAAAAAACGAAACTTGTTCTATGTAAGTCAAACGATACAGCTTTAGATAAGTATGAATAGCACAGGGAAGATAAATAAATTAAAAAAGCATAAAAGACCAATAACTTTTATTGGTCGCGCATTGCACCTGAAAAACACATTTTTAACATTAAAATTGCAAATTTTACATTTTGACATAAAATAGTTAATGATAAATGTCACGAGCTATGGACTCATCCTTTTTAGTACTTGTTATTTTAAACTCCGATTTGTGCGAAAAACGTGGCATGATTTATCTTGAAAGAAGCGTCGTTCTGATGAACCCATCCCTGGACTTGGAATCAACGACTTTTTATGACGCTTCTATCACCACCTTCACACACCGCTCCACTGCTTGCGTATAACATGGAAATTTGTCAAAATTCCATTCAGCTACTGTTCCTGACTTTTTTACAGATGAAATCTCCTCATCGCTTACTCTTCGCAGCAAAGGTGGCGGTGTACGTCAGTGATGTTCGCAGCAAAGGCACTTTCATTTCGGTGTTGTCAGTGGCCGCAAAATTTAGTTTTGATGTCACAAAGCTCCTAACTGGCTTTTCCTAAACTATAACACCGCCCCGCCCTACCCTAAAATATAAAAATATTTTTCGGCTCACCCTACTGTCCAGAATTGGCGACTTGATGCAGTATCAAATGCAGCATTTAATAGAAATAAAATGTAAGGTATACTCTATTCTGATTGGAATGTTAATCGAAAATGAGGACAATAAGGAAAATTGAAACAACAGATTTCACAATCTGCTAATTAGTTGTAGTCGAACATAATTCTAACAGCCTACGTAAACCTAGTATGAACAACACAATAACCACAGTCGTTGTTTACGAAGAACATGACATGAATTAAGTGCGCGATTTGTGGACGCGTGCCAACCGGGTTAGAGTCGTCGGTTCCGTAAACAAGGTTTATCGCTCTATCTCTAGCTAGCACAGTCTCGTAATTTCTGTACTACCAGAGTCTGCGGTACAGGAATTGTGATAGAAGACTTACAGAATTCAAAAACGTTCTGGAACACGTCGTCAAGGCTTGCACGAAAGTAGACGGACTGCGAACTAAACGTGTTCGAGGTGAGATTCAGACGTGTTTTACTTACGATGAGATCTATAAAAATAGTTAAACAAATGAAGCGAGTTCTCAGTTTCAAAGCCGGTTGTTTGATATACGTCTCTCTATTTGTTTAGGGAATGTTCTTTTGAATACGTTAATCGGTTGATGCATGTGTCTCCATACTTTTACCCCCACAGAACCCTATTGCTTTTGCGTACATTCCCCCCAAAAATAGGAAGGCGGTAGGTAAAATTTGAGGGTGTCACTAAAAAAAATATTGTAAAATCCAAGTAGGATGTCTCAGCAAAGAGACTTTTGCTGAAACCAGAATTTCAATATAGTGTTCAGTTTTTGAAATTTCAAAATGGTAGGCCACCAGCGCCCAAAAAGTGAATCGAGTTTTGTAAATATTGTACAAATCCATGCCGGTAATTGACACCTTGGAAACAAAACTAAAGAGTTACCAAAAATGTAGGTATTCAGAAAAAATATGAGGAAAGACCATACGAGATTGTGAAAGAAATAGGAATATCTGAGGAACATGCAGATTAAACGACATTGGAAACGGGATAGTTAGGAAACGAGAACAACCGAATGTGAGTATTGATAGAATGAAGAGGAACAGAATATTAACGGTGTGCAAGGACAAGAAATCAGAAGGCGAGAGAACGGTCGATCCGCTCAGGAAAGAAAGCTTTTATCTGCTATAGGGAAAGACCTGATTTCTCGCGTCCTGTTTTCCAATTGGTGCAACTCTGTTACTTTATCACACCCTAAAAAAGTTTCGATTACCTTTTTCTTTCCTCTTATGGCGTAAATCCATTTTTTATAGTCCACTTTTTTCATGTTACTCTTTTCATGAGTCAAGGAATTGCTGCACGAAATTCTGCAGATTTTAGAAAGAAAGTACAGAATTATTGGGCATCGTTGAGAAGTGCAGCGCTTACTACAATTGTTTAATAGTTGTTTGAAATATTCTAAAAGTTGTTAAGCCAGGAACATCTTCAGCCTATTCACAAAGAGGGCGTAGAGGTAACTGTCTTCTCGTAGAAGTTTTGTTCTCAACGCGGAGTATAAAATCTATGCAAAAATAACATGCAGGGGGTTCAAAAAATCGCTGGAAACTCCGCCAGGGAATTCCACGTTATAATCGAAGAGTAGAATGGACTAGGCAAGGGGCGTCCCACCACATATAATGTTTTTGCATTTTAGCAGATCGTAGAAAAAAACTATGATTGTGTAACCTCGAAACTCACCTGGTTTTTATCGATCATGGGAAAAAATTATTTAAATAGGAAAGAAATGTGGTTAGAATTTTAAATACTGGCTTTCCTAGTATTTAATAAGGGTAATATGAAGCGGATATATTAGGACATAAGCTTTAAAGTGGATGAAATAAGTTTGAACCAAAAAGAGGTACAAGAGAAGAGTGGCTTTTATCGCCCACACTCTTTAATATTTGCATTAACCGAACGATAATAGAAAGTCAGTGGATGAGTCAACGAAGAATCAAAATAAATGAACATTATGTCTCGAACAAACTGTTGTTTATGAATGATCTAATTCTGATCGCACTAACTGAAGACGACCTCCAGAAACAGATGTAGTATTTAAATTTAATTATAATAGGGAATTGTGAATTCAAATCAACAGAGAATACAATGGTAATGAGTTGGGGAAATAGGTGGTTTGAACGAAAATGATTGTAAGTTCCTCAGTTTCAGTATCTCGGCTGAGATGATACGTATGCATATGATAAGAATCGTGTCAAGAAAATTACTAAACATCAAGCCGTTTGTGGAGTATTAGCAAAAGGACATTTAGAAGTAAAGCTAGATACGAAAGGTCCCTTATATAATACTTTGGCTTCCCTGTTCAAAAAAATATCGACAAAGTGTAAAAACAAAGGCTCCAAAGATAGGAGACGAAATTCCTCGCAAGATTAGTAGCTATACAAGAGAGGAGAGAATACAGGAACGCAACCATACTGAACGAGATGAGTATGCTGCAGAGACCTGGACACTACTTACTAGTGACATACATAATTTAAGAGTCTTTGAAAGAAGAATTCTAAGAAAAATCTTTGCACCAGTGAAGGAAGGTGAAGAATGGCGCATACGGAACAACAGGGAAGGAATTGATAAATGGCGAGGACATAGTGAGATACATCAAGTCTCTGAGGATCAGCTTGGTTGGGACATGTGATGAGCATGGAGGACGCCAGAATCCCCAAAGCAGTTCTTAGAGAGACAATAGATAGGGAAAGAAGGAAAGGAAGCCCCTAGAAGAAGATGGCTAAAGGCCCTAAAAGATTAACTCTGGAGGATGGGTACCGGGGATTGGAGGCGGAAGCTGGAGGACCGAGGTATTTGGAGGCGACTAGTCGGGGAGGCCAAGGCTGTAGCGCTGGAGAGTCAGTCAGTCACTGAGCGCGATGAATATGGTGCCACCAGAAGAGAAGCAACACAGATATAAGACGAAATGTTGATTGTTGCGCTGTTATAAGCCCGGGGGGCGTCGTAGTATGGAACGTTGGTGAATCAGAATAGGTTCAAGGACATGACGGCGGTGGTGACGAGAGACCCCAGGCGCTTGTCTCGCACGTTGTCTTGTTGCGGGGAGGTAGATTTTAAGGCTGAGAAAAATATAGACTCGGTCTAAGAATAAACAAAGTTGGAAATCTAGATTCCCCGTTGACTATAACATTTGCGAAGAATCGGGGAACACGGAGAGAAAGCGAAGATTTCGGTTTTGAAATCGTTCCAACCAACGTCCGCTGGAAGTCGCCA
Organism: Magicicada septendecula; assembly: GCA_034769895.1. Lineage (NCBI taxonomy): Eukaryota > Metazoa > Arthropoda > Insecta > Hemiptera > Cicadidae > Magicicada > Magicicada septendecula. The sequence continues at coordinate 168,682,962 of CM068373.1, read as the reverse complement.
GGAGAGACGGGTATCGCGTACGTGATTACAGAACGTGGAAACGGCAGATTATGGAGACTGCGACGGGGACAGACAGGCGGGTCTTTCACGGGAACATGGTTCGGGCGACAGTCACGTGGGCGTCTGGGGCCACTCGATGAGGCTCGTCTTCAAGGCGACGAATTGGCGCATTAAGTGTACTTACGTGCGGACTGAAAGCTTTGGACTTGTGCGTGTCACCTTCACAGTCAACCAGTCCGGCAGAATATACAACTCGTCATGTCGTGGTGTAAGACAGACGGTGCGTAGCATCCAGAGCGGCGTGGGTCCTCGTTGCACGGTGTAGCGTGCGAGGCGAGTTGTACACCTGCGACTCCTCACGTCTAAGCAGCGGCTTTATGCTTTCTGTTCGAGTTGATCAACCGAAACTTGGGGCCGTGTTACCGTGAGGCGTCGTTCGCTTTCGGTGGGGAGGTTTGGCCGAGACACAAACCACAATTTTTTATATATTTATATAATCCTTTACTAAGACCGATAAAAGTCAGGTTTACCGCCATGAGACCATGGTCTAACAGACCGGCTAACCGGCCGTGAAAACCTTACAGTAGAAACATTCACTTGTCTGGCGAAAGTAATAATACCAAACTGTACTTTTATAAGCTCCGAGATACAAGAACAGAAAAGATCCGCCGAAAGAAAGACTACTAAAACACACTTATAATGTGTTTCTAACTTATAAGTACAGAACTAAAACAATGAAAACAGAAAAAAGTAATTAAACTTCAAGTTTCCAAATTATAAAAATTTGTAAGAAATTTCTTGTGCACATTCCAGGCTCTCTTCCAGACTCTACTTTTTTCCAAACTTCTACAGTGCAAAATCTGGTAGCACGCTCCTTCTGATAACCACTCTATTCTTCAATTATTAAATTTCCAGCAATTGTATGAATCCGCCTGCATGTTTTTGTGTATGACCAGGCAATTTTAGTTTCTGTATTTTAGGCAAGCGTGGGGTAAAGCGTCTGTGAGAGCGTGTTGCCTGGAGAATTTACATCTGTGCACAGTATGCCTGTAGCCCAACCATTGCGGACCGTTGTCTCTCGCAGGCCCTGATGGTTGAGCGCAACAGTATTTTTTTAAATCGGTAATATTCATTTTCAAAAGGTAAATGGACGTAAGTTTAATGTAAACTGGGAATCGACGTCTGCAGATTTGAAATTTTCCGTCAATCTACAGACTAAAGATTGAAGAAAAAAAAACCAAAACGCAAAGTGAAAGTAACCATAGCTAACAAATAAAACACATCACTTCACGCAAATCCTAACAAGCGTTTGCGATATACGATATCTACAACTAGCAGATTGCGCAACACCAAAACACTTAGGCCATACGACGACAGTCGATAATGGGTCCAGTGATAATTGCAAAGTAAACACTCTATAGCCAACTTGTCACTCTGTGTGATTCGGACGGTAATTTCGCAAATTAGACGTAATCAAAGAACCGGTTTGATTTACTGTGCAGAATTTATGTTGTGCCAGATTGTCTGTATGTACCCGCGCATTACACAGCATCGTTTTTTTTTAGCAATCAAAATATATGAGCTAATCGTATAACATACATTAAAAATAACTGGCAAGTCCCCCATAAGAATTGCCTCCTTTAAATCTTTAGACCACTTCTTCATTAGTCTTTGATAGCGAGGCTCCTAAGAGGATCTGTTGTTTAATTTGGATTGAAATATTGTGATACTTGTGAATTATCTATTACAGTCTATGTGAAACAAACAATTATTGTCAGAACTTTGTTGTATTATGTTAACTGCTGAGTCATCACCACTAACCTGTAGCTAGATCGGACGGGTTATAGACTTGTAGAGGAGTATCTCGTTCTCCAGTTAAGGACGATCTTCTTCCAGTCAGCCAGTAAGTATTTTCCATTCTGAAGGCCCTCTCTTCCGTTTCTTAGTAATACCAACTTGTTTTAGTAAAGTGAGTCCTCTAAGTGAGCCTCTGTTAATTTTCAGTCCGAGATCCGTGACCTCAGAAGCATGAGGGATCAGTCGATGGTTTATGATAACTGAAGGACTGCATTAACTGAGAGGTCGTTTATATCACATGAAGATATATCAGAAGATACGAAGCAAACTTGCTAACATGTTCACTTACTATAATTAATTTGACTCAATGTTTTTCCTGTACTGTCTTAAATTTAATACTTTGACGGAATGTCCATTGGTTAGAATTCTCCTATGTAGGTATTTGAAAGGTTTAACCTTGTTTATTTTTAACCTCCACAAAAGTGAATGCGTATGCCTTCACGATAAGAACACACAGATAAAATTATCCACATCTTACCCGTTTATAGCTACAACAAACAGCTTATGAAGTACAAGTACTAAACTAAATCGATGTTGAAATGACCCCCAACGACCTAGTACGTCAATGGTATTACCTTCATTATTACCATTTAAGATATGAATTATTCGCCTACTCTTACCTATTTTGACATGTTGCAAATTAGTTTTACTCAGCACATCAAAAAGTGTATAATCGACATGTACAGTGAAATAAACTTTAAAATAAGGCTGGTAGAATCTGCGTTTGGAAGTCGATTGCAATTAAGTAGCGTCATCCTTCCGATACCCCACATACACATTTTTCTACAGAAACATCCGCGGATTCGACTACTCACATAGACTCCTGTCTAAACAACGACAAGAAACTGTGAGTTTGTTAACGAATCGGTCCGCCTGTATTAACGAATAAAATATTTTTCCTCTATTTGTTGAAGTATTCATACAAAAATCGCAGTCAAATGGTAACATATTCTACCGCGTGTTTTTTTTACAAAACAGAAATATTGAGAGTAATGTACTAGTTCTATAAAACTAGTATTCTGTAAAACTTTCCACACTAATGTATCAGCTAAATTTAAGTGCCAAACTGTAAAATTAAGAATTTGCTGTATTACTTAAACAAATGCTCTACGAGTATTGAAGATCCAAATAGTACACTGCAAAAAGCCACAATAAAACAATATGATGAGGATAATTAAGACATGAAAGGCATTACTCAAGGAAGAATTGCTGTAAAAAGAGTGAATAGAGAGTACGGTAGAGCAAAAATAAGTGGAAACCTTAAAAGGAGGATAGACGAAACCTCATTAAAGGGGATAGATAGATTAATGTGGAGGAAGCTTGGAAATTGAATGAGACAGAGAGGAAGAGAATGGAAGCCCTGAAGATGAATGGCATGAGAAGATCTGCAAGGAAAACTCGACTGGACAGGGTACGACATGATACTATTAGTGTATGGTGGGAATTAAGGAATACAGGCTATTGAGCGACACCATTTAATATGGTATATGTACCTTCGACAAATGGCCGATGGCAGATTGCCAAAGGCAGTGTGGGAATTAACAACCATCAACAATCAATCAACACCATCTACAACGATTAGAATAGAATGTATTAGAATAGATTAGACAAAACAATATTAGATTGATTTTGAACGAAAAAGGACTAGCGCAAGAACAAGTCCTGACGATTATGAACCACAACACATACGTATAAATAGACCCTGTTTCGGTCTTGGGATAACCTTGTCATTATGTATAAAAGGAAGATGCAAAACGTTCTAGACATGGGGCTTCGGCTAGCGGCTAAAGTCTCCCGTCGGATCCCTTCTCGCTTGTTGAGAAGCTGAATCCCATGTACGATCCTTGGACGACGTGCACTTTACAACCCCATAAATTGTAATGAGCCTCAGTTTGTGCTACGTGCTGAAGAAATTGCAACAAAACGGTAATTATATAATTCCTTAAGGCCAAGAATCAAACATCTTTGAAAGATTCCCTTAGATGTTAAAATGTAAGACTTGATCAAACTTAATGTACATCAGACGGTAAAACTTTCTGTACATTTTTATTTTAACATTATGGATTTTAGAAATTAAACAGATTATGCAAAAATATAGATGACTTATTAGTATAGGGATATACTAACTGTATACTTCTAATTCAGAAAGTGAATGTATTGAGGTTTATAATAAAGTTTTGTGTCAGTTAGTTAATTTTGACTCATCAACCGGTCCTTAGTATATGCAGTTTTTGTCTGCGACTAGAGGAAGCGAACCTAATTATTGGAATCATAAAACTACTGTTATTCGTTTTATCAATACTAAACGGTTTTCTAGTATGCCTAATCAATAAATAAATTATAAGAAATGTAAAAACCTGGTCAAACCTAGCCTAACATGATTAGTAGTACATTAAGCCTTATCAGATAATCTAACTTGATTTTGTAATTGCATTCTTTTTCTTTACTGATTTGTTTGATTTACGACGCTTGTAAGGGGGTAATTGAGCCCCTGGTTACGCAACTGGCATAAATTCGTGTTACTTCTATTTCCAACAAGGGATTATGAAAGGAAAAAGATGATTATGAAAAATCTCCCCCCAAAAATTCCAGTGGTGCGAATTGCACCATTGCACCATGCTGTGGGGCACCCCTGTATATTGCTGACCACCGTTGGCCCTTTCCTCCCTTTGAAACACCCACCCTGGAGCACGCTACTTTGCGTGGAGCGTAGTTAACCCAACCTTCGACTGTATCAAGGCTGATAATTGGAAAAAGCGTGCATCCAGCGTTCGGTGGAGCGACTGTGTAACTGGCGTCGAGGCCCTCGCTGGGCAACGTTATGTCTTGTATCAACAGTTTACGCTTATACAAGCCATAGCGGCCATGTGCGTTAGTGTCTTTCTAACGAGAGGGTTCCAGTCAGGGGACAGAGAGTGAAGACACTCGTTCTGCCCTTCTTGGTAAGCTTGTGTGGTTTTCGGCGAAGGTAGTTAGAAATATGGGAATGGCAAGGGTCTTCGGAGCTAGAGTGGACGACTCGTTCCCGGGGTATAGAAGTGGCGCTAGATGTTTCATTCCCGACACTAAACGCCTTCTATTATGTTTCGTCATACTCACATTCTCCATAAATGCTTCATTTCATCTTCGTTAAAACTTTTGGTATTGCACAGGTTCGTCTCAAACGATCCATTTTTGTTGTTAGTATTTTATTTCTGTGCTTCCTCGCCCCATCCCATGTTTCATTCTGTATGTGATTACACATCGAACTACACGTTTATATAATCTTTTCTTGTTTAGTTTTTTAACTTAACAGTCGCTCGCTTGCCATTCGTTCTCCATTATTATATATTTCTTTTTCTTTATTTATAGCGAGTTCTGACGCTTCGCCTTCCTCCCGAAGCCTTCTAAGCATATAGTGTGGTTAAGATTATCTTGACCTTCTGCTATCACCATTTGATCATCGTCAAAAAAAGTGTAACCCAAATAACTTGGGGTGCATATGTAAGCATATGTGCATATGCAGCAAATGATCAGGAGCATCAGAGGACAAAACATCAATAAAACAGTGACTCTGAAGAAGACCTCTAATAAACGGCCACATCCGATACGATGCAGTGAGGATGCAGTCCGATGGATGCGGAACTTTACGAAACATCAAGACAGCCTGTAGACCGTATCAAACCGTCGAATGCTGAGAACTCCCAAAGAAAGAAGCCTCCCTAGAAGCACAAGTGCTATATGAGGTACCAAACGGTAACTGCAGCAACAGCTCCCACATCGACCAACGCGTCAGACAACACAGGCCTGAAAACTCTGAAAACTTCTGCGTTAGGGTACCATACAGCTGAGGCTGGACAATAATCGATTTCGACGCGACGAAATTATTGGCTGCCACGGAACTGCTGTAGAAACGTGCCACAAGGTAGGCAATTGAAATTCGATAAAGATCAGACGCTATGAAAAAACGTATAACATTCTATTGTACACGTATTTGAAAACTTATGAATTTCTTAAATTCGAATTAATGTGTAAAAATATTTTCATTTATTTCAATGTCTAAATGTCAGTATGGAGACCCATACATGACTTCCATGTTCTAAGATTTATATTTAAAATCATTTTCAAAATGAAATCCTTCCATAGAAACTACTTCTTTCTTCAGCCTTTGCCACAGTACTGTGGTCACTAACGTATACCACCTCACGTTAGCGCACTTGATTTTCACTGATGATGGCAGTCGAAAGCACTGCCGAGTGGTCTGGTTTTGTAGAAAACATTGGTCCACGGCCAGACAGCCCGGGAAGGAATTTTAACAACAAACTACTTCTTTGTTGCTGATAACGTAGTACACATGACATATAAATAAAAATTATCTCCTCCCCCTTCAGCTATCATTTAAATTTATAGAAAATTGCCCCCACCTAGCCTCTTTATTTATAGATATTTCATCTACGTTTCTACAGTGGATTATTATGGCCTTCTTTTCAGGATACTTTATTTATCAAAATTAAGTACTTTGCTCTTGTTAAAACATAAAATGTCGCAGGTAAACTACCCTTTCCCCTTAACCGATCATCACCAAAATCTACAGGCCTTGAGTACTCTATAATTTAGGGACGTATGCAAAAAATTATTTGATTTTGTTTGAATGTGCGGCAGTTATCGTTCGTCATAGAAAAAATTACCCTTGTTAAAACATAAAACATTGCCGGTAAACTACCCTTTTCCCTTAACCGATCTTCACCAAAATCAATAGACCTTGAGGCCTCTACAATTCAGAGATGTATGCAAAACATTATTTGATTCTATTTGAATTTACGGCAGTTATCGTTCGCCATAGAAAAAATTCTACACACAAACACTTTTCGAAAAATGACTTTTCTTCATGTTTTGAGGGTATTACAATCAGAATCAGCCCTTATCTCGAACACGATTTTTTTCGCCATCACCATACTTCCATTTCCTTATGGAACATGGAAGTAAAAATAACAATACATACATTTTATGCGTTAAGAATTGTATTAACAATAATAGTAAACAAAGGTAAGACTATTAATGGAAAACCTTGTTTGTTTACATACAATTTACACCGCCACACTTCCTGATGTTACGGTTTGTGGTCTGTCTACCGAGTGACATTGACAGGCAGGCAAGCGGTGCGTTCAGATTTCACAAACAACGGTTAACTTGCACAGTATACTACACACTATGTTGTTACATGCTGCCGATCTGGTTGTCATAGAGTGAGGCTCTACTGTATTGATCATACGTTACGATACAACAATGCCGTGTTGGTTATATGATACTGTAGCTTGCAATATTCAAAAGATGGTAGTTTCTGTCAGCAAGATTAAGACAGTGACTGTGACGGGTGAATCTACTGTCAGACCAACAAACGGTTGACAATCGTAAGCCCCTGATGTAATAATCTATATGTATAATACTCAAAGTCTGAGGATTTATGGGTACTGAATACAAATCCACACCGTTACACCGATTGCCACCAAATTTTGCACAGGTAACCTTTGACACAAGGCAACAAATACTGTCTAAATTGGAATTTGTTATTTTGCCCCGTTCGCATGATTTAGGCCCTTTTAATTATGCCTTTTCGTTGACGCGTATAAAGATGTCAAAAACACCATGGAGACCAGAATTAAATACCATAGTAACAAGTAAATAAACAAAAGCTATTTAGCGGCATCGGAACTGTACATTTATCCATTCCTGCAGTACATTTTCGATATTTTATATAATATGCGATTGTATCAATATATTACGATGTTGAAAAGAAGAAGTGTAGACTACTAATTGTAAATTCTCCTACTACAGTAAAACCTCTCTAATTCGGATTATATGGGGCGAAACCTAGTCCGAATTATAGAATATTTTATAGAAATTCATACTACAGTATAGGTAAAGTGCTGTAAAAATAAATATTAAAACTACCTAAATATTAATGGAAATTTAAATTGATTGTACTTACAAAATGGATAACTAAATTCACATAAACAACAATCTTTCACCATCAATATTTTCAAGTTAAGTTCGCACGCAAAAAGTTTATAAGTAATGCACACCTGCAATTATTAATGTACGTAAATATTAATGGAAATTTTATTTTATTGTGAAATATTCGTCCATCGGCTAATACAGCAAGCACAAGTATATAGTGGCACGTAATTTTTCATTTCCCGTAATCTACTGTTATAGATTTGGTTCCCTTTTGGTCCACCGTAAATATACGTAAATAAAAAATAAAAATACGGGCGTTTCATCGGCATTTCCCATGTGTTCAAGTGAATAATTATACTTCTTGCGTAAATGAATGACAAACCGCTGATACTGTAGGAGTTTTTCTTCGTAGTCACTCGGTAGTTTTAGCGCGAGTGATGTACGTCATTTAAGCGCAAATCCATTTTGCCGCATCATTCGTCTTATACACCCGAAGCTGGCTTTGAAACCGGAGACTTTTAATTCTGCGATTTCTAAAGCTTTTAATTTTAAAACATGTCTAATGACAGGGAGTCCTTGCCTTCTTAAAAGCCGTACGTTTTCACAGATGCTGGACTCTACTGCTACAAAACGCCCAACTTGAGGTCCCGCGAATGCTCGTCGTGCAGTATTTGCATTTGAAAGTCGTTCCTTCTGTTTCTCCATCGTTGAATACAGGATTCATCAATATTGAATTTCCTTGCGGCTTCGCGATTGCATGTTTTTTCTACATTTTGTATCACAATTAATTTATAATTCGCATCGTACGGGTTACGTTTAATTTGATTTGACTGCGTGCCTTTAGTCTCCACAATATCACTCATACTGCAAACGCACTACAAAAACGCCGAAAGAAAACAAAGTACAGATAAGCGATGTTGTCGCTGTTACAATAGAAAACCACACTGTCAGTTTACCCGTTATTTAGAAACATGTTACTCACACCCCCTCTACTCATCCTTTGCCTTGCTGCCTACAGAAGGGTGCGAGCACGCACTTACACTTTATCTTCCTATTCTTTCTTCAGTTTGCTGTTAAAACATTCGGTTGTAGTCATAAATCATAACGCCAGAGTTAACTACAGCCAGGCAAACTCATAGATACCAAAAGCGTTCGTCCCGCCAGAAGTCAGTTATAACTTCGAATTTCGTTAGCGTGCGAATGCAAGCTGCAGGCCAAATTAGCGACCATGTTTTTAGGAGAAAAAGTGTGGCTTGTATTCGGAACAATACGGTATTTGCATGATATTAGTAGTATTAAAATTTCAAGTGTTATAGGCCTATTTGATTTAAATATATCCTCAAAAAACAAAATTTGCGATTTAACGGACTTTCGATTTTACGGACACCCCTCAGCCCCAATTAGTCCGTTAAATCGAGGGTTTACTGTATTTACCTCTAGCACTCATATTGTAATACAGTACTGTAAATTAATACTAAACAGTGTTTGAAGAAAATGCGGTTTGAAAAGCTGTACGCAACTAAAAAATAACTTCAGTACAATAGAACGCACACGAATACAATAACAATGACGCACACACTACCAAAGCAGCAGTTGAAACTGGACTAAACTCGGGGTGCGTATCGCACATTTTGCCAACATAACACTTTAATAATTCCCTAAAGGCAAATGTTTCACAAAATTAATTTTTTTTGTGAATTATAATTTTTTTTAGGGAGTCCGAATTATCGTAAATTCCGAATTAGAGAAGTCCGAATTAGAGAGGTCTCACTGTAATTAATGCAAAGCGAAAATACGTGTTGTTTTCATTTGTGAGGTTAGGTGATAACGGTTTTTGGTATTTAGTTTATTGCTGAAATAAATAAAAGCCATGGCTGAGGATAACATAAAGTTTAATGTGTTATACAATGCTTCTAACACAGTAAATCTTAAAATAAAGAGTTTAGCGTTTTTTATTTAACAGGTACTTTATAAATATCTCCAAAGGCTTTATAAACGGGTACTTTTAGGTCTCCAAAAGCTGTTGCACCAACATAATAATTTAGTACAAGTGTTGAAAACAGCTTTGGAGAGAATTTGACTAATGAGTACAAAATTGTTATACGAGCTGCCAGAATGCCAACATAGACAATAAAAATTATATTAAAATACTTATTAAAAGTCCAATGTTCGCGTGCAAAGCGGAGGGTAACAGCTAGAATGTTATTAAAGCGCAGCACTGTCCCAATACTGACTGTACACCAATCAGATTGCACCGTTAGTAAGACATGATGACAGTTTCGAGTCCACGTTGCCACAATTAGAATTCATCAACCGCAGCTTCCATTTAGGCGACCCGCCGTTACGTTGTCATTCTGCTGTCGGTATAGCGTTGTTTAATGATGGCAACAATCCATAGCTTCCTCATATAACCGTCTCACACCTGCATCTTAGCAACTGTTATCAGTCGTAATTAATTTGTTATCTTGTTCAGTGTAGTTGCTTTGCTCTTAAAACATTTACCATTTCGTTGTGAATTTCCATTGGCGATAAACTATTTTAACAAAGAATTCAATCACAGCACAATGCTTGATCTTGTCCACGGTTGACACATAACTTTCAAACGGCTGCTAAACAATGACCAATCGGAAGATAGATTTAGTAATTAACTAGTATTTATATGAGATATGAGTCTTGCAACACACGAAAAATATTAGTTCTACCGCTAAGTTATAGATATCGCTCTTCGAACTTTTCAACTGAGCCTCGTATGTTACTATAATGATTAATATATTATTTCTAAGGAATAATTGTGTGTGTGTGTGTGTGTGTGTGTGTGTGTGTGTGTGTGTGTGTGTGCGTGCGTGCGTGCGTGTGCGTGCGCGAACGTAAATATAATAAAGTTGTTAATTCTGTAAATGCAAGGAATGAAGTTTTAAATAAGTTTATCGTTTCATTACGGGAGTTCGGTTGCCACCGATATCATATATCAGGGGTCGGCAAGTAATTTTAGGTGGGGTCCGGATACTTTTGAAAATTTTTATCGAGGTCCAGAAAAAACTCATATTCCTTATTAATTTTTTATTTTAATTTTCGCTCATAAAATAATATGAAATACAATAGATAGGTATATTTGTACTCAAAAATCAATGGGAGAAATTACATTTGCGGTCTTGAGCCAGTTTTTTAAAGTTAGGTTCACGCGGGGAGCAGCTTATGCGAAGAGCGTCTTCAAAGTGGGCGGCCGTTAATCTTGAGCGATATTGGTTCTTCAAAAAATTCATTTTTGAAAATGAAGTTTCACAAACATATGTGGAGCCAAACATAGTAGCCAGGTAAATGGCTAATTTTTTTGCAATTTCCATATTTTTCTGGGACATGTTTACTCCAAAATTCTTCGGCGGATGCAGTTTTATACGTTTGCAAGGAAATGTCTTCCTGTAAGTCTATTATCTCCATTTGGAGTAAAGGCTTTGAAAGGCGGAACAACTTCGCAGCCACATCAGTCCATTCTGCCGCTGGAGAAACTTCAAAAGGCGATTTTAAGAATCGCGACAACTTCTCTATCTCTGCGAAGTCTTGGAATCTTGCTGCAAATTCCTTCCTAAGATCTGACATAAAATTTGAAAATACTGCAGTGTCTATTTCAGAATTATTTTTATATTCAAGAATTGTTGGAAAGTGAATAAATTCTTGACTTGCAGTGTCTTTTTCAAAGATATCCAGTTTGCGACGGAAAGAAGACACACTTTGTATCAGATCACATATTAATTTCCCATTTCCTTGTAGCTCGGTATTGAGCGCATTTAAATGTTTCAGAATGTCTTTCAGGAAAGCCACAGCTAGCATATTGCGTTCGTTTACTAGGAACACCAAATGCTTCCTTGCTTCTTGTGTATCCAAGTTGTCTAAGAAGGAGGTTACTTCTTCTTTTATTTGCCAAAAACGTTCAATCACTTGACCTTTACTTAGCCAACGAACATTGTTGTATTGCAGTAAGTCAGAATGCGCCGAATCACACTCAGATAGAAACTCTTTGAACTGTCTGTGCTGAAGAGCAGAACGAGACCTCATAAAAATAATCAACTTGATCAAGCTGCCCATTACTTCTTTCAGAGTGGCACTAATTTTTCTACAAAGGGCTGCCTGGTGAATTATGCACTGATAAGATAGTAGCCCAGCATTCTTATCCTTGATTCTCTTTACTAGTCCCTTTTCTTTGCCGATCATCGCTGGGGCCCCGTCAGTTGAAAGAGACACCATTTTATCATAACTAATGTTTGATTTTGTCATGAAGTCATCAAAAGTCTTGAATAAATCTTCTCCGCGAGTATTGCCTTTAAACGGCAATATTGCTAGCAATTCTTCCCTAAATGCTTTACTTTTAATATCAAAAAATCGCACGAAAGTAGACATTTGTTCTTCATCAACAATGTCACATGATTCATCAAGTGCTATGGCGTAGCAAGGCGCCTTCTGCAGAAGTTCGAGCAAACTACTTTTATTGTCAGCAGCCAAAATTTCGGTTCTTCTTGTATTGCTTCTTGGAATACCTTGAATTGCGGCAACAACATCCTTTTTCTCTTCAAAAAGTGCCGCGGCCACTTCCAACATACATTTTTTTACTATCTCAGAGTCTGAAAATGGCTTCTGGTGTTTATTAAGCGTCCAACACACACGCAACGCTGCTTCTGCAGATTTTTCTTGCTCGCTTATAGAGCGAACTAGTAAGGCCGTGCTTTTTTTGTAAGAAGCTAGATATGCTTGGAGTTTTTCTTGACGAGCTTCACTACCCAGAGGAAAATTTTTATGGAACTGCTGATGAGTTGTTTCGTAGTGTCGCTTTAAATTGGCACTTTTAACAAGAGCGACAGTTTTGTTGCATATGAGGCAAACTGGAACAGCTCCAGGCCTATCAGGCAGCGTAAAACAATATTGTTCAGTCCACTCAGTCAAAAACTTCCTATTTTCACTATCAACTTTACGCTTTTTAGGATCCATATCGATGCAAAAAAAAAACGTTATAAGCCCGACAATAACAAAACAAATTAATAAAAGCTCCGTACGAGATCGCAACAACTACTGACGAAGTGACGATAAAATTTGTCTATTTTATTTAGATTCGTTCTTTATAAAAATACCGCCGCCCGGCACAAAGCGCGTGCCGACGCACCGCAAAGGAGTTGCTTCCGTGTCAAAGTGTATGCCGACGCACCGCAAAGGAGCCGCTTCCGTGTCAAAGTGTATGCCGAAGCACCGCAAAGGAGCCGCTTCCGTGTCAAAGGTCGCCGCCGCCGAGTACACCCGCCCGAAAGATAAAATTGTCATTTCACATCAAAGTTTCATAAAGTGGCGTTAAGCTTTCGTTCGAGTTACGAGCACAAAAATTGTGTTAAAATGAATATGCCTGCACCGATTAAAAGAGGCTTCACAGGTTGCCAGAGTCAGAGATCGATTTATAAAATTTCCTATTTCATTAAATAAAATTCTTGTGTTGCCTTCGGGTGTACAGAGCTTTTATGTGGATCGACATAACATGCTGTGCCGGCCGGCCAGCTTGCTCCCTTCCGCCCCCGCTCTCCAGCGCACTCTCCTGCGCTACACAGCATAGCAACTATGTATTTAATCTACCTACTAACCATTAAGAACTCAAATCAGTCACGCAATTACTTGTAAAATACTAGAAAAAATGATAAGGGTGGCGCTCAAACGTATTGTTATCTACAGAAAAATATTTTTTAAATAATTTATTTGAGTAATTTATACTTTCAAAAAATTTTTGGCGGTCCAGTTTTTGACCTTCCGCGGTCCGGACCTGGACCGCGGTCCGCCAGTTGCCGACCGTTGTCATATATCATCTGCACTAGTTGAAGAGTTAATATGTTAGGAAAGAGAGATAGTTTAATTATGTCAGTGAATTTTGTAAAATTAAAACAAGTTATGTGGAATGAAAATCATACTGACAAAGAAATTATTAGCCGAGTGTCAACGGTGAAGAAAACAGCGCAGATTCAATGTCGAACAGATCAGCGGAAGAATCCTTAAACACGTTTTGTATAGTTTTTGTAATTCCCTCATTGTCGCCTCCTTCGCTCTTTGCAAATACTTTATTTCCAGGGCTCGGATTTTTCTGTCCATCCTCGTCAATACACGAAACTGACACTCACATAATGTAAAACTGATCTACAAAGTAGGCCTACTGAAGACAGCCAATTTGTTTTTTTTTCTGCCCGATAATTTCTTGCTAACAAACTTGCTTTTCAAAGCATAAAACAAATCAGTCGCCGTGTTGATTCTGTGCAAAGTATTAATCCATAATTCAATCGTTTTTCCACAGCATGTTAACAATCAAACACTGCCTATTAGACCGTTGGCACGGTTGTTATCGGAACCGGTTCAATCGTACACAACAATCGCTATGCAGATTGCATACGTAAAGTGTAAACAGTGAATCGCTGCCGCGACTTTCATTTTCTTACCACTTTCTTTTTCTTCTTAACTGCGGCCAGCAATTGGCAACAACTGTCAGTACGAACTAAACATTTCGCCTTCTCTGTCAATACCATCTTCGAAACGAATACTTTTATGTTTCCTGCCACGCTAGAAAAGCGACATTGTTCCCCGTTTATAAATAAATAACATTATCTGTCATCAAGATTAAAATTGAAGTGTGTAGTTGTCCTTTAAATACACTAAGTACGTCGGAAAGCATCAGTTTTATAAATGCAGTTGAAAATCGAATGCAGTTTTACAAAACTGTTCCCACTCGTTCATATATACTGTGTAACTAATAAATTAATAAGCTTATATTCAGAAGTGTACATTAATACTGAAAGCATCGTCGTCGTCGTCGACGTCATCATCATCATCATCATCATCATCATCATCATCATCGTCGTCGTCGTCGTCGTCGTCGTCGACGTCGTAATCATAATCACATTGTCTCTCAGGCGGCGGTTACATTGCATCAGAATTCGTAAGAAAATGTGGTCGTACGAAATCGTGAGAGTTCGTGCGAATTCGTCAAAAGTGAACAAACCCATTGTTATTCATAATTTGCTTCCGATCTCTGCGTACGAATACTCACGAATTCGTACGTCTAGTCGTATGCGACCAAAATAATTTGTTTTTCATCAGATTTCGTACGAAATTTGCCGTCTCTGGAAGTCCAGGAGAGTGTCTTCTTCAGCAGTTTCGCCTCGACATCTCCAAAATGTAGTATAATGTAAAGCGTGTCGTTCGGGTATATTCAAAGAACTTTTCATCATTTCTTTTCAGCTCTTCATACGATCTTCCAAATTCCCCATTCTTACTTCTCGATTCAAAATATTGTTGAACACACTCACGTCTTTTCAACCTGTCCACTTCAAGAAACCTTATGACAGGAGAGTCCAAAAAGAAATCTAGTTCAGCTGGATCCACCGTTCCTTCTATTCCACTCAACACTCGTACGATTTCGGAAAGAACGTGTTTCCACGCTATTCTTACGATTTCGTAAAAACCGTTACTCGCGACTTCTCACGAATTCGCACGACCACAAATTCTGATGCAATATAACCGCAGCCTCAGCTACTATCAAGGGGTAATTGTGTTTCAGAGCCCTATGTAGACAGCAAACTCTACATAATGCTTATGCTGGCATATTTAAATACGTTCGAACTATTCATCATTTTTCCCAATTTAAACGATTTTCGAAGTGTGTAGCTATTACGTTCAATTTCACCTTTGATAGATTCCCTTCTAGACAAGACTTGTTTCTGTGATTACTATCAGCGCTGTAATTTACTTCAACGGACTTTAATTGTAAATCTTGTTGTATTCGCTGGTAAGCGGAGCATATTTCGTTAACTTTAATCTTTATTGACTTTCATCTTTATTGACTCAGTTTTATTGAAACCGGATGTTCCATGAATGTCAGTGAGTCACGCTTTATTATTTTTCATATCGTGCAGAATTATGTCTGGTTTATTTGCTGGTATGGTTTTATCCGTATGTATTGCACTTTTTCGATTACGGGTTGCTGATTTTTTGATTAAAATTTTAAAAATTCGAATTAAGTTTTATAAAATTGTTCCCACTCGTTAATATTACACGAGATCGTATCGCAAATAAATACCTCTCTTTTGTGTTTTGAGACTTGGAAGTAAATATATACAAAGAAACTGACTGGTCGAAGTTAACAATATTAGCGGAAGCCACGTGAGATAAAAACATTTCGTTTGAATATAGAAATCTTAAATTATATCATCTCAGAAATGAATAGAAAATTAGTAGTATTTGAAAGTTATATGAATGAAAATTTAAAAAAAAACACAAATTTATATAAGTTACAGCTGTGCTTACATTTCTGTTGAATTTCTTAATTTACGTCTGTAGCATAATGATTGCAACCTGAGTAGGTAAGGAACGAATGATGTAGTGATCTTAGACACGACATTTCATGCATATACTAGAATTATTCAGACTGCTGTTTAGTTGACATGGCACTACTCTCAGCTCTCGTTGAATACGTATAAAAACATATCTGTGGTACTTGTCAGGTAAGTATCTAAAAAAAAAAGGGACAAGTGATACACTAGGTGAGAGATTAATTTCTTACAAACATGAAAGATTGTGTACAAAAAATGGCACACTTAGAAAGCGTATATAATTAGAAATGTATAAGTGACAAAACTTTCCTTTCTAGCGCTGTTGCAGACCTGAGCTAGTCAGAGACCTTATAACGGATATAGAGGTTGCCCAAAGCCAGGTCCCCAGTCGTAATTCTAGCCTTCTCCGTCACGAGTCGCTGCATGCCGTAGCTACTCAGTTGGCCTCACGATACTGTGCGGCCATCGTACAGTCTTGGAACATTAAGCAGGATCTCGCACAGGGGCAGGAACATTAAGCATTAGAACAGTGATAAAGTATTGAATAAGTTAGTCTCCGTAATATTGAAAGTAGAGTGGAAGAAAAAACTCCCCCATCTCTCTCTCTCTCTCTCTCTCTCTCTCTCTCTCTCTCTCTCTCTCTCTCTCTCTCTCTCTCTCTCTCTCTCTCTCTCTCTCTCTCTCAGTCGCGTGACTGGTTTAATTCGGTCCTCCATCTCGTTCCCATCCAAATACCTACAACATCATCTCACATCTTCAACAATTTGTCTCACGTAGTCCAACCTCTGACTTCCCCTGCAGTTTCCGATCATCAATCATCCTACAGGTGTCCCTACCTATTCGTTATACTTCTCCATAAAACTCGCCTTTCTGTCATTATTATCTGTACCCATTCAGTTATCATGTACACCACTTTTTTTAATTTAAAAATTCTCCTGTACCACTACGCTTCCAATGGTTCTTGTGTTCGCCTGTCAGTTTTTCATACCTTCCGCCAGGTTCCACATCCGTGTAGCGCGTTGCTTTAAACTAGGAATTAGGAAAAAATATTTTTCTTCTTGAAATTTTTTCCCTTTTGGTTTGCGCAAAAAGTAGTTTGGGAATCGTGGAAAAATTACTAAAGGCAATTTTGAAATATAAAACAAACGGGAAACGATAGATGGAAGATTATGAATGAATTCACTTGAAAATGAGGTATATGTTAGTTAATCCTGAGTAGAGGTGAAGAAGATAAGAAAAGAATACGCAAGGAGGAGGAGAAGAAGGAAGAAGAAGAAAAAACAAAAATGATGAGCAGGAGGTAGAGAAAGAATAAGAAGAATAAGAAACGAAAACAGTTTTCACCTACAAATTAAGTGTTACCGATACCAGTGGCGAAGTTATTGAGAGGCTTTTGAGGCTTAGCCTACTCATAAAATAAACGAAAAAATGAATACTGTACATGAAAAGTTAACGTTTCAGGGTTATCGTATTTTATAAGTTCATAACAATTGGTTTACAAAACGCACTCTAAAGAGCGCGGTACGAATGGAACTGCCGCTAGGCTATGTGAGGCTTTCTGGCAAAGCCTCTCTCCCACCACCATTTATGACGTGCGACGGGCGTTATGTGTGTGTGTGCGGAAGGGGAGAAAGCTGTTGCGTTGCGGCCCAAGAGGCTAGTCTCCGTCTCGGGCAGCGAGCGTGAATGGGTATATCTTCCGTACTTAGTGCAATTAATTATTCACTCTACCAATTCATTTACGTTTAATTTAATTAATTTACGTTCGTTAGTGTTCGTTTTATGTTTTTACTTGTGTGTTAGTGTTAGATATTTTTGTGTACAATGGGTGATACTGAGAGAAGATTAACGTCATTATTTAGTGAATTAAACGTGAAACCGTTTTCAAGTTGGAGTTATGAAACAAAGTGTGCCTACAAAGATAGGAGATTGACACCACATTTAGATATTAAAATAGCGGATAGCAGACAAAATAGAAAGTTTCAATTCTCTTGGTACAAGAAATATCTTTGGCTAAATGGGTGCTCTGAGAAAAATAAATTATACTGTTATACCTGTATTCTGAAGGGGGGGGGGGAGAATGGTCATCAGCTTCTTATGGTGTCTGTGTAACAAAAAATTTGACAGAAAGGCCAAAACACATCAATGTTTAAGAAGGCATCTTCAGAATGAAGAGACATTTTTATTGTTAGGTCGTGGAAGAATTGAACATTCCATTTCTGAAGGCGCTAAGCTTCAAGCCATGAAACACAATGAAATTGTGAAGCAAAATAGATTTGTAATTTAGAGACTTATCGATGTTGTGTGGTTCTTAGGTAAACAAGAGCTTGCTTTTAGAGGGCATTTTGAAGATGAAAGTTCCGACAGCAAAGGTAATTATCTTGAATTATTGGAACTTCTCTCCAGACAAGAACAGTTTTTACGTGATCATTTGCAGTGCACTTCCAGTTTTAAAGGTAGGCTACATCAAGTACAATTCAAAATGAGCTGATTGAATCAGTAACTGACGTAATTAATGAACGCATTAAAGAAGAATTACATTCCTGCGAGTTTGTTAGTGTGCAAGCAGACGAAACCCTTGACCAAGGATTACGTCGAAGGATTAGAATTATGGCTAAGCCAGAACTACTTCAGATTTAACAACAAATTTTACATACAAGAGAATGGATTACCAATGGGATCACCGCTTTCACCATTAATGGCAGAGATATTCATGAATAACTTTGAAATCAAAATTTTAAAAGATATAGATAAAGAAAGAAGAATTAAAAAATGGATCAGGTATGTAGATGACATACTAATAGTTTGGGAAGGTGAAGTAAATGAATTTAAAAAATTTACGGAAGAATTAAATAACATAGAAAAAACAATAAAATTTCAAGAAGAAATTGGAGGATTAGAAATTAATTTCCTGGACATCAATATAAAAATTGAAGATAACAAACTCAAATTCGATATATATAGGAAAGAAATATACTCAGATTTAATAATTCCACAAGAATCATATCATCATATATAGAAGTATCAATTATAAAATGGCAGCATTAAATTCAGTTTGCTATAGAGCTATAAATTATCTAGAAAATGAAGAACTCAAACAAAAAGAATTAAAGAAAATACAACAAATAGCAAAAAATAATAATTACAACCCTAAAATAATTAATAGAATAGTTAAGAAAATAGAGGAAAATAAATAAATAGAAAAGAACAAAAAAGAAAAAACAAATGAAGAAAAGAAATATAAAGGAGCAATAACATATATAGGATATCAAACAAAAATGTTACAAAAATGCTTCGAAAAATACGAAATACAGATAGGAATAAAGAAAACGAAAAATGTATTCGAATATATAAAAAATGCTAAAACAGAAGAAATTCCATTAACAGAAAAAAGCGGCGTATACAAATTAAAATGTGGGGAATGTAATAAGATATATCTGGGCGAAACTGGAAGAAAATTTAAAATTCGAATGAATGAACATGCAAAAGGAGAAGGGGTTAGAACAACGAACTCACTATATGCAAGACATTTCAATGAATCAGGCCATAAATTTATAAATCCAAATGAAAATATGGAAATAATCAAAATAGAAAATAATCCGCAAAAAAGAAAACTAATAGAAGAACTAGAAATACTTAAAGTTAAAAAAGAAGATAAGAATAAATTAATGAATATAAAAGTAGATTTTACAAATGAAGAAATATTTTATTATATACTAAACAATAAACAAAAATAAATTAAAATAATAAGAATAGCACACTAAAAATGACGAAATGTAAAAGGTTATAAGTTAGAAAGTAAACTATTACATGAAGAAATTAACGGGAGATTTTTAAAATAATTTGACGGACGTTAAAAAAAATGCCTAACGAAAAATGTAGACAAAGTTCCCGTGAAGAGCGGCAGCAGCTAGAACCAATAGGAGCGGCGATGACATAAGGGGAGGGGCCTAAAGTATAAAAGCCTACAACGTACAGTTGACAGACGTTGTTTAAGACCTGAAGATGTCAGTGATGACAAAAAGCTTTGTCTAAACAATAAAAATTATAGCAGTTTAGCAATTTTATAAAAGAAATAGAAACCCTTGACGTTTCTTGTAAAACTCAAATGAGCATCATTCTTAGATTCTGTACGCAAGATGGGCCTAAAGAAATGTTTATTGGTTTCTATGATGTTTCAAAAGACAAAACAGCTGTAGGGTTATCAGAAGTTATTATCCATGAACTTAATGCTCGGGAAATTACTGACAAAATAGTTAGTCAAACCTATGATGGGGCCTCTGTAATGGCAGGAGATCGAGAAGGCGTCCAACAGTTTGTGAAACAGGTCTGTCCACGAGCTACATTTTTACATTGTTACGCTCATAAATTGAATCTCGTGTTACTATATTGTTCAAAATCAATCAAACAAGTTAGACTTCTCGTTTATAATCTTGCAGCTTTCCATACATTTTTCAGTAAATCCTCAAAAAGAACACAGCTGTTAGAAAATAAAGGATTTAGATTATCACAAACATGTACCACCCGCTGAAATTTCAATTCCCGAGCAGTCCATACAATTTATGCAAAATACAATAAACTGAAAGATGTTTTCCATACAATTACAGATAACATGGGATGCAGAGTCATTCAACTGTGCTTCTGGCCTGCTTAATATTTTGAACAAAACACAATTCACTTACCTGCTTTGCCTTTACAAACAAATTTTTGTTTATATAAACCACCTTTTTGCACTCCTTCAAAACAAAGTAACATCAGACATAAATATGTGTAATACTGAAATCCAGAAGACCATCGGAGTAATAAAGAATATGAGGTCAGAAAGTACTGTGAAATCATGTGTTGAAAACTCTAAAAAGCTTTGCAAAGTGAGCAAGAATTCGGGTCCTTCAAACTTTTAACCTACGAAATTTTGGACACACTGACTGTACAAATGGAAACGCGTTTTGGAGATATTGAAAAGATCAGATTTGTCGAATTGTTGAATCAAAATAGCTTTGGGGGATATAAACTATACGCTGTCCAGGCAGTGAAGGCGGCTGGAGGGTTAGGAGACCCTTGGCTCACGCACGCACACTGGCAGGCCGCCTAACAATAGACGGGGGACGGCACTTGACCTGTGCTTCTGTCTTTTTAAATACAGTTTACTATAATAAATTAAATTTTGTTATTCTGCTTAATCTTATAGTTTTGGTCGTTCCATTTAATTCAGACTGTGATTTCATTTAAAATAAGTCCAAACACGAAGTTTGTACGACGATTTTCAAATGTTTTACTCTTATTTGTTTATTTTGAAATATTGTGATTGCTAAACTTCTGAGAATTATTTACGCGACTGTTATTAAAAAAATGTTATTATTAAAAACTAAGATTCTGATCATTTAATTTACTTTTCAACTATTTTTCTGATACACTCCCTTTGGATGCCAGAAGCCGGTTAAATGGCCCTATGGTTCATTGTTGGAACTGCTAGCGGCCGATTAAATCGGCCCGTCAAATGACACTGAGAACTGCCAGCGGCCGATCTCGCTGGCTTTTTGTATATTCATCGTAGCGGATGCATTACTTTTAGTATATTTTTATACTACACGTCAAATTAATTCTAAATAGTTAGGCTACTTTACTTTTTTTATACAAGGCTTTAAACTCGAGCTCAAAATTCAACTAGGGGAGTATATACTCGGAATTTTAAAATTAACTTTCTCTCTGCGTTCAAAACTCTGATGCTTATTTTGCAGGCTTGAGACTGCCGATGGCCGCATTAAAAGTTATATACAAGTTTATCAATATTTACAAATTTACAACAATTAAAAATCAAAATTCTAATAAAATATTTACAAAATGTAGCAATTTTGTTGTTTTGCTAAATGTAGCTTGGGTTGAGTGCAACTTTATACTATAGGTGCACAACCAAAATCGTCTTCATCAGTGGTGTCGTCATATTCATCCTCATCGGAGTCATCAGGTGCTAAGTTTACAATCAGTTCCTGAACACTTGCTTCATTTAACCCCTAGTTCCTCCAGTCTTCATCAATCAACTTCTGTACATGGTCGACGTATTTAGTCCACATGTCGGAAGTAAAGTTGACAACAGATTCTCTAAATAGGTTTTCAATATCTGCCAGTTTAAAGGTTGTATTCCTAACCTTTACGTAATTTTTTAGATTCGCCCAAACCATTTCAATAGGGTTGTAATGACAGTGATAGGGCGGTAGACGAATTACTTTGAAACCCAACTCAGATGCTTTTTTATCGATCACATAGGTAGGCGTTGGTGGCTTATGTAATCGAACTAACGCATATAGTTCCACCTTAAGAAGGTTATCTGGGAAAGGGACACCTCGAGCTTTCAACCAGCTGATCATTTCCGCTTTTGTTGATGACGATGTCGGTGGTTTGTTTAGAATCCTGGAATGATACGGAGCATTGTCCATAACAATAGTTGCTCCTTGAGGAATGGATGGCAGTAATGTATCGAAGAACCATGATTCAAAAACAGTCGCATTCATGTCTTCATGGTAATCTCCTGTCTTCTTAGATTGGAACACAAAAGGGGGAGCGCTAATCCATCCGTTGGAGCCACCAGCATGACAGATGATCAATCGTTTGCCTTTACCCAAAGGGCCGCCGAGAGTTCCTTGGATAGTGCCATCAGTCCAACCAGTGTCCTTTCTCGTGTTTTCATTGATCCAGGTCTCGTCCAAAAATATAGTGTTTTTAATATTTACTTCAAGCATTTTTCTTAAGAAACGACACCTTAACAGGGCCACTGACGGCTTTTCCATGAGGATTTTTCTGCTGTTAAATTTCTTGTACTGAAATCCCATGTCTGATAATAGCGAGCTCAGTGAAGATTTTCCTCCCATATACAGTCCAGCTTCTTGAAGTGACACACAAAGTTGTCTGTGGGTAGGCGCTTCTTTTCGAGCATAGTAGCTCAATATGTGACGTCGAATAGCTCCTTTGTCGAAGTCATCCATGTCTGTTACTGGCCGCTTTCTCTTCAAACTTTTCTTCCGAGGAGTATGAATAATAATATTTTCCCTTTTGGTGCTGTTTAAGGTGTTATCTTGTTGATCGTCCTCAGCTGTGATTAAATCAATATCTTCAACTACACAGGGATCTTCTTGATTTTCCAAACTTTTTTAATCTCTGCGTTGATACGTTGTATTGTTCTCAAAAATGTCGGCGTATTTTTTTACTATTTTTTCAGTATTATAACAATAAAGAGGTGGGTCGTCAATCTGCTCTTTATCGAGTATCACAATTGGTGAATCGGAAAAAAAATTAAAGGGAGTGTCACAGAAAAATAGTTGAAAAATAAATAAGATGATCAGTAACTTAGTTTTTAATAATCATCATTTTTAATAATAGTCGCTTAGATGGTGTTCTAAAGTTTAACAATAATTAACAATAGTTTAAAATAAACAAATAAATGTAAAACATTTGAATATCGCCATAAAAACTTCGTGTTTGGACTTATTTTAAATGAAATTACAGTCTGAATTCAATGGAACAATCAAAATTAAAAGTTTAAGCACGACAATAAAATTTAATTTATTGTAGTGGACTGTAACTAAAAAGACAGCAGCGCAGGTCAAAGGCCTGTCCCTGTCTATTGTTAGGCGGCCTGTCAGTGTGTGTGTGTGTGTGTGTGTGAGGGTCTCCTAACCCTCCAGCCGCCTTCACTGCCTGGACAGCGTATAGATTTTCCTGCAACGAAATTAAACAACCTTCTGTCCACGTATCCACTTTTCAAAAAAGAAGGATTGGAAAATGAATTAAAGAATATTTATGTAGATGAAGAAAAACATTTACCCCCTGTAGACCTTCTGAAATTCGTAACTAGCAATGGTCTTCAAACCATCTATAAAGAAGTAACACGCTTATCAAGTTGGTCTTGACATTTCCTGGTACTACAGCTTCCTCAGAAAGAAGTATGAGCGCATTAAAAAGGATAAATAATTGCCTCCGAAATTCAATGACAAATGAACAATTAAGTTCTCTCAGTACAATCGCCATTGAAAAAGTTTAGTTAAAGAACTTTCTATGGGTCAGAGTTTCAAGGAACGTGTAATTGATATTTTCGCAACAAAGAAGAATCGACGTGTGGACCTATTGTATACAAAAATATAAGGTAAGGAAGCATATTTATATTTTATCAGCCTACCCAGTACTTACACATTAGCTTCGCCACTGACCGATACAGAGAAAACGTTCAGACGACCACATAGTTTGCAATTTCATTGAATAGGAAATGGGTCGGGCTGGACCTTGGCATTTTGTTTTAATTATATTCACAAGAATGCGCTTGTGTGTTTGTCACTATGTGCCAATACAGCATTTATGTTAACTCGGAGAAACGCACTGGCGTCGCATTAATTTGTCGGCAACACTGCACTTGTTACCAACAGTTCTTGGTGTACAGTTAACAGATAACATTATTTATTTATGGTAACTTATAAAAATACTATTGTTCGTAGTTAAATAACTAGTAAATACAAACTACAAATTGTATATAACAGAAATTGTTTAACGAAACTAGACCGCTGTGTTTGTGTATAAAGAAAAGGAAGCCATACGCGCAAAACTACAAACAAAATTAAGATGCACTTAACTGTCACTCTCATAGTTTTATTTTCTATAAAATAAGTGATATACTTTAAGAAAAAAAAATCAAGAGAGAATTACGTTTATGAGGAAAACACATGGCTCAACAGCCACTTCCCTATTGTGACGGCAGGTAAAGTTTAACGAATAAAGCTAATAATATGTGAATACATCGTTAGAGGGGTCTCAGAAAGCGAGACTCTACTTCTTAGAGTAAGTCGAACACTACGAATAAGACAGCTGCTGGCAATACGCTGTGCCAAATGACCACAGCGTTTCAAAGCTGGGGTAAGAGAGGTCCTGATTTACCATTAGGCTGTAGCGTAGGGAGTAAGCTGTGGGGGGGGGGATTTAAGAGAACAAAAATATTAAAAACCTCATGTTGCAATGTACATATTTTTTCATCATGCCGTCGCCTAAATCATATCATTTGAAGCGTAAAGTCTCTCCCGAAGGTAACACATTTCGTACGTGCAAGCCTGCCGGGAAGCCAAATTCGTTTCGACAGAACCAGTATAGGTTGCTCTTCTTCTGACTTCGATCGGCTAAAGTCAGTCCTCCAACGTCCGTCCAAGACACAAGAGTTCTTAATATGTAAATACGTGAATGTTTTAACACAATTTTGCCTCTCATTAATAATTATGAGTCAAATTTGCAACAGTTAATAACAGACATGAAAATTATTTGAAAAAAACTTTTGTTCTTTGCGTTTTGATTTATTTTGTGTAAAGGTTAAGTACCAGTAAAGTATAGGACTTTTGTAATATTTTCATTAGTTATTATAACTTGTCAATGTGTCCACGCTATTGTCATAAACAAATTTACGTTTTTAAAATGGAAAAAAGACAAATGTTTGTTTATACAACCCACATGTCCCTAAATAATAAGTAGCCTACAATGTGTAAGTAAATGGTGTGTAACACTTGTCGTTGGAGAGGTCGGAAGGTAAACGGTGGGGGGGGGGTATAAATTTTATAAATTTACTATTAAACATTCACGTTCCTAGGGCGCTAAAAGCTAAAACCTTAAGTCAGACCTGTCCCCCGGCTCTTCATATCCGCAAACATCTCTGCCCTGCTGTTGAAGCAGACACGTCACCGCCTCCCGCGTGTTACTCCACCGTAGGCAAAAGGTGAGACGAAATCCACTGGCGTAGTCGTTTGTGAACCTTCCGCTAACCTCGGTCCTGGTCCCAATGTCGCCACCACTTCTGTCGTGCTCCTATGCGCATAGTCTGCAGTAATATCCGACTCTGACGAAGACGTAGTACCTCCACCAGGCCTTCAGGTCCATTCACTGTACGAAGCTCTTGGCGGTGGTGGGTGGCGTACCGAAGTGGGTTGTTCCGAACGGAAACGCATGCACAGGTTTGAGGATACTCGCCGGGCGACAGTCATTCGGCCAGCCCAACGAACGTTCTATCGCCCACCACATAACGCGAATTCCAAATATTGAGGTGATTCAGCGTGTGCCCGTCCACAGTGTTCATGGAGTTAACTTCTGACCACCTTCCTAACTTGTTCCACGTTGCTACCCACCACGTTAACATGTGAGACATCAGAAAGACCTTCAATTGGGACGCGATGTCGCCGGTTGCTAGAAGAGGGTTTCCTCGATATCGTCCGCCAAATTGCCGAGGCGACTGTCGTATTCTGCGAGGCAGTGTTATCGGCGTAGACGTGTCTTCCCGGATAAGATCACATCGGTTTCTAACTTAATTGTTAAACGGTATAAGAAAAAAGAATGGTGACTTGTGATTTAGTCTTTACATGTAGATCATACAATATATAGCCTACAACCAAAACGTAAATAAAAATTCATAATTAAACAAACTAGGCCTTGGAGAGACAAATAATAAACAAGCAATAACAACTGATAATTTTTAATTTAATTATCAGGAGTTTGATAACAATTAGACATCCAATTTGCTAATTAGCAGCTTGATTTGACATCAAATAGCTTGAAGATAACAACTAATGGACTAGATTACAAAATGTAGGTATACGCTGTTCAAGAACTTTAGGACAATTACATGTGATAATGGTTCACTGGTAACAAGCTTTAATTTGTAAAAAGTTTTGTAATAATTTGGTATAATTTGTTACCACGAACAGACCAGGAGATATTACCGTGCTCACTGACATAGGCATCTCTGCCTTCAGTGTGACGTAAATGCTGACAGAAGAAATGGAACCACGACTTCAGAACACAGGTAGTTTTGTAATGGCGTCCAGCGGATCACCAAAAACCAGTTGCTGTAACCTGTACTTTCTGTACCGTACGAGTTTTCTTTTGTTTTTTGTGCTATTCTTTTTTGACCTTATTGTTTATCAGTCATACTGACTTACAGAAAGGGATGCCCAAAGAAGAGCGAGAATTATAAAAATGTGTATATGGTTTATAAACTACAACATAGTCTGTTAAACGTAGTTTATAATACAGAAGTGTTACGGACACTGCAAGATACTTGCGTTTTTTATAGATTTCAGCAAGCTTTTGACAGGATTTATAGAGTTATAAGAGATGCGATATTGTTTAGAATACCGAGGAAGTTAACAGGATTTAGTGAAAAATGTGAAATGACATTTAAAAAGTCAAGAGTAAAAGTGTCACGTAGAGCAAGTGAAGAAAAAGATGGTGACGAGGAGACGCCCGCGACAAGGGGTCGGGTAATAGAGATTCGGAAATAAACCAACACAAAACAAAGTTTGTATGAGTGGAAAGAAAGAAGGAAGAATCAGACAGTAGTTTTGAAATAGAGAGGATTCGAAGAAATGAAGCGTGTTAAATACGTAGAGACAGTGATAATCAAAACAAAAAGAGAAGATTAGAAATTATACAAACTATTTAAGGGGGGGGTTGACACCTGCACTACAGAAACAAGGATATCGTGAGGCATTTCTTCTTCTACTGGCGTTATAACCCAGTATGGATTTTATACTCTACAATGATTCTTCTCCATTCGACCCTTTTATTACATAGTCTTCTTCATCTTCTTATCCCCATATTTCTCAGATCCTCCTCAACATCCTCGATCTATCTCTTCCTTGGCATCCCTCTTGATCTCCTACCTACTGGTCTCCATTCTGGCAATTCTGTACCGTTCCATCCTCATCGTGTGTCTCAGCCAGGCCCTTCTTCTACTCTTTATAAACATTACAATATCTGTATTAGATTATTTATTTCATGATTGCTTCGTATTCTCCATGAGCCGTCGTTATTTTGCACTGCTCCAAAAAAATTTCTCAGTACTTTTCGTTCTAATATTCTTAGATACTGTTCGTGGTTTTGCGTTAATACCCACGTTTCACATGAATATGTTACGACTGATCTATTTATGCTTGTTTATATTTTATATTTAATAATTTGTTCAGCGCTTTCGACTTCTTTAATTTTGAGTAGTCGTAGTAAAATCGGATACCACTAAGATAAGGGAGTTAGCAGGACCAGTAAAATGCGGCTGTACAAAACAATGATTAGACGGTGACAATGGAGACAGTGTGCTTAATCGGAGAAGACCCAAGTGATAAGAGTTAGATAAGCGTAATGCGGACTGACCGAAATAGAAGATGTAGTAGGCATTTATGGTAGATTATTAAATAAGGAGGATACGGGAAGAGGAAATAAAGCACAGTGAACGAGACAACAACACCAAACAACTTACAAAGTAATTACAGAATGGACACCACAGGGAAAAAGACACAGCAACGGGAGTATGCCTGTGTCCAATGATGAACGAATTTCGCTGACTGAAATTTTTAAAATTTATTATACAATTTAGCATATGGGCAAATCCACGGGAGATTTCCCTCAAGTTGAAAAAAGAGGTGAAAAAAGTGTGTGGCACACCTTACTACGATAGAATTTTGGTTTCTTTTGTCCTTTCTGAATGATAATTTAACCCCGTAAAAGATCAAATGTGTTGCGTATTCTTTTAACAGGTCAATTATTTCTTTAAAATTACCATAACCGTTTTACATTGTTGTCAAAACATAATCGAAACTGGCGTTGCTGCTATTGTTGCTAAAAACAATATTATAGCATAAAAATAAATTAAATTTAAGTTTTAAAATTTAAGAATTTTTACGTTTACAAAAAATGAATTAGAAGGTCCGTGAAATTTGATTTTTACGCTTAGTTCAACCGTACAATTTACCGTTTTCAAAATAACACGACTCCGCCTAAAAGTGTCAGATTTGGGTGCAATGAGAGGGGTTTTGAAGCTTGAAATCCTAACGTTAAAATCTGCCAAGTGCCACTAAAAAGTTTAAAAGTGTTATTAACCTTAAACATTTTATTTGCCTCCAGAAGCGGTTAAGACTTAAAAACAGGTTAATTACCTTCTGTCGCGCTTCTTAAAATCAAAATACTGGATAACTCGAGTTTCGACAACTAGTGTGTCATCATCAGATCCTCATGAATATAGTTAAAACTACATTTGTCGATGTTTACACATCTCGTCGAACAATAAAAACAACACATACATAGCACAAAAATATTAAATAATTTAACACAGTAAAAACCAAATAAAACAGAATGATACTCAATACACGCGGCGCCACGAACCTGCACAGGACGCGTTATACAGTAAAACTAATCGATACGGACTTGACCTTCGATTAACTTTATCGATCTGACATAGTTAATTTCTCGTTCTATATTATTGACTCTATTGAATAAAATATTATTTTTATGTATTGAGTTTTCATTTAGGATGTAATTCTCTTTAGTGGCTTTATATATCTCAAACCGTTCGAGAGTGTCCAGTTTAAGTGATTTCTTGGATTTATGTAGTATGTCCAAACTCTCACTAATATACTTTTTATGTTGTGATCTTGTAAACTTAAATGTTCAGCAAATGTAGATCTTCTTATATTTGACTTAGAACTTGGGATGTGTTCTTTATAACGCAATTTGAACGAACGACCCGTTTGTCCTATGTAGAATTGTGAACAATCTGAACAATTAAGCCTGTATACACCAGTATCGTCATATTCATCGAAAGATTTATTTTTGTTTTTAAACTTAAGTTTGTTCTCGAGCTTATTATTTGCTTTTGAAGCCAATACAATATTTTGTTTTTTCAATTGGTTTTTTAAGGTATGATGTAACATTTCGCCATACTCTATTGCAATATATTTTACTTTTTCTGTAGGCACGTCAATATTTATTGGTCTATTTTGTTTCTTATTTATTATTTTATCTATTATGTTACTTTTATATCCATTGGCTGTCGCTATGTGTTTAATAATGTCAACTTCGTTTTTATAGTCTTCTGTGGAGAGGGGCAATGAGAGCAATCTATGTATCATGCTATTGAAAAATGCCATTTTGTGTGAAAAAGGGTGATAAGACGAGGCATGAATAGCATGATCTGTGGTTGTCGGTTTTCTATAAATATTAAAGTTAAATTTGTTATCTATTTTTGTTAAAGTCAAATCTAAGAAATTTATTTTATTATTCTTTTCCGTTTCTAATGTAAATTGCAAACTGTTTGTTATGGTATTCAAATATTTATTAAGCAGCTCTAGTTGTCTGCAATTGCCTTTATAGACCACTATCGTGTCATCCACATATCGACGATAAAATAAGATTTTGTATAAAGACGTAACATACCAAGCAGCTGTTTATTCTTTACCCCTACACGTAGCACAGATTCCTTTACATTGGGACATTGTAAACACGTTTCAGGGCGTGCATGTATGGATTTATGTATTATGCAGCTAATGAAAAGCCAGCAAAAATTTCGTGTTAAGGGATATTTCGTAGGTTAAACCTTCGTGTTAACCGTACAAACTGTAACTGAAAAATACATACAGCGATCGGGACCTGAGTCACATTCCGTGTTAAACGTGTTCCACTGTACTTTATATGATATAAACAGCTGTTCATGTTTTTATGTGGTAAATTAAATTCAGCGGGCTGGCTGTACATACAAATGATGATGTTTAACTTACAATACGACGACGTTTGCGCGCGCAACTGTTGGGTATATGCGTCTCTGTGTTTAGAATTACCTGAGCACTTAACTGAACTCGGCAGTACTTTATGAGGTTCAAAAGCAGTAATCCAAAACGATTACTTTCCACGTTTCTGTTCGTGAATGATCAAATTGTGTTAGCATTGAATGAACAGGACTCCAATTACTTAGTTCGAAAACTCCGTGAAGAATTTTGGAAAAACTGCACAGCTTATTGGAGGTCAAGGATTCAGTACGACAGTAGACTCGCGTATAACAAAAAAAATTGTAAGGTGTCTTCGGGTGACATTATCAAAAGATAGTAGAACTGATAAACATGGATAATGGTGAAAGAGGAGCTGAATTCTGTGCCTTGGGTTGGGAAGGCGACCCATTAACCTAAAAGATGATTTACTCTGCCATCTTAAAAAAACTATGGTCACTTATGGGTCTGAAACTTGGTAAAATAAATTAAAGAAACCCCCGAATATTCAATTTAGCGAAAATGGACTTCTGGAGAAGGTCTTGTGGGGTGTCTAGGCACCAGTGCATTAAAAAAATAAGCTATCAAAAAGCAAATTAGTGTCAATGAAACAATTTCGGGCACCAAAAATATTGAAGCGTCTCATATAGTATGGCCACGTGGAACAGATGCCTGATGAGCTCCTCTTGGCCCAATAAAGTTGTTAAACTGTGTTGCAGCCAGACAGCGTAATCGTGGCAGCAGCAGTTGCAGAATGGAGAATTGTGGCGTGCAAAGAGATGACTGGAAAAATAGAAGCGTGTGGTGTGGAGATGACATTTTGGATAGATATATTGGGGCTATACGGTTTGTCCGTGTCGAGACAGACCAATGTCCTAGCTCTCCGAGCTACCTTCAAAATCTCATGGCCTCATGGTCCTGCCCAAATAAAGCTGCAATGGCATTCTGAGATAAATAAACTTACCGCAGTGAAAGCCAAAATAGTTTCTACTATAACACATGCGTATAATACGTACGATACTGTTCGAGAGGGTCCTATGAGAGAAGGTTATTTTAGAGCCTTGCCCCTCGTACATAAAACTCGCGAGCATGAGTCATAGGTTTTTCACAATATCGTCCAAGGATCGAATCCCAAATCCACTTGTCAACCAGAGAGAAGAGATTCGACTGTCACCTTGGTCGCTTCCTCTCGTCCATTCTTATACGTTCAGGCATCCCCCAGTTAGGAGCAAGAGTACATGAATATGTGACAATTGCGCACAGCGACATTCGCGCACACAAGGAAGTTTATGACATTCGCGCACAGCCAGGTCGTTAACCTAGCAGGTAGTCGCTAGTGCTCATAAGTCATCGTGAGTTATTTGTTATTTATTCATTCCTGCCGTGAGTATCGTAGTGTGCAGTACACAGTGTAAACATTGTGTTTTAAGTTAGATTTATTCATCATGGAAGTGATTTCGACTACTAAAGGAAAGCCGTGTGCGCATCATGACGGGTACACGTATCGACAGTTTAGGAAGAAGGAGGATGGAACGATCACCTGGCGTTGCCTCAAGGAAAGATCAAAACGATGTCGTGGAATTTTGAAGAGTAGAGATGGCGCTATGTTGAATGTTACAGAACATACATATGGACCTCCTGACGACGCACGCGTCGAAGTACAGAAGAGGGTACATAAGGCAAAGAAGAGAGCTCGTGAAAATGAGACTTCAATTCAGAAGATCTACGCTGAGGAACTAGGAGACCTCCATAACAAAGGCTACGACTTCGTTACTGAAATGCCGACCCAATCAGCTGTTAAGAGAAACTTGTACCGTCACAGGAGTATATCACAAGGCAACCAAAAAGAACCAAATAGTCGTGACGAAGTGATATTGGATGATGAAATATTGAAGATGGAAGATGGAAGCAGTTTTCTTCTTAAGGATAATACAGAAGGTGAAAGAATAATTATTCTAAGCGGTAAAAAGGGCAAAGAAAGCTTGAAACTGCATGAAAACTTTTTTATGGACGGAACTTTTAAAACTGCAAGCAAACAGTTCTCTCAAATCTATACAATACACGCGGACTACGGGAGCTCCAAGGAAGAGACAAACATTCATCCAGTTCTGTTTGCACTCTTACCTGACAAAAAGAAGGATACGCATGTACGTCTGTTTCGTGAAATCCTCAAGGCTGTACCAGAATGGACCCCTAGGAAAGTAACTGTCGATTTCGAAGGTGCTGCTGTATCTGCCCTCAAGGAAGTGTTCCCCTCAACGGAAATAAATGGCTGCTTCTTCCACATGAAGAAATGTATTTGGAGGAAGGTTCAAGAGCTTGGACTAGCGCGTGCTTATAGAGAAAACGAGGAACTTCGCCTTCATATTCGTATGTGTACATCTTTGGCCTTCCTTAGACCAGAAGACGTACCAGATGGTTGGTTGGTGATCCAGTCACAGGCTCCTGACAACTCAAAACTAGTAGAGTTTTTCGACTACTTCGTCAACAGATGGATTGAAAATGAAGAAATCCCTATTCACCTGTGGACTTGCTACAAAAGACGGCATCGCACGGCTAATGCTGTTGAAGGTTGGAATAATCGGATCAACAACATACTTGGCAGACCGAACCCCAAGCTTAAAGATGTGTTACTGTGTTTGAAGAGAGAAGCGGAGTCTTCAGCCTTCATGTACATGAGAGCGGAATTGAATCTCGAAGGAAAGAGGAGAAAAACCACATACCAAAAGCTGGACGAAAGAATTGAAAAAACTATAAATAAGTATCAAGCAAGCGGCGACATCACATCTTGTCTAAAAGCGTTGTCCTACATGTACAAGTTGGAATAAATGTAGCCTGGCTAGAGTTATTAGCATTACTAACACTGTAAATAATTTGTAAATAATATGTAAATAATTAATTATGACGAAGCTCTTTGACGAAGCTGAAATTAGTAGAAGTTTTCAACTGATTTTAAACACGCCTAAATAATTGCAACTTTACAATTGTTTAGACAGTCCAAAGCCTGGAAAAAGTGTGATGGGAATCAGTTTTTACAATAAACCTACTAAACCTTCGTCAAGTGTGCGCGAATGTCACTGTGCGCGCTTGTCACGACACCGAGTACATGACATCAAGATCGGTAACAGACAGCCCCTAGGGCCGCGGACTTAAAGGGAGCCGCCGCAAGCTACAGATATATTTTTTTTTAACAAAAATATTTTTATAAAAGTAGGAGGCACTTTGATTTACTTAAGTATATTTTTTGAAATTAAATGATCGATTTTTGTTAATAATACAAATGGAAGACAGTTCTTATTTAAATATTGCTCGCTTATTTTTAAAACGTTGGCATCCTTAAAAACCAATCTGCGCATGCGAATTTTGAACGTCCGCTATATTTCCCCCCCCCCCATTTACACGACTGTGGTACCACAATTGTTTGTTATCATTGTTTATCTGCGTTGTGACTGAACGGTTTGCGATTTGAGATTGTTTTTATTTTATTTTGAACGTAAAGAAGGTTTTTAGCTTTGTGTGGTGGGGAGCGTGTTGTTTCGTTGATATTTATTAGTGTTAAAAAATTATTTGTTTTTTGTGTTAAATTTCTGAATAAACTTAGTTAAGTTACTTCACTTAGAAAATAAATTAATTTGCTCAATTCTTTTACATGGTTCTTAATATTTTTAAAAAAGTTTGAAAAATGAAAGCACACTTTTTTATAGTACCCTACTGGTTTTAAATTTGACAGTATTAATCTGACATCAAATTACTTCTGCAGTCATATTACTTCAAAGTCGCAGCCAGAAGGGGGGGGCTCAGAAAACTTGGCCTAGGGCCTCAAAAATCTTAAATCCGGCACTGGTAACAGATATTCGCTAATAATCATTTTACCCGGTTTAGTGTCATAGCCAGTCTGGAAAGTATTAGAATCAGTTGACCGGCCAGACGAGAGGACGCTGGGCGCCGCCAAATGAACCGACGATTTAAGTGGACACCAAGATCCTTGAATTCCATAGACTAGCGCGAGTACGTATGGTGTACCGATTCGCAAACGCCCTCTTCAAAAATGGAAATTGTCCTATGACATGACGTTTAACGCACACATCGGTTACTCAGTGCAAAATCTCCATAAGTGACGTCACGAACGCCGGTTTGCCTGAATCTTAAAGCAATCCAGTAGCGCGCAGCTTACAATGAACAACTGGTTTGGTTACAATTTACGCGAAAAAATGTTTTACAAAAAGTGAAGCCCTATACTTTTTTCACAAAATACAGTGGTTTGAAAAGTTTAAACCTTATGTATTTTATAAATAATGCATATTACGAAGGTTATTGTTAGTGTACAGTTGAGTACACAGTGAACTACCAGCACTTTTAATTTGTACATATTTATATGAAAATTTCCCCTTATACGCTCCATACGTTCATACACACATTTACTTTTTAATATTAGTTTTCTATTTCACCCCCTTATTATCTTTACTGTGCGCATAGTGTATATAACCATTATTCACTCGCCTACCTTTAGCAGTGTTAATACTTATTTATGTATGAGTTTCAAGGTTAAAAGATGCCAATTTGATGATTGTTCCACTGCGGCTGTTGCGCTCCCACGGGACGTCCCTCCACATGTCATGTTGATAACGGCATTCCCTAGTGACTAACTACGCCACACCGAGTTGCACCACGGAATATTTGAAATTGGTTATAATCTTTTGTTTAGAAATACTTTCTTAAATCACCTTTAATTGTTTTTAGCCCTTTTTAAGGGCACTCGTAACTGTCAAATCGACCAAAAATCGTTTTTGGTTTTTTGTCTTGAAAAAATCGTCAATATTCTCTGAGTAATTTGATACCAAATTTATGTGGATACGCCTAATAATATTTTTTTTATGATGTTAAAAAAAAGTTGAGATCGTAGGAAACGTTTTCCCAAAAGTGCTGATAAAGTTACAATTTTTTACAAATCTGTAACTCCCTTATAATAAATCGTAAAGCCATACAGTTTTTACCATTAGAAAGGTAATTTCAACAAACATTCACTACTAATGTCCGTAATAAAGCCAAGATTTGGTGATCTGAGTCATCCTAATTTGTTAATTAAATGTCTTCATGGTAGTAGAAAGAATGCAAACGATTCGCTGAACCATTTGATTTGGAATAGTTTTCCCAAAAATTTATTTGTTGGACTGGATACTTTGATTTTGGGTGTACGTAATGCTGTGTTGACCTTCAATGAAGGTAATATAAGTAGGCCTAAGTGTCAATTCTTACAAAAATTAGGCATCAAAGTAGGATCAAATAAAGTTAGGATAATAAAAAAAATTAACTTGCAAGGAATCCTTTGAGGCAGAGACAGCAGTAGATGAGCTGATGGAAAAGGTTAGACAGTCAATTAGAAATGTGAAGAAAAACTAGAGGACCAAGTGGACATAAATGAAGACTCCGAGTATGGAGCTGGACTATTTTAAATCAGAGAAAACGATAAAAATCTGTTTTAAAAACTTTAATTGCGTTTTTCTGAAAACCTATTTTTTTAGATAAATGATCCATTATTTGAAAAGGCAAGTGAACTATCAAGTTGAAGTTTTGTGTGTTTATTGGGTTAATGAAGGTATAACTACACTACTAGAACTATACAGTTTCACCGAAAAATAAAAACGTAAAAAAATTATAAGTATGCTTTTTATATCCAGATGTTTAGAGCAAAACATAAAAAATTATAAAAATCCGAATATTGAGATATCTTCATAATTGTAGTAGGGTTTGTAGTTTATAAGCTGCTTACCTGCATGCTAAAATTTCAGACTTATTCCTTTTACACGTTTTGAGATAATGGGTCTCAAAGTTGAGAATTTACCATGTAGCATAGGCGGTTACGAGTGCCCTTGATTTGTATATCAGTACAAACACTTTGTAGGCCTACTGAAAAAAGCAACTTTTTCTGGGGGTTGTGCAACCTTCAACCCTATCACCAGCCGCCACTGATAATAAAATATAATAATAATAACAACAGCAGTAATAGAATACAATAACAGTAACTGCTGTAATATACGGTCTCCAGCCGGTAATGTGTTCGTTAATTACCTGAATGGAATTCGTCTTGCGATTTAGTGTATCCTTATCACGACATGATTCACAATGTCACAATTTTCCACCTAGTTCTCAGTTATGAAGATGGATGCCTCGCGTGGTGCCGAAACGTCAGCAATTTTAATAGCCACGGCCATTTAACAAAAAAATGTTAACTATAACATTAACTCGAATACCGAAAATTAAGCCAGATATTTTTGCATGACAAGAAAAATAGGAAACTCTAGCACAATGCTTATGCTGGCAGGTTTAATTTTCGCCATTTCTTCAGAATGACTGATTTTTTAACTATAGCCTAACTATTATACGTTTTGCACTCAACTGTAGCTTATATAGATTCGTTCTCAGACGTGTCGCTGTGGTTATCTTGAACTTTTTCATACTTTATCACCATTAATAATAGACATATATAACTGCATTCTCAACCTTGTTATTAATTCACGTAACACTTACCTTTTCTGGGTCCAGAATTCTTTTACACGAACTCACAATCTGTAAGAGAGGTTAATGGTTTCGTTACGTAATGAACACGCTCTTTGACTATATTAATTAGGTCTGTTTATTATTCAGTCTCAACATTTGGTTTACTTTTCCTCTAAATTTACTTAGTGTTCATTTTTGTCTAAAAACTTATTCCTGTTGATTTGATTACTCTTTCTTTGAAAGTACAAAACATTACTTTAACATGATAGCGTCCTAATAACTAGTTCACACCTTATCTTAAAATTTATTAAATTATATGAAGGCAACCCAGTAGTTGCTCACACGCTACATTCATACACATTTAAATTCCCATAATTTAGAGCGCTATTTTAATTTAAAATAATTATATCGGGAATTTGGTCGTCATCTACTTAACTTTCGGCTTTCCACATCGCCACGGGCCGC